>JABXJD010001206.1:77500-103735 GCA_013375575.1 Percina caprodes
CTGTGTTAACTCCCAGTCTCCGTCTCCACCCTGTGTCCACTCCCAGTCTCTGTCTCCACACCAAGTCTCTGTCTCCACCCTGTGTCCACTTCCAGCCTCTGTCTCCACCCTGTGTTAACTCCCAGTCTCCGTCTCCACCCTGAGTCCACTCCCAGCCTCTGTCTCCACCCTGTGTCAACTCCCAGTCTCTGTCTCCACCCTGTGTCAACTCCCAGTCTCTGTCTCCACTCCCAGCCTCTGTCTCCACCCTGTGTCCACTCCCAGCCTCTGTCTCCACCCAGTGTCCACTCCCAGCCTCTGTCTCTACCATGTATCCACTCCCAGTCTCTGTCTCCGCCCTGTCTCCACTCCCAGCCTCTGTCTCCACCCTGTGTCCACTCCCAGCCTCTGTCTCCACCCTGTGTCCACTCCCAGTCTCTGTCTCCATCCTGTGTCCACTCCGAGTCTCCACCCTGTGTTAACTCCCAGTCTCCGTCTCCACCCTGTGTCCACTTCCAGTCTCTGTCTCCACCCTGTGTCCACTCCTTGCCTCTGTCTCCACCCTGTGTCCACACCCAGTCTCTGTCTCCATCCTGTGTCCACTCCGAGTCTCCACCCTGTGTTAACTCCCAGTCTCCGTCTCCACCCTGTGTCCACTCCCAGTCTCTGTCTCCACACCCAGTCTCTGTCTCCACCCTGTGTCCACTTCCAGCCTCTGTCTCCACCCTGTGTTAACTCCCAGTCTCCGTCTCCACCCTGAGTCCACTCCCAGCCTCTGTCTCCACCCTGTGTCAACTCCCAGTCTCTGTCTCCACCCTGTGTCAACTCCCAGTCTCTGTCTCCACTCCCAGCCTCTGTCTCCACCCTGTGTCCACTCCCAGCCTCTGTCTCCACCCAGTGTCCACTCCCAGCCTCTGTCTCTACCATGTATCCACTCCCAGTCTCTGTCTCCGCCCTGTTTCTGCTCCCAGCCTCTGTCTCCACCCTGTGTCCACTCCTTGCCTCTGTCTCCACCCTGTGTCCACTCCCAGCCTCTGTCTCCACCCTGTGTCCACACCCAGTCTGTCTCCACCCTGTGTCCACTCCGAGTCTCTGTCTCCACCCTGTGTTAACAGCCAGTCTCCGTCTCCACCCTGTGTCCACTCCCAGTCTCTGTCTCCAGTCCCAGCCTCTGTCCACTCCCAGCCTCTGTCTCCACCCAGTGTCCACTCCCAGCCTCTGTCTCCACACTCTCCACACCCAGTCTGTCTCCACCCTGTGTCCACACCCAGTCTGTCTCCACCCTGTGTCCACTCCCAGCCTCTGTCTCCACCCTGTGTCCACTCCAAGTCTCTGTCTCCACCCTGTGTCCACTCCCAGCCTCTGTCTCCAACATGTGTCCACTCCCAGTCTGTCTCCACCCTGTGTCCACTCCCAGTCTGTGTCCACCCTGTGTCCACTCCCAGTCTGTCTCCACCCTGTGTCCACTCCCAGCCTCTGTCTCCACCCTGTTTCCGCTCCCAGCCTCTGTCTCCACCCTGTTTCCGCTCCCAGTCTGTCTCCACCCTGTGTCCACTCCCAGCCTCTGTCTCCACCCTGTTTCTGCTCCCAGTCTCTGTCTCCACCCTGTGTCCACTCCCAGCCTCTGTCTCCACCCTGTGTCCACTCCCAGCCTCTGTCTCCACCCTGTGTCCACACTCAGTCTCTGTATCCACCCTGTGTCCACTCCCAGCCTCTGTCTCCACCCTGTTAACTCCCAGTCTCCGTCTCCACCCTGTGTCCACTCCCAGCCTCTATCTCTACCATGTGTCCACTCCCAGTCTCTGTCTCCGCCCTGTTTCTGCTCCCAGCCTCGGTCTCCACCCTGTGTCCACTCCCAGTCTCCGTCTCCACCCTGTGTCCACTCCCAGTCTCTGTCTCCACTCCCAGTCTCTGTCTCCACCCTGTGTCCACTCCCAGCCTCTGTCTCCACCCTGTGTCCACTTGCCTCTGTCTCCACCCTGTGTCCACTCCCAGCCTCTGTCTCCACCCTGTGTCCACTCCCAGTCTCTGTCTCCACCCTGTGTCCACTCCCAGCCTCTGTCTCCACCCTGTGTGCACTCCCAGTCTCTGTCTCCACCCTGTGTCCACTCCCAGCCTCTGTCTCCACCCTGTGTTAACTCCCAGTCTCTGTCTCCACCCTGTGTCCACTCCCAGCCTCTGTCTCCACATTTAGCTTTGTGCTAAGCTAGGCTAAACCTGTCCAGGACCTCTCTCTGTTGAGTTGAAGCTGATTTGATCCCAGGAAAGAAGGAAAAAGGATGTTTCTTAAAACCACAGTCCGGTATCTGTCCAAACTACATCAATTATTAACAAAGAGAGTTATCATTTTAGTTCCTGGAGATGTTCTCCTTTAAAACTTCCTCCACTAATATCTCCTTCTTGTTGATCAGTGTGTGTACCTGAGAGTGTCCAGTCTCCAGAGAGGATCCTTCAGTCCCGCTGACAGCAGCTTCACTCCTGAGTCTCCTGGATGATTGTAGCTCAGGTCCAGCTCTCTCAGATGGGAGGGGTTGGAGGTCAGAGCTGAGACCAGAGAAGAACAGCCTTCCTCTGAGATCAGACAGCCTGACAGACTGGAAACACACAGAACAACACAAAGGAAGCCTCTGTCAACACGTGGAGCCATGTGCTAGGTCTTTCTTTCTTTGTTGTCCAGGTACATTTTAGTCCAGATTTAGATAATCTTTAAAATCATCTGCAGTATTTAATTATTGAGTCTCAAAACTACTGCTAAAGTTTATCATATCAACAGACACAAAGCTACACGTCAGCTGTTTATCAACTAAAGTTAGTCAGAGTTTAAATGGTCATCAGTTGAACGGGTTAATGAATCCTGACCTGAGAGTCTCCAGAGTGCAGTGTGGACTCTTCAGTCCATCAGAGATCAGCTTCCCTCCTGAATCCTGCAGGTTGTTGTTACTCAGGTCCAGCTCTCTCAGACTAGAGGACTGGGAGCTGAGAACTGAGGACAGAGCTTCACAGCTTCTCTCTGACAGGTTACAGCCACTCAGCCTGGAGAGACCACAGGAAGGAAACAAGTTGTAATATTTAACTCCTGTTGAAAGATATCGTAGTATTTGTTGATGATTAAATATCACTTACAGAGCATTTTTGGAGGGACAGTAACGAATCAATCTCAGCCATATTTCATACTTAGTGCTTTACAACATATTAGGGATGAGCGAGTACAGCATTATCTGTATCTGTATATGTTTACCACATGAATTATCTGTATCTGTATCTGTACTCGGACTGGGCGGGGCATAACCTGGACGTGGACAGAATTTAACCAGGAAGTGGGTCGGGTTGTCTTGAAATGGGCGGGGCTTTAACTGGTATGTTATTTTAAGCATGCAATTGATATGGGTTGATCAGAAATTGTTATATTTATTGCTGATTAGAAAACTATTATATATTATATATAAAGAGAGAGAAAGAGGGCGGGGGACTGTTTTTAAATCTCCGATAGCAGAGACGCAGCGCGAGTCGCATTCTACCAGCACTGTCTGAAACCCCCGTTACCAGAGATCTACTGGTTAAGGAAGTACTACAAACCCCCCGTTACCAGAAATCTACTGGTTAAGGAAGTACTACAAACACCACGTTACCAGAGAACTACTGGTTAAGGAAGTACTACAAACCCCACGTTACCAGAAATCTACTGGTTAAGGAAGTACTACAAACCCCACGTTACCAGAGATCTACTGGTTAAGGAAGTACTACAAACCCCACGTTACCAGAGATCTACTGGTTAAGGAAGTACTACAAACCCCACGTTACCAGAGATCTACTGGTTAAGGAAGTACTACAAACCCCACGTTACCAGAGATCTACCGGTTAAGGAAGTACTACAAACCCCACGTTACCAGAAATCTACCGGTTAAGGAAGTACTACAAACCCCACGTTACCAGAGATCTACTGGTTAAGGAAGTACTACAAACCCCACGTTACCAGAGATCTACCGGTTAAGGAAGTACTACAAACCCCACGTTACCAGAAATCTACCGGTTAAGGAAGTACTACAAACCCCACGTTACCAGAGATCTACCGGTTAAGGAAGTACTACAAACCCCATGTTACCAGAAATCTACCGGTTAAGGAAATACTACAAACCCCACGTTACCAGAAATCTACTGGTTAAGGAAGTACTACAAACCCCACGTTACCAGAAATCTACTGGTTAAGTAAGTACTACAAACCCCACGTTACCAGAAATCTACTGATTAAGTAAGTACTACAAACCCCACGTTACCAGAAATCTACTGGTTAAGTAAGTACTACAAACCCCACGTTACCAGACATCTACTGGTTAAGGAAGGGGTTCCTATCACAGAACGCAGACACGGTCCGCTACCCAATCCGAGCACAGATATTGACTCGTATTACTCGTATAATACTTGTATTCGGCAAAAGTGCTTTGTCTGTACCGGATACTCGTTTCAGCCGAGTATCCGGCTTATCTCTACAACATATTATAAATAGATGGATTCTGTCCCACTTACAGAGCTTTTTTGGAGGCTTTGACCACTGGCAGCATCCTCAGAAGAGCCTCCTCTGAAGCAGAGTATTTCTTCAGGTCAAACACGTCCAGATCTTCTTCTGATGACAGTAAGATGAAGACCAGAGCTGACCACTGAGCAGGAGACAGTTTATCTGTGGAGAGAAGTCCTGATCTCAGGGACCGTTGGATCTGCTCCACTAGAGAACGATCATTCAGTTCATTCAGACAGTGGAACAGGTTGATGCTTCTCTCTGCAGACAGACCCTCATCCATCTTCTTCTTGATGTACTCCACTGTTTCCTTATTGGTCTTTGAGCTACTTCCTGTCTGTGTCAGCAGACCTCGTAGGAGATTCTGATTGGTTTGCAGTGAAAGACCCAGGAGGAAGCGGAGGAACAAGTCTAGGTGTCCATTAGGACTCTGTAAGGCCTGGTCCACAGCACTCTGGTAGAACTGTGTTGATGATGTTTTTCTTCGTGTCAGCAGGTTGACTCCAGACTTGGTGAAGGTCAGATTGACATGAAGAGCAGCCAGAAACTCCTGAACACTCAGATGGACGAAGCTGAACACCTTGTCCTGGTACAGTCCTCTCTCCTCTTTAAAGATCTGTGTGAACACTCCTGAGACCACTGAGGCTGCTCTGATATCGATGCCACACTCTGTCAGGTCTGATTCATAGAAGATCAGGTTGCCTTTCTGCAGCTGCTCAAAAGCCAGTTTTCCCAGAGACTCGATCATCTTCCTGGTCTTTGGACTCCAGTGTGGATCTGTCTCAGCTCCTCCATCATACTTGATGTTCTTCACTTTGGACTGAACCACCAGGAAGTGGATGTACATCTCAGTCAGGGTCTTGGGCAGCTGTCCTCCCTTTCTGGTCTTCAACACGTCCTCCAGAACTGTAGCAGTGATCCAGCAGAAGACTGGGATGTGACACATGATGTGGAGGCTTCGTGATCTCTTGATGTGGGAGATGATTCTGCTGGCCTGCCCTCATCTCTGAATCTCTTCCTGAAGTACTCCTCCTTCTGGGCGTCAGTGAACCCTCTGACCTCTGTCACCATGTCAACACACCCAGGAGGGATCTGATTGGCTGCTGCAGGTCGTGTGGTTATCCAGAGGCGAGCAGAGGGAACCAGATTCCCCCTGATGAGGTTTGTCAGCAGCACACCCACTGAGGTGGACTCTGTAACATCAGTCAGGATCTCAGTGTTGAGGAAGTCCAGAGGAAGTCGACACTCATCCAGACCGTCAAAGATGAAGACCACCGGGAACTCTTCAAACCTGCAGATTCCTGCTTCTTTGGTTTCACTAAAGAAGTAATCAACAAGTTCCACCAAGCTGAACTTTCTCTCTTTCAGCACATTCAGCTCTCTGAAGGTGAATGGGAATGTGAACTGGATGTCCTGGTTGGCTTTGCCTTCAGCCCAGTCCAGAGTGAACTTCTGTGTTAAGACTGTTTTCCCGATGCCAGCCACTCCCTTTGTCATCACTGCTCTGATTGGTTTATCTCTTCCAGGGGGGACTTTAAAGATGTCTTCTTGTCTGATTGTTGGTTCTGGTGTGTCTGGTTTCCAGGATGCTGTTTCAATCTGTCTGACCTCATGTTCATCATTGACCCCTGCAGCCCCTCCCTTCATGAGGTAGATCTCTGTGAACATCTGATTCAGAACGGTTTGGTTTCCTGCTTTAGCAATCCCCTCAAACACACGCTGGAACTTCCTGTCTAGCTTAGATTTGAGTTTACGCTAGAAACTCCTGCTGGACTTCCTGAATGAACACAGAACAAAGAAGATCAGTAAGTGATTTATAAAGAAACAGGAACATACTCTGACCCTTCTCTGGAGACATTAGTAAAGGTCCCATTAGTCCAGCAAGTTAAATCTTTATAGAAATCCTCTTACTGCTCTGCAGACGGTCAGCCAGCTCGTCCTGCTTCATTCTCCTCAGGAAGTGCAGTGTGATCTTCAGAAACACCTCTCTGCTCCAAATCTTCTCTTCATCCTCACCCTCCCTCTGACTCTCTGAGCATTCTGGGTAATCTGGTCTCAGAAGCTTCTGGATCTTCTTCAGCTCGTTCTTCACAAAAGTGACGATGTTCTCCTCCAGCAGCTGGAACAGAAGATTATATGAATGACAATCAGACTGAAATCATGGAAGCAACCATCAGATCCATGATGGACGGACTGAGGACCCTCTGGTCTGGACAGGGCAGCATGGAGATGATTGGGAACAGAATAGATGTAAAGTAGTTGGTGTACATGTACAGACCATAAAGATAGAGTCCAGGTGGTTTTGATGCTGCTGGGAGGACTGGGACCCACTGGGACCCCCTGAGCTCTCCTGGTCCACTCTGTGGAGGAATCAGGAAGAATTAGCTCCCATCATGTAAGTAAGTAAGTGAACTTTATTCATACAGCACCTTTTACCCCCATCAGCAGCCATCAGAGTATCATTAGAGACCCTAAGGAGAGGAGTCTCGGTAGAATGTTTTTATGAACGTGTGGCCACGAAATGTATGGTCACATTTTACGTAATTTTGTCTGTTTTACCTTAGGTTATTATTTAAATGAGAGCGAACCATTTGATATAAGCCATAATGGTTAATCATTTATTTCTGCTAAGAGTACAAGGCTCTTTATAGAACAGCATTCTGGTGCTGCCAGCAGGGGGCAGAGTGGCGCTGGCTTCGCTCTACGGACTCTCTTTGTGACTCTCGTTGCTTCGTCATTCTGCTGAGTGAAGCTGTGCTGAACACCAGCACTCGTCTCCTGCTGATATTTTCTCCTGTTATACAGGACATCTTGTCTGCTGACAGCGTCTCAATCTGAGACCTGTAACAAACGCCAGACTGAAACTTATCAAAGATATTAAGAGAATCCAAAACATTATGGAGCTGGTTCGCAACAACCTTTTCTAATATTTTCTAAATTAAAAGGCAATTTAGAAATAGGCCTGTACTTTTTAAATGTACTTTATGTACTGTAAATGTACTGCTCTTCTTCCTGCTTCTGTCGAGAACAGTCGTGTTTTTCCTCCTCTCCCCTCTTATCTTAGCTTGGCTCCTATTCTAGTCTGTCTACCTCGCCGTGTGGAACTTCTTCTCCTTCCTCTCGTCTCCTGCCTGCTGCTCTCCTGGAACATTCGACATGGAATCTATTAACTGGTCTCTCAGCGCTATTGAGCAGATTTTTTCACCCAAACATGCTTCACCGGGGAGCCGGTCTGCCCCAGTGGGACATGGCAGGTGGTCTGCCTGGACATCTTGACTGTGGAAGATGTTGAAGATATGTGGATAATTGGAATTCTGTTGGTGGGACTCCTGATCATCGGACTTGGAGTCTCTCTGATCTACTGGAAAATTGGTAAGACAGCCGCCAGCAAATTTACCCACAAGCTGTCTGGAGAACTTAAAGCCTATGTTGCAGGTTTCATTTTGCAACAAATTTGTGCAATTTACTTGTGGGAAATAAATATTTGAACTGTTATCCGTTGTATTTGATGGTGTTGGATATCGCAAAACTGAATATTATACAAAAAGTAGGCACTATTTGCAGTGTTATATTTTTACTCCCACAATGCATTGCATGACGTCACATTACGTCACTACATCTATGAATCTCATTACATGGTACTCATAACTTACTTTCTAACAGATGGAAGTCGTTTAAAATTGATATAATCATCCATTGACCGGTCGCTCTTAAAGGACAAACAGCTGGGTCCAGGTCCAGGTCCAGCAGACTCTGGTCTGGTCCTGATAGAAAAACACATTTATAGAAGATCACATGTTTAGTTAAAGACTCCGTGCATAACATCACTGTAAAAATATCTAATTGAGATAAATATCTATAAAAGCTTAATTATTAAACATAAATTCCAATAATGACTTACCTGCCTATGTGAAATACTTCTAAAATACTACATCTAAGAATCTCATTATATGGTACTCATAACTTACTTTCTAAGTCTTTGTTGAAAATTTATATAATCATCCATTGACCAGTTGCTCTTAAAGGACACACAGCTAGGTCCAGGTCCAGGATCAGGTCCAGGTCCAGGTCCAGGATCAGCAGACTCTGGTCTGGTCCTGATAGAAAAACACATTTATAGAAGATCACATGTTCAGTTAAAGACTCCCTGCATAACATCACTGTAAAAATATCTAACTGAGATAAATATCTATAAAAGACTAATTATTACACATAAATTCCAAAAATGACTTACCTGCCTATGTGAAATACTATTTTATATAGTATATAGTATATGTCTTTTTTATATAGTATATAGTATATAGTATACACACACACACACACACAACGAAGATCCAGGAGTACATCAGAAAGATGGCCCCCAAAGATGAAGGGCTTAGTGAATACCTCAGGCAGCAGAAACCCGAAGGTGAGGACAAGGAAGATGAAGAACCATCATGGAGGACAAGCCGCTGCCTGCGTGTACCACAGACAAATAGAAGAAGTGGCTGATATCAAGAAATCCTACCAGTGGCTGGAAAAGGCTGAAGGACAGCACAGAGGCTCTAATCATGGCAGCACAAGAACAGGCACTCAGTACCAGATCCAGAGAGGCTGGGGTCTACCACACCAGGCAGGACCCCAGGTGCAGACTGTGCAAGGATGTCCCTGAGACAGCACAGCACATAACAGCAGGGTGTAAGATGCAGGCAGGAAGAGCGTACATGGAACGCCATAACCAGGTAGCTGTCATAGTGGACAGGAACATCTGCCACGAGTATGGGCTGGAAGTCCCAAGGTCAAAATGGAAGACACCTCCTAAGGTAGTCGAGAACGACCGAGCTAAGATCCTGTGGGACTTCAAGATCCAGACTGACAAACTGGTGATGGCTAACCAACCAGACATCGTGTTGATCGACAAACAGCGGGGGGAGGGGGGGGGGGCAGTAGTGTGGGGGGTCAGTAGTGATAGATGTGGCGATACCAAGTGACAGCAACATCAAGAAGAAGGAACACGAGAGTGGCTCCAGCAGATTCCAGGTAAAACATCAGAGGTCTCTGTCCAGAAGAGTGCAGTCCTAGGAACAGCTAAGATACTGAACCCTCAGACTCCCAGGCCTCTGGTAGAGGACCCGAGCTTGAGGATGACACATACCCCCCCACAAGGGCGGACAGGGGTTTTTTTTTTTTATAGTATTTCACATATACTGTATCTATGTGTGTATGTATATATATATATATATATATATATATATATATATATATATATATACATACACACATACATACACACACACACACACACACACACATATATATACAGTATATGAGAATCTAATTATATGGTACTCATAACTTACTTTCTGACAGATGGATGTCCCTGTTTAAAATGTATATAATCATCCAGTGACCGGTCGCTCTTAAAGGACACACAGCTGGGTTCAGGTCCAGGATCAGGTCCAGGTGACTCTGGTCTCTGCTGCTTGATCCTGAACAAACAGATAAATGTGCATCTTGAAAAAAATACGGTTGAAAAATATGTTCAATCTTCCATCAGCTGTTTTATATTCATAATATTAATAATGTTTGTCAGTTTTTAATTGTTCCATCAGCAAATAGTCTAAAGAAAGAGAGAAAACAGCATTGAATACTATATAATATATATATATATATATATATATATAACAACTGAATGATATAACCACTTACTTTCTGTCAGAAACCCGTTTAAAATTTATGAAATCATCCATTGACCAGTCGCTCTTAAAGGAGACACAGCTGGGACCAGGATCAGAATCAGGAGGGTCTGGTTTCTGCTGGGTCCTGATAGAAGAACACATTTATTGAAGATCACATGTTCAGTTAAAGACTCCCTGCATAAAAATTAAAATAATGACTTTCTGACAGAAGCTACACACCAGGTCTGGTGCAGATCTGTAACACGGTCTAGGACGAGTTCTAAGAAGTAGGTTTCGTGCTTAGAGCGATATTGCAAAAACAACTTTAAGCAGAAATGGGCGTGGCCTATATCACGTGACTCGGCGTGATTCAGTGAACACGTGGATGGAAAGATTTTTAATGTTGGTCCAAAAACTTCTCTGGAGACATAAACGTTAAAGCATGAATCAGTAATATTATAATATTATTAACAGCTGACCTCCTTCCATTAAAGGGTTGATCTCCTTTAAAGTCAATATGGCCTTGTTTTGACCGGTCGCTCTTAAAGGACACACAGCTGGGTCCAGGATCAGCATCAGGATCAGGATCAGGAGGGTCTGGTTTCTGCTGGGTCCTGATAGAAGAACACATTCATTGAAGATCACATGTTGAGTTAAAGACTCCCTGCATAACATAACTGAGAAGATATCTAATTAAGATAAATATGTCTGTAAGCCTAATTGTTAAAATAATGACTTTCTGACAGAAACACTGATTAAAACCAATAAAAATCTCCTTTCTAAGACTCTACTTTAATAAGAAGCCCCTGTTCTTCAGGAGGACTCAGCTCTTTAAAGGTTTTGTCATGTTGCTGACTTCATAAAGTAAATGAAACCATTTCACAGCCGCTGCTTCGACCAATCAGATCCCTCGTTCCCTCTAGAGATCAGCCAATGAGAGGCTAAGGACTACCAACAGGAGACATATCTGTAGTACTAGTACAGCGTAGTGTAGTACTATCCTCCATTCTGGTGGATGTGGGGACGTCTAATGAAACTAATAATGAGGTTATTATATGCTGGGGGCCACCTGTTCCAGGTACCAGGGGGGACAGAGAGCCGGGGGGGTTAGAACAGGTCCATAGATATCCCAGAGTTCACCTGGACAACAGGCTCTGGAAACACAGAGACCCTCTACAAGAAGACCGCCCCCCCAATGAGACAACATGACTTCTAGTTGGTTGGAGGTTTCAGAACAACTCACCTCCGTCTTTGTCTCTTAATTTCAATCTGTTCCTCCCTTTCCTTCTGTCTTCGCCTCTTCCTTCTCTCCTCCATTTTAATTGGCCTGTCGCTTACAGGTCGCCTCGAATTTTAAAGTAGTGGCAACTCTTCATGGACACACAACTAGGTCCAGGTCCAGGTCCAGCAGGGTCTGGTCTCTGATGGGTCCTATTAGAAAGAGAGGAAGACCACTTTTTAGTGTCCAGAAACAGAAGCTGATGGATGTTATTAAGATGTTAAAATACAGGGGGCATAAGTATACACCCCCCTATGTTAAAATACAGGGGCATAAGTATACACCCCCTATGTTAAAATACAGGGGCATAAGTATACACCCCCCTATGTTAAAATACAGGGGCATAAGTATACACCCCCCTATGTTAAAATACAGGGGCATAAGTATACACCCCCCTATGTTAAAATACAGGGGCATAAGTATACACCCCCTATGTTAAAATACAGGGGCATAAGTATACACCCCTATGTTAAAATACAGGGGCATAAGTATACACCCCCTATGTTAAAATACAGGGGCATAAGTATACCCCCTATGTTAAAATACAGGGGCATAAGTATACACCCCCTATGTTAAAATACAGGGGCATAAGTATACCCCCTATGTTAAAATACAGGGGCATAAGTATACACCCCCTATGTTAAAATACAGGGGCATAAGTATACACCCCTATGTTAAAATACAGGGGCATAAGTATACACCCCCTATGTTAAAATACAGGGGCATAAGTATACACCCCCTATGTTAAAATACAGGGGCATAAGTATACACCCCCTATGTTAAAATACAGGGGCATAAGTATACACCCCCCTATGTTAAAATACAGGGGCATAAGTATACACCCCCCTATGTTAAAATACAGGGGCATAAGTATACACCCCCCTATGTTAAAATACAGGGGCATAAGTATACACCCCCTATGTTAAAATACAGGGGCATAAGTATACACCCCCTATGTTAAAATACAGGGGCATAAGTATACACCCCCTATGTTAAAATACAGGGGCATAAGTATACACCCCCTATGTTAAAATACAGGGGCATAAGTATACACCCCTATGTTAAAATACAGGGGCATAAGTATACACCCCCTATGTTAAAATACAGGGACATAAGTATACACCCCCTATGTTAAAATACAGGGGCATAAGTATACACCCCTATGTTAAAATACAGGAGGCATAAGTATACACCCCTATGTTAAAATACAGGAGGCATAAGTATACACCCCTATGTTAAAATACAGGGGCATAAGTATACACCCCCTATGTTAAAATACAGGGGCATAAGTATACACCCCTATGTTAAAATACAGGGGCATAAGTATACACCCCCTATGTTAAAATACAGGAGGCATAAGTATACACCCCTATGTTAAAATACAGGGGCATAAGTATACACCCCCTATGTTAAAATACAGGAGGCATAAGTATACACCCCTATGTTAAAATACAGGGGCATAAGTATACACCCCTATGTTAAAATACAGGGGCATAAGTATACACCCCCTATGTTAAAATACAGGAGGCATAAGTATACACCCCTATGTTAAAATACAGGGGCATAAGTATACACCCCCTATGTTAAAATACAGGGGCATAAGTATACACCCCCTATGTTAAAATACAGGGACATAAGTATACACCCCTATGTTAAAATACAGGGGACATAAGTATACACCCCTATGTTAAAATACAGGGGCATAAGTATACACCCCTATGTTAAAATACAGGGGCATAAGTATACACCCCCTATGTTAAAATACAGGGACATAAGTATACACCCCCTATGTTAAAATACAGGGGCATAAGTATACACCCCCCTATGTTAAAATACAGGAGGCATAAGTATACACCCCCCTATGTTAAAATACAGGGACATAAGTATACACCCCTATGTTAAAATACAGGGGCATAAGTATACACCCCCTATGTTAAAATACAGGGGCATAAGTATACACCCCCCTATGTTAAAATACAGGGGACATAAGTACTTCAAACCTCCTCTGGAGTACTTCATATTACAACATGCAGATTTTCACAATAAGAGCTTTGTTTCTTTGTTTGGTGTAACTGTGGTTGTTGTTGTCAGAGTGTAGTCATTCTTCCTATGTCCCGTGAATGCAACACCAATTAAAGTATATTTTAACAGTACATCTGAGACAGTAATAAAGGATAAAGTATATTTTAACAGTACATCTGAGACAGTAATAAAGGATAAAGTATATTTTAACAGTACATCTGAGACAGTAATAAAGGATAAAGTATATTTTAACAGTACATCTGAGACAGTAATAAAGGATAAAGTATATTTTAACAGTACATCTGAGACAGTAATAAAGGATAAAGTATATTTTAACAGTACATCTGAGACAGTACGCGGCCTGATACTCACACAAGATGTCGGCGGTCTTAGTGAAGACTTCAGGTCTAACTGATCCGGGTCCAGTTGAGGTGGTTTCTCTGAAACTAAACCAACCACAGCTGGAGTTGACGAGTCAAACGGTCCAGACACGATTATTATTATTAATATTAAAGTTATTATTTAATGACCTTCAGCTGGAGCTCCACACGGAGAAAAACAACTGCGCCACAGCCTCTGGAAAGTGAAACTAAAGTTGAAGCAGGAAACAGGAGGGGGGGGGGACTGGAGAAACAAGAGGACCCGCCCAGAGGGGAGGCCCCTGACTGTAGACCCACAGACCCTGGGGGCGGAGAGGCTCAGCATTAAACCCATAACAAGTGTGTTGACTCTGAGGGATTGTAACAGCTGGTCTGATTTAAAGGATTATTCCGTAGAGAACTCATGTTGTGGCTGATGGTGACGTTAAGAAGTCAGAGAGACTGAACCTGGACCATCTCCAGTCTGTTAATAACATCAGACCAGATCTCATGGAGAACCTTCTGAGATCTACTCTGTCAATATTAAACCACCAGAGACTGGACCAGCTGATCTGGGGTCTGATTATATTTTATTAAATCAGAATCGCACCACAGTGGTTTTTTTAAGCCATTTTAATTGAAAAAAATACAAAAACAGAACACCAACGACATACAAAATGATACAATACAAATACAACAAACATAATAATACAATACAATTAGCCAGGCGAAGCTTAAAGGCCATTAGAGAGATGAGGAGGACCAGATGCTGACGGGTTAGCTGCCTTTTGGTTATGGGAGCCCGAAATCAGATTTATATAATGCACAACATCATGGAAAAAAAGAATAAAATTAGGTTTTTAGAACTGAATTTACATTTGTGAATATGAAATTTGGCCAAAAGGATGAATAAATTTATAATAAAAAACATCTTATCTTTACTTTGAGTTCTATAAAAACAAAATGCAACATTTTCCCATAACAGGGCAAAGTCTTTATGGATGTGATCAAGATAAATCTGCTGAGGTTTAGCTAAAATCTTCTGGAGTATGAACAATACCAGAAAAGGTGTAAAACAGTTTCTGGGTGATCGTCGCAAAAAGAACAGTTTGTGTTGATGTCTCTTAAATTTTAGAGACAGCAGTAGGAGGAAGTCTACCAGCATATCGTGGGGGAAGAGAGACAGCAGTAGGAGGAAGTCTACCAGCATATCGTGGGGGGCAGACAGCAGTAGGAGGAAGTCTACCAGCATATCTGGGGGCAGACAGCAGTAGGAGGAAGTCTACCAGCATATCTGGGGGCAGACAGCAGTAGGAGGAAGTCTACCAGCATATCTGGGGGCAGACAGCAGTAGCAGTAGGCTAACTAAGTCTAAGTACCACTCGGCCTTTTAGAGATACGTCCCTTTGCAACCACTGGGTCAATTTGTTGGTTATAGGTTATGTAATACAATATATTTAATGTAATGTTTTTGCCTGTTATGTTTAATTTATTGGGCAATAAAGACAGAATTTTGTTAAAAATGTTTTTCTGAACAGTAATGACATTCAAAACGGTGATAACTGAAACAGATATAGCCTACAACACACCGTGTGTGTGTGTGTGTGTGTATACACATATGTATTGCAAACAGACCCGATTGTCAGTCTATTTCCCATCTGGCAGGGACATTTCTGGATTCAGGTGGACATTGTGGACAGAAACATTGGAGGATCTTGATTCCCACCATAGGATTTAGCCTGTATTGCACATTGGGGTACAAAGTCAATAAGATGCCTTCACATCCACAGCAATGTATTGCCATTGTCAAGACTTCCCTTGTTAACTATGACCTGGATGACTGAGAACCTACTATATCATGACATAGTTGATTCACTATATTATAATTTTTGAGACAGGTCCTACTGAACATCTGTTGGAGCAGTCAGGATGGCCGAGCGGTCCAAGGCGCTGCGTTCAGGTCGCAGTCTCCACTGGAGGCGTGGGTTCGAATCCCACTTCTAAAAAGTGTTTTCATCTGGAACTAATGACTGAGACATAATGTTGGGAATTAAGAACTTAGCAGTTCTTTGTATTTAACAGGACGCTCTAGATACACAATTGCAAGTACAGCGTTTTGTGAGCATCTTTATTGTCAACACATGTAAAGTTACCATCTGTTTGTACACAGTAGACATATCTACTGCTGTATTTACTGTCTGAGGCAAGTCCTTTAAAACCTGTTCTTGATTTGCCTTTTCCCACATCCTCTGAATGCTTCGCTAACTAAATGACTTAAAGTTGGCCAGTAATTGTTGCTTTTTCATCTTTGTTGTGATTGCTGTGTGCCTTAATATTATACATGTGGATATTATGAAAGAAACTGCCAAGCAAACCCCTGCAGCACTTCTGAAGGTTCCATGGTGTAATGGTTACCACTCTACACCATGAATCCAGCGATCTGAGTTCACATCTTGGTGGAACCTGGTTTTAACCCTTCTATTGTCCTTTGTGTCACAGGGACATGTTTAGTTTATGTGACCTTTTGTACTAGCCTGCCGTTGTGCTTCGGGGTCCAAAGACACCGCTTTCATTCCATGTCACATGCCATCATGGCCTCATCCTTCGGGTCTCAGAGACCCCCTGTTTTATTTATCATGCCATTATACGTACGTCCCACCACTGCCGTCGCTGTCTCATCCTTCGGGTCCCAGGGACCCATCCTTGTTCGATGTCATCTTTCTACGACCCTTGAGGCCTCAGCCTCGCCATTCGGGTCCCTGGGACCCAAGGGTGTGTGCACAAGTGTATGTGTGTGTGTTTTTAAAGATTTAAGGTTCGTTTGGGGCCTCGTCCACGTGGGCCAAGAGGCTACGGGCAAACACAGTTGGCACAGTAGTAGGCCCGCGTGCAGCTCCAGCAGATGTATCTCTTGCAGCCACCGCACACAATGTGTGATTTGCGGTCCTTTCTCTCTGGACAGAGCTGACACCGCTTCCTTTTGCTGTGCACTCTCGGCGGGCCCGGTTCAGCGTCTCCGTCACTAGTGACTGTGCCGCCACCGCAGGACCTCCTCGCCGTGACGACGGCTTTGACAAGCGCGGCGGACGCCTCCGTGCGAGGCAGACGCCACCGTCTCTCGATGAGCGGATTCACAAGCACCCTTCCCAACTGCTCGAGGAACGCCCTCCTCTTGTTGAGCTTGCCGAGCATCCACTCGGGCCTGAGCTCAAAGCACAAAGGCGTTGTGGACACGTCGAGGATGTTGTTTACAAAAAGTTTAAAGTCCATTAGTCTCCAGACCTCAGTCAGCTGGACATTAAACTTAGTTTTTCTCTCCTCTGCTAACTGCATGTTTCCATATCCTCTCTAACTTCGTCCTTTCTTTTCTACTCCCCAACAAAGCCATCTGATTGGCTAGGAGTGTAGGTATAAAGAAAATAAATAACTTAGATTACTCCACTGAAAATACATTACACTTCCATTAAAAACACAGGATTATGGGAAAAAATGCTTATTGTGTTTACCCTGTTATGAAGTGAAACACCATGTATTAATGTAGTTAACTGTATAAAATACTTTATTTATATATATTTAACAGTATTTGTGTAGGTCCCTACACTTGATTTGTAGATTTTCTTGCCTGAAGTACAAAGATATATTTTCTTACTTTTCCTGGAAAGATGTTAGGATTTAATAAATTAATTTAAAATCCACAAACAGAACCAACTAAACAAGTTGATCCAACAGAACTAATAAATACATAAATACATGAATCAACAGTCGAGCCAACAGAAAGCTAACTTTGGTTCTTTATTTTTTATTCACACATAATTTGTGTTCAAGTAACCTTCAGTTTTCTTCTTTGGATGTTTTTAATAAATAAGCCTTGAAAAACTCACAGTCCATGAACACAACACGGCATCATTAATGTCCCAAAGATGTTTAAAGGTGAATAAAGTGAGTTGAGGTAGATTTATCTTCCAGTTCCTCCCTGATGGGAGACCTGGTATCAGATAGACGACACAGACACAAACATACCATAAATCCTCATTTTTCATTCATAAACTGGTATTTCTATAAACTGAACATCAGCAGCTGTATTGTGTCTTGTTCTCTCCATCAGATGTCAACAGGAAGGTGACAAATGTGAAGGAGTATCAGTCATATCCTGGTCATGTGTGTCTGGGTTCAGCTGCTGTGTAGAGATGGTCTGACTGGTCACTGTTACTGGGAGGTCCAGAGGAGAGGAGAGGTTGATATATCAGTGAGTTACAGAGGAATCAGAAGGAAAGGAGACAGTAGAGACTGTGTGTTTGGATGTAATGATCATTCCTGGAGTCTGTTCTGCTCTGATGAAGATGGTTACTCTGTCTGGCACAATAACAGAGGAACATTCCTCACTTCCTGCTCTGTCTCTAACAGAGTAGCAGTGTATGTGGACGTTCCTGCTGGCTCTCTGTCCTTCTACACAGTCTCCTCTGACTCACTGATCCACCTCCACACCTTCAACACCACATTCACTCAGCCTCTCTATCCTGGGTTTGGGGTCTGGTCTGGTTCCTCAGTGTCTCTGTGTCCTCTGCAGGACTGAGAGTCTCTCCTGTGGACAGAAACACTGACTGAAGATCAGCTGCTGAAATCAAAGTTCAGTCTGTTCACCATCACACACACTCTGCACTGTGAAGCAGATCTGATCAGATCTGTCTCCTCATGTTATTTTGCCTCACAAAGTCATAATTAAAGTCAGAAAGTCAAAGTGATAACTACTGGGGGGGGGCAGTAGCTCAGTCCGTAGGGAGTTGGGTCGCCTGATTTATTCATCTGACTTGTAGAATAACGTCAATGATCGACTTGTGTTAAATGTCGGGGAATGTGGAACAACTTAATGCAAAATGAGTTCAATAAAACAAGGCCACATGCTGATTATTTGATGGATGTATTCTTCCTGTTGTGTCTGTGTTTCAACTCCTAATTAAAAGGTGAAGTTTCCGTCCACTAAATGTTCTGTTGTTGTCTCTGACAGACTCAGATTATTATTCTGACAGTCTGGCAACATTATGGGATGGATCCCTACAGAGATAGACCTTTAGTTAAAGAATAAGATCCTTTTAGTTTAACATGAAAGCCCCGAAATCACCATCACCAAACCCACCAGACTCCATGTAAATAATCACTACTTTTAGCGTGTATAGAGAAGCATATCTCCACCAGACTCCATGTAAATAATCACTACTTTTAGCGTGTATAGAGCAGCATATCTCCACCAGACTCCATGTAAATAATCACTACTTTTAGGGTGTATAGAGCAGCATATCTCCACCAGAATAAATGTAAATAATCATTATTTTAGCGTGTATAGAGACAACATATCTCCACCAGACTCCATGTAAGTAATCACTACATTTAGTGTGTATATAGCAGCATATCTCCACCAGACTCCATGTAAATAATCACTACTTTTAGCGTGTATAGAGCAGCATATCTCCACCAGACTCCATGTAAATAATCACTACTTTTAGCGTGTATAGAGCAGCATATCTCCACCAGACTCCATGTAAATAATCACTACTTTTAGGGTGTATAGAGCAGCATATCTCCACCAGAATAAATGTAAATAATCATTATTTTAGCGTGTATAGAGACAACATATCTCCACCAGACTCCATGTAAATAATCACTACTTTTAGTGTGTATATAGCAGCATATCTCCACCAGACTCCATGTAAATAATCACTACTTTTAGCGTGTATAGAGCAGCATATCTCCACCAGACTCCATGTAAATAATCACTACTTTTAGCGTGTATAGAGCAGCATATCTCCACCAGACTCCATGTCAATAATCACTACTTTAGCGTGTATAGAGCAGCATATCTCCATCAGACTCCACGTAAATAATCACTATTTTAGTGTGTATAGAGTAGCATATTGCCACATTTATTTCAGCTTGAATGTGTGATACACCCTTAAGGGATAACATAATAACCAGCGTAGCGTTTAGTACGAATTTCATATTTTATTGGTAAGCAGTATTAACGTAGCGGGGGAACAAAGAAAGCGGAACCAATGTGCGGGTATCGGTACACCACGGTGCCCAGGTGACGGACACTTTCCTCCTCTTTGGAGACGAGGATGGCGGTTTGTTTTCTCTCTCACTGATGCCGTAATTCTGCTTTCCAGGTTGGTACTCGGTAAAAATGACAGAAGCCGGTTTCCTTCTGACGTGTGTATGGTGGACTGAAGCTGTGGTGGGTTCCCCTTGAGGGGAACTCGAACTGCGTCGGTTACGACACTATGGGAACGCCTTTAGGCATGACAGGGCTGAATGCGAATGAAAACTACTCCAATCCTATTGGGCCTAGTGAGAACGGTAGCATGTGACGGCATAACCGTAGGGGCATATATGCACACCGGCACATAGCTCATTAGCTTTTTTCTATTCAGGAGGCACGTTGGTTAATGTTGGTATTGAAAGGCTCCCGTATCCTACTCACCTGGAATCATGTCCGAGCGATTGTACGGTTCGGAGATGTGTGTCTCCCTGCCCGCGTTTCATCGCGGTAGGTGAATCGCACAAACTGTGTGTCGCTTGTTTGGGCCTGTCGCACGTCACGGCAGCTCTCGAGGGCTGTTTGTGTCCATTGCGGGGCCTGCCCATGCGGGTACTGCGGTCCCGCGTGGCCCTCTTTCCGCGGACGGCCAGATGCGCTCTCCCGTGGCTCGGACCCCGCGGTCGCTGAGGCGGCTCGGCGATTCCGGTCATGGGGATCGCGGCGGGATCTGCTGGAGGGTTCCGAGACGGCTGTGGCCCTTCTCGTCTCGTCTGCGATTCTGACTCCTGGTCGTTGCTCGGCTTCTTCTGTTCGGGACGCAGGCTGGAGAGGCGGCCGCACTGTGGCTCTGTGGAGCTGGATGTGCGTCGTGGAGGAGGTGAGGACTTCCGGGTGTCGCGCCGACGTCATCTGAAGAGCGCCGCGCCGGACTGTGTTGAACTGTTGGCTGTGGTGGCGCGGTCTGTGGCAAAACCCAGACTGGATTAGCCACAGGCTGTCAGGGAGCTTGATCGCTTCCTTCCGCTCCATGCCCCAGCTCCATGCCGTTTTTCCCGGTTTTGCACAGTTAGTTGTGCAAATTGTGGGAGAAACCTTACTCTGCCCGGCTTTCTCCTCCCCAGCAGCTGGAGTTTTGGCAATGTGGCGGGGATTAAGGACTGCGGCTACGGGACGATACCGCGGGTTGACGACGCTCTGGCGTGTTACTTCTCACCCCTGCTGACGTCGTCTTTTGGCCAGCCGGCGCTGCCGATGTGACCATGTCGGGTGTCTTCCTCATTGGTTGGGAAGGCGTGTATGGCGGCGGGCCAGGCTGGAGTGAGCCTGCACACCATGGCGGTTTGCAGGCCTGCTAGGCGGACCTGCTGCTGGAGATGGACCAGAGGGGGTGCCGAGGCGCTCCGGACGCGTGTTGCGCTGAACTCTGTCGTTGACAAGTTTCGCCGTGTCCGGTCCCAGGAGGGCGTTCCGGCAGTTTCTCCTTCGCCGGACTAGGTCCCGCTCTGCTAGGACGGCTGGACCTTCTCAGCCCTCTACCAGCTCCCACCGACAGCGCCAGAGACGCTGTCTGGCTTCTCGCGGACCCCTCGGCGGCTTGGGACGCGGGCAACGCTCCCACGCACCCTCCCGGCAGTTTGGTCCTGAGGGACGTCGTCCAGTCGCGGAGGCGAGGCGGAGGTCCTGTCTGTGTTTATCCCTCGGAGGCCGACTGAGGTCCCCTCCTGGGTGGCCGCTTGCGTTGTGTCCCGCCGCCGGGGCGCTCGGGACACGCTAGCCGCCGCCGAGCCTTCTCCACTCTGCCTGCCCCAAGGGGTGGCGGTTGGACGGAGATTTGGCTCCCGGCCTGCGGATCATCGGCGAGTTCTTCCTGGCGGATAGCTTCAGGGACTCTTCCGAGATTGGCACGTCGCACCGGCCACCAGCCCTGAGGGGTTGGTTCCGCTGGCGGATTTCGCAGACGCTTGCCGGGGTTTGGAGAGCATATCCCCGTGGGTTCTGCGCGCCGTCATCAATGGGTACGGGCTGCAGTTCGGGTCCACCCCGGCTTCACTGGGGTGGTCCGGACTGTGGTGCGCCCTGACCAGGGCCTGGTGCTGGGACAGGAAGTGCGCTTTCTGCTGGAGGACGGGGCCATGGAGCTCGCTCCCCGCCGGCCAGCGGGTCCGGTTTCTACAGCCGGTGCTTCCTGGTTTCCGTGAAGGACGGAAGGCCAGCACCCTGTTCTGGATCTGCGGGTTCTGAACCGGTCTCTGAGGAGATACAGGTTCGTGATGCTCACCATCCCTGCCATCATGTGTCACATCCGGTCTGTGGACTGGCTTGTCACCATGGATCCGAGGGATGCATGCTTCTACATCTCCTTTTGTCCTTCCCGAGGAAGTTCCTGAGGTTCGCCTTTGGGGCGTGGCGTACCATTATCGGGTTCTTCCCTCGGCCTGGCACTCTCCCTCGCACTTTCACCAAGTGTATGGATGCGGCGCTGGCCCCTCTGCGGCTCCAGGGCATCCGGGTCCACATTACCTCGACGACTGGCTTATCCTGGCTCAGTCTCGAGAGTTGGCGGTTCGGCGTCGAGATGTCGTCCTCGCTCCTCATCTTCGTTTGGGGCTGAGGCTCAACGATGGTGAGAGTGTGCTGGCACCCACCCAAAGGACTGTGTTCCTCGGGGTGGTGTGGGACTCGTTAACGATGCTGGCACGTCTGTCTCCGGCTCGTGTCGGGTCCGTCCTGGCCACGGTGAGGTGTGAGGCTGGGCTGCGCCATCACCGTGAGACACTTTCAGAGGGTGTTGGGCCTCATGGCAGCTGCTTCCAGCGTGTTACCTTCTGGTCTTCTGCACATGAGGACCCTGCAGTGGTGGCTGAAATCCAAGGGGTTCTCCCCGAGGGGAAACCCGTTCCGCCTGATACGGGTCACGCACAATTGTCTTCGTGCCCTATCGGTGTGGAAGAATCCTTGGTTTCTGTCCCAAGGACCCGCGCTGGGGGCGCCCTGTCGCTTAGTAATCGTTTCAACAGACGCTTCCCTCACCGGGTGGGGCGCGGTCATGGACGACCGCTCTGCAAAGAGGGTTTGGCGGGAGCATCACTCGTCTTGGCACATCAATTGCCTCGAGATGCTGGCTGTGTTCCGGGCTCTGAGGAGCTTCCTGCCTGCACTCCTGGGTCGCCACGTGCTGGTCAGGTCCGACAATACAGCCGTGGTGGCCTATCTGACTCACCAGGGGGTCTGCGCCGCGCCCTCTGCAGACTGGCGCATCAGATCCTCCTGTGGTCCCAGCGGAGACTGCTCTCTCTCAGGGTGATGTTTATCCCTGGGCTTCAGAATCTGGGGGCGGACCTGCTGTCGAGACAGGGGCTGAGGCCCGGGGAATGGCGGCTCCACCCCGAGGTGGTGGAGTCCTTGCGCGAAAGGTTCGGACCCATAGACGTGGACTTGTTTGCGTCTCGAGAGACTACGCACTGTCCTCTGTGGTTCTCCCTGACGCCCCCGGCCCCGCTGGGGCTGGACGCCATGGTACGAGAGTGGCCGAGGCTGCGTCTGTACGCTTTTCCCCCAGTCGCTCTGCTCCCGGGGATCCTGGAGAGGGTCCGTCAGGAAGGCATCCGCCTGCTTCTGGTGGCGCCGTTCTGGCCGAACCGGGTGTGGTTCTCGGACCTGATGGCACTCCTGGACGGTCCCTCTTAGGAGGGACCTGCTGTCCCGGGCAGGGGGCGGGTTCTTCACCCCCCGCCCTGTGGCGGCTGTGGGTCTGGCCCTTGAGGGGCCCAGTACCTAGAGGCGGGCCTGACGGGGGAGCGGTCGAGACTCTCCTTAGCTCCAGGGCCCCGTCTACACGGAGGATGTATGGCCTGAAGTGGAGCGTCTTCTCTGCCTGCTGCAGTGGACGTATGCTGGACCCAGTTACCTGCCCGGTGCTTCAGGTGCTGGAGTTTCTGAAGGATCGCTTCTCTGCGGGCCTTTCCCCTTCCACCCTCAAGGTTTACGTGGCTGCCATTTCGGCTTTCCACGCTCCTTCAAGGGTTTGGTCTCTGGGAGGCTTCCCTGGTCGTGCGTTTCCTCCGTGGGACCCGGAGGATGAGACCTGCGACTCGCCCTGGGATCCCCACCTGGGATCTGGCGGTGGTTCTTGAAGCTCTGGCTGAGGCCCCCTTGAACCGTTGGAGTCGGCTGAGGCCAGGTACCTGACCCTGAAGATGGCCCTTCTCCTTGCTATCGCCTCTCTGATGAGGGTGGGGGCCTCAGGCTCTTTCGGTTGCTTCCCGATGCCTGGAGTTTGCCCCAGGTAATGTGAGGGCCATCCTGCACCGTTCGGGCTACATTCCCAAGGTGCAGTCCACTGTTGTGGGGCCAGTGGTACTGCAGGCGTTTCATCCTCCACCTCATGTGACGGCGGAGGACGGGAGGCTCCATTTGCTCTGCCCGTTGGGGCCCTGAGTATCTTCACTCTGAGGTCCTCCGGTGGAGGAAATCGGACCAGTTGCTGCTGTGTTTCGGGTCCCCAAGGCTGGGCTTCCTGCTTCCAAACATACTATCAGCAACTGGATCGTTCAGACTATCTCTGGCCTATCAGGTGCGCGGTTTGCCTTCACCTATGGCTGTACGGGCTCACTCCACGAGAGGCATGGCGGCCTCCACGGCTCTCCTCTCTGGAGCGTCTCTCCAGGGGTTTGTGATGCGGCTGGCTGGGCCGCTCCTCACACCTTCTTCAGGTTCTATAGTCTGGACCTTCCCTCCGCACCCGGCACCCGGGTGCTCTCCTCCTAGTCGTGCCCACAGGTTGCTTGCACGCTAGGGCAGGCGGGGTTTTCGGCGGGTTAGTGGGTATCTCGTTCCCATAGTGTCGTAACCGGCGCGGTTCGAGTTCCTCGAGGGCGTCTCGGGTTACGTATGTAACCCTTATTCCCGAGATAGGGGCGAGACACTGCGTCGGTTCGCCGCGCCTCACCCGCCTGGAGTGCCTTGCTTCGTAGAAATAGCTAATGAGCTATGTGCCGGTGTGCATATATGCCCCTGCGGTAATGCGTCACATGCTACCGTTCTCACTAGGACCAATAGGATTGGAGTAGTTTTCTTTCGCATTCAGCCCTGTCATGCCTAAAGGCGTTCCCATAGTGTCGTAACCAACGCAGTGTCTCGTTCCCTATCTCGGGAACAAGGGTTACATACGTAACCAAGCGTTAGTTATGGAGTTTATGATGTGTAAAGACGAGCTGAGCCGCATTTGTCACCGCGGAAGCGGGTTTCGTAAACAACAGAGCTAGCGGCTAGCTAAGGTATCGGGATGGTACCATAGACAGTTAAAGGAATGGACCAACAGGTCCCGTTGTTTCCATGGAGACCAGTGCAGTATTAGAAGCTCTTTCCAGGTGATGCTGAGCGTACTCGCAGCCTCAACTGAGCTGGAAGACGTAGATGTGACGTGAGCAACCTGTCTGAAAGCTGTAAGTCTTCTGGTAGCTGTGCAAGAGAAATCTCAATCATTCCCGATCAGCAGAGACGGAGAGGTAGGTATATGTTAGGAGATAACATAGGTACAGGCTAATTACTGCTAACTAACATGCTAGTTAACATTAACATAGGCACAGGCTAATTACTGCTCACTAACATGCTAGTTAACATTAACATAGACGCAGGCTAATTACTGCTCACTAACATGCTAGCTAATTTTAACATAGGCACAGGCTAATTACTGCTCACTAACATGCTAGTTAACATTAACATAGGCACAGGCTAATTACTGCTCACTAACATGCTAGTTAACATTAACATAGACTCAGGCTAATTACTGCTAACTAACATGCTAGTTAACATTAACATAGACACAGGCTAATTACTGCTAACTAACATGCTAGTTAACATTAACATGGGACAGGCTAATTACTGCTAACTAACATGCTAGTTAACATTAAAATAGGTACAGGCTAATTACTGCTAACTAACACGCTAGTTAACATTAACATAGGTACAGGCTAATTACTGCTAACTAACATGCTAGTTAACATTGACATAGACACAGGCTAATTACTGAGTCGTCACAGCGCCCCCTACACTGTTCTGTGATAGGCTAGTCGTCACAGATCTCTCTCTCTCTCTCTCTCTCTCTCAGTCACTCAGGTCCGGGTCTTTCACGTTAACGTTTAGGTTTCTTCAGCTTCAGCTTTGTTTTTAACTTGGTTTGTGGTACTTCCTTAGTAACCAGTAGATTTCTGGTAAACGTGAGCTTTCAGACATAGAATGCGATTCGCGTTGCGTCTCTGCCTGTCGCAGATTTATTTTCTTTTTTTAACCGTCCGCTGACACTAATTTATTCAATCTACTTGATCCGTAGAAGTCCCCATGCCAAACTTGACCATTGCCTTGCAAGTCAATGACAGATTGGAGCTGCATTT
>JABXJD010001180.1:5000-25000 GCA_013375575.1 Percina caprodes
TCAGCTTCCCTCCTGAATCCTGCAGGTTGTTGTTACTCAGGTCCAGCTCTCTCAGACTAGAGGACTGGGAGCTGAGAACTGAGGACAGAGCTTCACAGCTTCTCTCTGACAGGTTACAGCCACTCAGCCTGGAGAGACCACAGGAAGGAAACAAGTTGTAATATTTAACTCCTGTTGAAAGATATCGTAGTATTTGTTGATGATTAAATATCACTTACAGAGCTTTGTTGGAGGGACAGTAACGAATCAATCTCAGCCATAGTTCATACTTAGTGCTTTACAACATATTAGGCATGAGCGAGTACAGCATTATCTGTATCTGTACTCGGACTGGGCGGGCCTAACCCGGAAGTGGACAGAATTTAACCAGGAAGTGGGTCGGGTTTTCTTTAAATGGGCGGGGCTTTAACTGGTATGTTATTTTAAGCATGCAATTGATATGGGTTGATCAGAAATTGTTATATTTATTGCTGATAAGAAAACTATTTCCATGACAGCATCAGCATTGAGCATCAGGTGTTGTCATGGTAACAAACAAACTATATACAGAACAGGTTTGGAACAATGAATACAACACATGCGGTTGCAATTATGAAGTAAAATGTAATGAACACGAGTTTTCATACTCAATAATATAACTTTTTTTTTTAACTTTTAATTTTTTTAGGATCAGTGAGATTTTTTGGGGTTTTGGTTCTTTTATTTATTTTTATTTCCACACCAGGTATGTGTGAGTGTGTGTGTGTGTGTGTGTGAGTAAGAGAGACATATAGAGAGAGAAAGAGGGGGGGGGGACTGTTTTTTTAAATCTCCGACGGCAGAGACGCGGCGAGTCACATTCTACCAGCACTGTTTACCAGAAATCTACTGGTTAAGGAAGTACTACAAACCCCACGTTACCAGAAATCTACTGGTTAAGGAAGTACTACAAACCCCCCATTACCAGAAATCTACTGGTTAAGGAAGTACTACAAACCCCCCGTTACCAGAAATCTACTGGTTAAGGAAGTACTACAAACCCCCCGTTACCAGAAATCTACTGGTTAAGGAAGTACAGTGAACCCTCGTTTATCACGGGGTTACGTTCCAAGAAGAACCCGTGATAAGTGAAATCCGTGAAGTAAAACCTTTTTTTACCATTATTATACGATGAAATACTCCATTATACACTGAAACCAAAGAACAAAACCTTTTTACAGGCCCAAGCATTTGTTTAACAAATAAAAGTACTGTATAAACGTTTTTTTACAAATAACTACTGTACTGTAAAATAATAATTTTAATCATCAATACGAACTGGCTTCAAATTGCGGAGATCAGCACCCCGCCCAGCGACCAGAGTCATTGGAATGGGACAAAATGAAAAATGATTACGAAAAAATGCAAAGTAAAGTACAGCAGGAAAAACCGTGACTCAGGTGTATTTCCTGCTCTTCTGTGAACCGCTGCATCGACTCCGCTCTGTAGCGGGTTTTCTTCTAAAGCCGCGGTGCAGGTGTGTTTCTTCTTCTAAAGGCCGCGGTGCAGGTGTGTTTCTTCTTCTAAAGCCAGCGGTGCAGGTGTGTTTTTCGAGAGAAGAACATAGTTATCAGTAGTTGTTGTCGCTTGTTGTTAAGGAAGTACTACAAACCCCACCTTACCAGAACGTGTGTGTGTGTGTGGGGCTGTGCCTATCACAGAACGCAGACACGGTCCGCTACAATCCGAGCACAGATATTGACTCGTATTACTCGTATAATACTTGTATTCTGCAAAAGTGCTTTATCTGTACGGATACTGTACCGAGTATCCGGCTCATCTCTACAACATATTATAAATAGATGGATTCTGTCCCACTTACAGAGCTTTTTTGGAGGCTTTGACCACTGGCAAAAGCATGAGAAGAGCTTCCTCTGAATCAGAGTATTTCTTCAGGTCAAACACGTCCAGATCTTCTTCTGATGACAGTAAAATGAAGACCAGAGCTGACCACTGAGCAGGAGACAGTTTATCTGTGGAGAGACGTCCTAACCTCAGGTACTGTTGGATCTGCTCCACTAGAGAACCATCATTCAGTTCATTCAGACAGTGGAACAGATTGATGCTTCTCTCTGCAGACAGACCCTCATCCATCTTCTTCTTGATGTACTTGACTGTTTCCTGATTGGTCTCTGAGCTATTTCCTGTCTGTGTCAGCAGACCTCGTAGGAGATTCTGATTGGTCTGCAGTGAAAGACCCAAGAGGAAGCGGAGGAACAGGTCCAGGTGTCCATTAGGACTCTGCAAGGCCTTGTCCACAGCACTCTGGTAGAACTGTGTTGATGATGTTTGTTCTTCTGCCAGCAGGTTGACTCCAGAGTTGGTGAAGGTCAGATGGACATGAAGAGCAGCCAGAAACTCCTGAACACTCAGATGGACAAAGCTGAACACCTTGTCCTGGTACAGTCCTCTCTCCTCTTTAAAGATCTGTGTGAACACTCCTGAGACCACTGAGGCTGCTCTGATATCGATGCCACACTCTGTCAGGTCTGATTCATAGAAGATCAGGTTGCCTTTCTGCAGCTGCTCAAAAGCCAGTTTTCCCAGAGACTCCATCATCTTCCTGGTCTCTGGACTCCAGTGTGGATCTGTCTCAGCGCCTCCATCATACTTGATCTTCTTCACTTTGGACTGAACCACCAGGAAATGGATGTACATCTCAGTCAGGGTCTTGGGCAGCTCTCCTCCCTCTCTGGTCTTCAACTCGTCCTCCAGGACTGTAGCAGTGATCCAGCAGAAGATTGGGATGTGGCACATGATGTGGAGGCTTCGCGATCTCTTGATGTGGGAGATGATTCTGCTGGCCTGCTTCTCATCTCTGAATCTCTTCCTGAAGTACTCCTCCTTCTGGGCATCAGTGAACCCTCTGACCTCTGTCACCATGTCAACACACCCAGGAGGGATCTGATTGGCTGCTGCAGGTCGTGTGGTTATCCAGAGGCGAGCAGAGGGAACCAGATTCCCCCTGATGAGGTTTGTCAGCAGCACACCCACTGAGGTGGACTCAGTAACATCAGTCAGGATCTCAGTGTTGAGGAAGTCCAGAGGAAGTCGACACTCATCCAGACCGTCAAAGATGAAGACCACCGGGGACTCTTCAAACCTGCAGATTTCTGCTTCTTTGGTTTCACTAAAGAAGTAATCAACAAGTTCCACCAAGCTGAACTTTCTCTCTTTCAGCACATTCAGCTCTCTGAAGGTGAATGGGAATGTGAACTGGATGTCCTGGTTGGCTTTGCCTTCAGCCCAGTCCAGAGTGAACTTCTGTGTTAAGACTGTTTTCCCGATGCCAGCCACTCCCTTTGTCATCACTGCTCTGATTGGTTTATCTCTTCCAGGGGGGGGTTTAAAGATGTCTTCTTGTCTGATTGCTGGTTCTGGTGTGTCTGGTTTCCAGGATGCTGTTTCAATCTGTCTGACCTCATGTTGATCATTGACCCCTTCATGAGGTAGACCTCTGTGAACATCTGATTCAGAACGGTTTGGTTTCCTGCTTTAGCGATCCTCAAACACATGCTGGAACTTCCTGTCTAGCTTAGATTTGAGTTTACGCTTAGAAACTCCTGCTGGACTTCCTGAATGAATACAGAACAAAGAAGATCAGTAGGTGATTTATAAAGAAACAGGAACATACTCTGACCCTTCTCTGGAGACCTTAGTAAAGGTCCCATTAGTCCAGCAAGTTAAATCTTTAGAGAAATCCTCTTACTGCTCTGCAGACAGTCAACCAGCTCATCCTGCTTCATTCTCCTCAGGAAGTGCAGTGTGATCTTCAGAAACGCCTCTCTGCTCCTCCTCTGCTCTTCATCCTCACCCTCCCTCTGACTATCTGAGCATTCTGGGTAATCTGGACTCAGAAGCTTCTGGATCTTCTTCAGCTCGTTCTTCACAAAAGTGACGATGTTGTCCTCCAGCAGCTGGAACAGAAGATTATATGAATGCCAATCAGACTGGAATCATGGAAGCAACCATCAGATCCATGATGGACGGACTGAGGACCCTCTGGTCTGAACAGGGCAGCATGGAGATGATTGGGAACAGAATAGATGTAAAAGTAGTTGGTGTACATGTACAGACCATAAAGATGGAGTCCAGGTGGTTTTGATGCTGCTGGGAGGACTGGGACCCACTGGGACCCTCTGAGCTCTCCTGGTCCACTCTGTGGAGGAATCAGGAAGAATTAGCTCCCGTCATGTAAGTAAGTAAGTGAACTTTATTCATACAGAACCTTTACCCCTCAGCAGCCATCAGAGTATCATTAGAGACCCTAAGGAGAGGAGTCTCGGTAGAATGTTTTTATGAACGTGAACGTTTTGTCTGTTTTATCTTAGGTTATTATTTAAATGAGAGCGAACCGTTTGATATAAGCCATAATGGTTAATCATTTATTTCTGCTAAGAGTACAAGGCTCTTTATAGAACAGCATTCTGGTGCTGCCAGCAGGGGGCAGAGTGGCGCTGGCTTCGCTCTACGGACTCTCTTTGTGAGCGGCCTCTCGTTGCTTCGTCATTCTGCTGAGTGAAGCTGTTCTGAACACCAGCACTCGTCTCCTGCTGATATTTTCTCCTGTTATACAGGACATCTTGTCTGCTGACAGCGTCTCAATCTGAGACCTGTAACAAACGCCAGACTGAAACTTATCAAAGATATTAAGAGAATCCAAAACATTATGGAGCTGGTTCACAAAAACCTTTTCTAAAATTAAAAGGCAATTTAGAAATAGGCCTGTACTTTTTAAATGATGCTGCATCTAGATTGTTCTCTTTTAAGATCGGCTGGACAACAGCAGGCTTAAAACAGCCAGGGACCTGGTCCAGCTCAGGAGATATAAGTGGGCCAATAGATATAGTTAGATAGAGTCTTTAAAAGCAAAGATGTGGGTAAAATATCAACAGGGCTTTGGGAGGGTTTCATCGAGCCTGTGGGGGGTTGCTGATGGTACAATTCCTGCCCTGACAGCTCTAATCTAAAGTGGTTGCAGTCATCATTTGGAGACACAGGGACAATACCTTCAGCAGGGGTTAATGTTGTTAAGAGTCTCAAACAGAGCTCTAGGATTGTTCTACAGGCAGATATCAGATTAGTAAAATAAGAGGCTCTAGCATCCTCGATCACTTCATTCAGGTCTACTAGGAGCTCTTTAAGATGCAGATGGACTTGGAGCTGAGCTGCTTTCCATAAACGTTCAGTTCTCCGATGGACAGGCCTCACGCTGCGAATGGCGTCATTCATCCACAGGGATGTGTTACCAGAGGAGTTTCTCTACTCATGTTAAGAGGCGCTACTTTGTCCAGCAGCAGGCTGCAAAGATCATTAACCGCCTGAACACAAGAGTCCACGTCATTCAATGTAGAAACGGAGCTCGAGTCAAATGCAGCTGAAAATGTCTCATCAGTAAGTTGGTTAATGAAACGTGAGCAGGGCTCGTTGAGTAGGCAGAGGATCCTCATTACAAGATCTAATAAGATCTGGGATCACTAACAAATCCATCACTAAGGAATCGTTTGGTTTGTAATGCCCAGCTAACAAAACCTCGTACGAGCGCTTCAATACGAAGACGTGTATCGTTAGGCCCCAGTCATTAAATAGTCTAATAGAGAGATGAGTTGGGTATTACTTTACCACACATTTACACCGGCAGGCAGATAGACCACCTTCATGTCTCAGCTGTCACTAATAAAGGACTAAATACTAAATAAGAAGAAGAGGTGATTTTACAGCTCACAGCAACTTAATCCGATCTAGTTCCTGATGGAAATGATGTGAAATACTTCTAAAATACTACATTTAGAATCTCATTATATGGTACTCATAACTTACTTTCTGTCAGATAGAAGTCTTTGTTTAAAATTTATGAAATCCTCCAGTGACCGGTCGCTCTTAAAGGATAAACAGCTGGGTCCAGGTCCAGCAGACTCTGGTCTGGTCCTGATAGAAGAAAACATTTATTGAAGATCACATGTTCAGTTAAAGACTCCTGCATAACATAACTGTAAAAATATCTAATTAAGATAAATATTCCAATAATGACTTACTTGCCTATGTGAAATACTATATATATATATATATATATATATATATATATATATATATATATATATATATATATATATATATATATATATATATATATATATATATACACACACACACACATATATACAGTATATGAGAATCTCATTATATGATACTCATAACTTACTTTCTGTCAGATGGAAGTTGTTTAAAATTTATAAAATCCTCCAGTGACCGGTCGCTCTTAAAGGACACACAGCTGGGTCCAGGTCCAGGATCAGGTCCAGCTCCAGGAGACTCTGGTCTCTGCTGCTGGATCCTGAACAAACAGATAAATGTGCATCTTGACAAAATACGGTTGAAAAATATGTTCAATCTGTCATCAGCTGTTTTATATTCATAATATATTTCAAATATTAGTAATGTTTGTTTTTAATTCTTCCATCAGCAGATAGTCTAAAGAAAGAAGAAGCAGCATTGAATACTATATATATATATATATAAAGATATAATACAACAGGCCATATACATAATTACTAACAACTGAATGCTAACAACCACTTACTTTTTGTCCAAAACCCGTTTAAAATTTATGAAATCCTCCAGTGACTTAAAGGACACACAGCTGGGTCCAGGTCCAGGAGACTCTGGTCTGGTCCTGATAGAAGAACACATTTATAGAAGATCACATGTTCAGTTAAAGACTCCCTGCATAACATCACTGAAAAATATCTAATTAAGATAAATATTCCAATAATGACATACTTGCCTATGTAAAAATATATATATATATATATATATATATATATATATATATATATATATATATACACACACACATATATATATATACACATACATATATATGCATACATACACACACACACATATATATAAATACACACACACACACACACACACACACACACACACATACACACACATATATACAGTATATGAGAATCTCATTATATGATACTCATAACTTACTTTCTGAGAGATGGAAGTTGTTTAAAATTTATAAAATCCTCCAGTGACCGGTCGCTCTTAAAGGACACACAGCTGGGTCCAGGTCCAGGATCAGGTCCAGGTCCAGGAGACTCTGGTCTCTTCTGCTGGATCCTGAACAAACAGATAAATGTGCATCTTGAAAAGTACGGTTGAAAAATATGTTCAATCTGTCATCAGCTGTTTTATATTCATAATATATTTCAAATAGTAATGTTTGTGTTTAATTGTTCCATCAGCAGATAGTCTAAAGAAAGAGAAGAAGCAGCATTGAATACTATATTATATATATATTTATATATATATATATATATAAAGATATAATACAACAGGCCATATACATAATAATTAACAACTGAATGCTAATAACCACTTACTTTTGTCCAAAACCCGTTTAAAATTGATGAAATCCTCCAGTGACCGGTCGCTCTTAAAGGACACACAGCTGGGTCCAGGTCCAGGATCAGGTCCAGCTCCAGGAGACTCTGGTCTCTGCTGCTGGATCCTGAACAAACAGATAAATGTGCATTTTGACAAAATATGGTTGAAAAATATGTTCAATCTGTCATCAGCTGTTTTATATTCATAATATATTTAAAATATTAGTAATGTTTGTGTTTAATTGTTCCATCAGCAGATAGTCTAAAGAAAGAGAGGAAGCAGCATTGAATACTATATATATATATATATATATATATATATATATATATATATATATATATATATATATACACATATTACTAATACTGATAAGATATAATACAACAGGCCATATACATAATAATTAACAACTGAATGCTAATAACCACTTACTTTTTGTCAGAAAACAGTTTAAAATTTATGAAATCCTCCAGTGACCGGTCGCTCTTAAAGGACACACAGCTGGGATCAGGATCAGCATCAGGATCAGGATCAGGAGGGTCTGGTTTCTGCTGGGTCCTGAAAGAAGAACACATTTATAGAAGATCACATGTTGAGTTAAAGACTCCCTGCATAACATAACTGAGAAGATATCTAATTAAGATAAATATGTCTGTAAGCCTAATTGTTAAAATAATGACTTTCTGACAGAAACACTGATTAAAACCAATAAAAATCTCCTTTCTAAGACTCTACTTTAATAAGACGCCCCTGTTCTTCAGGAGGACTCGGCTCTTTAAAGGTTTTGTCATGTTGCTGACTTCATAAAGTAAATGAAACCATTTCACAGCCGCTGCTAACCAATCAGATCCTCGTTCCCTCTAGAGATCAGCCAATGAGAGGCTAAGGACTACCAACAGGAGACATATCTGTAGTACTAGTACAGCGTAGTGTAGTACTATCCTCCATTCTGGTGGATGTGGGGACGTCTAATGAAACTAATAATGAGGTTATTATATGCTGGGGGCCACCTGTTCCAGGTACCAGGGGGACAGAGAGCCGGGGTTAGAACAGGTCCAGAGATATCCCAGAGTTCACCTGGACAGGCTCTGGAAACACAGAGACCCTCTACAAGAAGACCGCCCCCCCAATGAGACACCATGACTTCTAGTTGGTTGGAGGTTTTAGAACAACTCACCTCCGTCTCTTCCTCTCCATTTCTATAATTCTCAGATCCATTTCTATTCTCCTCTTCATTTTAATCTCCCTTACAGGTCTCCTTGTTTTTAACGTAGCATGGACCGGTTACTCTACACACAGCTGGGTCCAGGTCCAGGTCCAGGTCCAGCAGGGTCTGGTCTCTGATGGGTCCTGTTAGAAAGAGAGGAAGACCACTTTTTAATGTCCAGAAACAGAAGCTGCTGGAGAAACTAGAAGCTATGGAGCAGAAAATAAAGTCTGAAGCCTTGTGAAGGAGCCCTCGAGGACCAATCAGGAGACGGGAAAATCCTGACATTCAAATTTCACTTTGCTTAGCAACAGGTTTTAGAAATGAGGGACGAAGGAAGACCTCTGCAGGCAGGTAAAACCCCATGTATACATTTATTTATACACACACACACACACACACACACACACACACACACACACACATACACATATACATATATGTATACTGTATATATAAAGATAGTGTTGCTGTACTTATTTCTAAGTTCCAGATTGTGTGTGTATAAATATAAAATGTCTAATAATCCTATAGGTGAGTGTATATATATATAAAATAATAGTGTTGCTGTACTTATTTCTATCCTATTACTTCATAATAATGTTGCAGTGTGTTTATTTATTTATTATTACGTTGCTGTTGTTGTGTAACGTCCAGCCTCCTGCAGCCGTCTGCTCGGTGAAACGCTGCATTTAACTCATAAATAACATTATGATTAACTTCTTGGTTGTGGTTATTATATCTGTTAGGCATCTAATCATTATTAGAGATTTATAGTGGCTCGGATAAGTTAGCACCCCCTATGTTAAAATACAGGGGCATAAGTATACACCCCCCTATGTTAAAATACAGGGGGCATAAGTATACCCCCCCTATGTTAAAATACAGGGGCATAAGTATACCTATGTTAAAATACAGGGGCATAAGTATACACCCCCTATGTTAAAATACAGGGGCATAAGTATACACCCCCCTATGTTAAAATACAGGGGCATAAGTATACACCCCCCTATGTTAAAATACAGGGGCATAAGTATACACCCCCCTATGTTAAAATACAGGGGCATAAGTATACACCCCTATGTTAAAATACAGGGCATAAGTATACACCCTATGTTAAAATACAGGGCATAAGTATACACCCCTATGTTAAAATACAGGGCATAAGTATACACCCCCTATGTTAAAATACAGGGGCATAGTATACACCCCCTATGTTAAAATACAGGGGCATAAGTATACACCCCCTATGTTAAAATACAGGGCATAAGTATACACCCCCTATGTTAAAATACAGGGGCATAAGTATACACCCCCTATGTTAAAATACAGGGGCATAAGTATACACCCCCTATGTTAAAACAGGGGGCATAAGTATACTATGTTAAAATAGGGGGCATAAGTATACACCCCCCTATGTTAAAATACAGGGGCATAAGTATACACCCCCCTATGTTAAAATACAGGGGCATAAGTATACACCCCCCTATGTTAAAATACAGGGGCATAAGTATACACCCCCTATGTTAAAATACAGGGGCATAAGTATACACCTATGTTAAAATACAGGGCATAAGTATACACCCCCTATGTTAAAATACAGGGGCATAGTATACACCCCTATGTTAAAATACAGGGCATAGTATACACCCCCTATGTTAAAATACAGGGGCATAAGGGACCGGAGAAACAAGAGGACCCGCCCAGAGGAGGCCCCTGACTGTAGACCCGCAGACCCCCACATTGAGGTCTGCGCGTCTGCAGTCAGGTACATGGCCCAGAGAGGCTCAACGTCAGTGTTGCCAAGTCCGCTTATTCTAAGCGACTTTGGGCTTGTTTTTCTGTAAAGTCGCGGTTTTCTTGGGCTTGTTACTAAGGTGTAGTTAATTATTTGGGCTTGTTACTAAGGTGTAGTTAATTATTTGGGCTTGTTATTAAAGTGTAGTTAATTATTTGGGCTTGTTACTAAGGTGTAGTTAATTATTTGGGCTTGTTATTAAAGTGTAGTTAATTATTTGGGCTTGTTACTAAGGTGTAGTTAATTATTTGGGCTTGTTACTAGGGTGTAGTTAATTATTTGGGCTTGTTACTAAGGTGTAGTTAATTATTTGGGCTTGTTATTAAAGTGTAGTTAATTATTTGGGCTTGTTACTAAGGTGTAGTTAATTATTTGGGCTTGTTACTAAGGTGTAGTTAATTATTTGGGCTTGTTACTAAGGTGTAGTTAATTATTTGGGCTTGTTACTAGGGTGTAGTTAATTATTTGGGCTTGTTACTAAGGTGTAGTTAATTATTTGGGCTTGTTACTAAGGTGTAGTTAATTATTTGGGCTTGTTAATAAGGTGTAGTTAATTATTTGGGCTTGTTACTAGGGTGTAGTTAATTATTTGGGCTTGTTACTAGGGTGTAGTTAATTATTTGGGCTTGTTACTAAGGTGTAGTTAATTATTTGGGCTTGTTATTAAAGTGTAGTTAATTATTTGGGCTTGTTACTAAGGTGTAGTTAATTATTTGGGCTTGTTACTAAGGTGTAGTTAATTATTTGGGCTTGTTACTAAGGTGTAGTTAATTATTTGGGCTTGTTACTAGGGTGTAGTTAATTATTTGGGCTTGTTACTAAGGTGTAGTTAATTATTTGGGCTTGTTACTAAGGTGTAGTTAATTATTTGGGCTTGTTACTAAGGTGTAGTTAATTATTTGGGCTTGTTACTAGGGTGTAGTTAATTATTTGGGCTTGTTACTAAGGTGTAGTTAATTATTTGATCTTGTTCCCAGCTCCATAATAAGTTGTCAAGCAGATATTTTATGTTATTTAAACGTAGGAGTGTGTCTTGCCTGTCCCCTTGGTCCCGCCCCTTTCCCCATACACACTGCAGACAGCAGAGTTATTTCCCGCCCACTTACTTCTTCTAATTGGCTCTTACCAAGGTGGCAACGTGTACCAGCCAATCAGAGGCAGAGCAGTCTGTTTCTTTCTGGTTAGGGAAAAGCGCGAGCAGCGACCGATGGTGACGGGACTGTTGGAGAGGTTTTGGAGGAATAATAAAGGATAAAGTGGTGAAATACGGGAAGAAATATAACAAAGACTGGGAGAAAGAAAGGAGGAAAAGAAGGATTCAACCCGTCGGAGACGACTCAAAACCACTGTCAAAATGTGAATATTTAGACTTCTTTATTAATTATTTTAGGAATTGAAATTAAATTCCAACAGCAGTTTTAGCAAGAATATATAAAAAAGACAGTATAAAAAACAGTAATAATAAGAACATTTGTCAAATAAAGACAATAAATTCTCAAAGTGATATCCCATCAGTTTCTAATGTTAAAGGCGGTTTAACTCCTTCCTGTGGTCATTGTCCTGAAGCTCAGGGGAGAAAATAAAACTAACATGTGGACTGTGTTGTAGGGTGCGGTGAGGACCCAGACCCAGACAAGAGGAGGCAGGAGCAGGTTCACAAGGGCTTTATTTACAACAACACATGGTGAGCCACACGGGAACAAACAATCCAAAATGCCAAGAGGTAAAAAAAAAAGAACAAATAGCAAGGGCCAGGGGGACAGGAGCGGGGACAGGCAGGACAAAAGGCAGGGGAGACTCACCGGGAGACAGGACGAGAACAGGACTATACGGGAGGACGGAGTAGATCTGACAAGAGACAAAGGAAACAGGTTAAATACAAGAGGTAACGAGTTAATGGGGGACAGGTGAGACGTCAGGTGAATCACATCAGGGCGGGGCGGGACAATCAGACAGACAAAGCAAAACTGGACAAGACAGGAAACTACACTACCAAAATAAAACAGGAAGACCAAACAGACACAGGGAACACAAGACAGGACCAGCAACACAAGACCAGGGAGAAAACTAGGACAGAAACACAAGGAGGCCAAAGAAAGTAAACCCGAACAAAAACCCCAAACCACAACAGCTTTGTGTGGAGAAACGTTGTGAGAACGACACAGCTTCCTGCCAGTAGAGCTCGTTGATAACAATGGGAGAGTTTTAATATTGTAGTTACAATTCAACAACAATGTGAGACCTCCTACATCATTAAAGACCTTATTGGGAATAAAGGACCACAAAGACTCTCAAACATTCCTTCAACCATTTCACCTTGAAGGTGGAGTTCAAGTCCAAAAAGTCTAAAAGTTCAAATCCGCCTTCATCCTTAGAGCCAGAGAGCTCTGCTTCTTTTAAATGGTGGGCTCTGTTTTTCATATGAAATGGGGAAACATGGTATTTATGTCTTTACACGTTGAATCATGGACATTGAGACAGAGGACAGGATGGACAAGTCTTGAAATCCCTTCTGCTTTAGTCCAGAGAATCCTTCCTAGAATAGAAATGTCTCTTTGAAGACACGAGTTCAGTATTGTTTTAGTCTTCTTCAATTTGGAGGAAAAATGAAGATGCTGACGCTCCATATAGTCTTTGCAGATATGAAAACCTAAATATTTATACATTTTTAACAATTATATCAAACGTTTATTCCTCTTCAGTCTGATACAGACATAAAATTACACATTTAGACCCAAGAAGCTGAAAATTGGTCAATTAGGGATATATATATATATATTCACTCAAAAGAGAGCTGTATCATCCACTAGTTGAGTTATTCTAATTTCTTTACCAAAAATAGACAAACCTTTAATAACAGGATTATGAGGAATATGTAATGACAATAATTCAACCAGCAGCAGCCTTGGAGAACACATCTCATTACAGGGAATCTTTTTGTGGTGTTTGGATATAATATCACACAACTATCAATATTTTTGTAAAATATTTCAACAGCAGATATAAAATTTGGTCCAAAATCGAATAATGTAGTCCAGTGGTAACATGGCGCCCTCTGGTGACGTCAGCAGGAACTCCAAGCAGAGCTCTAGGTAATAATGTAGTCCAGTGGTAACATGGCGCCCTCTGGTGACGTCAGCAGGAACTCCAAGCAGAGCTCTAGGTAATAATGTAGTCCAGTGGTAACATGGCGCCCTCTGGTGACGTCAGCAGGAACTCCAAGCAGAGCACCAAACATCTGGACTCATTAAAACATGTTCCAGCTTCTAGTAGTTTCATTTCTAAGTTTTTATCTTCCACACTCATCCCACTGTGTAAAGGGGCCTTTATTCCATGTCATGTAGTGATGAGGTAATACTACATCCTTCATCTGGCTGTGATGTAGTGATGAGGTAATACTACATCCTTCATCTGGATGTGATGTAGTGATGAGGTAATACTACATCCTTCATCTGGATGTGATGTAGTGATGTGGTAATACTACATCCTTCATCTGGATGTGATGTAGTGATGAGGTAATACTACATCCTTCATCTGGATGTGATGTAGTGATGAGGTAATACTACATCCTTCATCTGGATGTGATGTAGTGATGAGGTAATACTACATCCTTCATCTGGATGTGATGTAGTGATGAGGTAATACTACATCCTTCATCTGGATGTGATGTAGTGATGAGGTAATACTACATCCTTCATCTGGATGTGATGTAGTGATGAGGTAATACTACATCCTTCATCTGGATGTGATGTAGTGATGAGGTAATACTACATCCTTCATCTGGATGTGATGTAGTGATGAGGTAATACTACATCCTTCATCTGGATGTGATGTAGTGATGAGGTAATACTACATCCTTCATCTGGATGTGATGTAGTGATGAGGTAATACTACATCCTTCATCTGGATGTGATGTAGTGATGAGGTAATACTACATCCTTCATCTGGATGTGATGTAGTGATGAGGTAATACTACATCCTTCATCTGGATGTGATGTAGTGATGAGGTAATACTACATCCTTCATCTGGATGTGATGTAGTGATGAGGTAATACTACATCCTTCATCTGGATGTGATGTAGTGATGAGGTAATACTACATCCTTCATCTGGATGTGATGTAGTGATGAGGTAATACTACATCCTTCATCTGGATGTGATGTAGTGATGAGGTAATACTACATCCTTCATCTGGATGTGATGTAGTGATGAGGTAATACTACATCCTTCATCTGGATGTGATGTAGTGATGAGGTAATACTACATCCTTCATCTGGATGTGATGTAGTGATGAGGTAATACTACATCCTTCATCTGGATGTGATGTAGTGATGAGGTAATACTACATCCTTCATCTGGATGTGATGTAGTGATGAGGTAATACTACATCCTTCATCTGGATGTGATGTAGTGATGAGGTAATACTACATCCTTCATCTGGATGTGATGTAGTGATGAGGTAATACTACATCCTTCATCTGGATGTGATGTAGTGATGAGGTAATACTACATCCTTCATCTGGATGTGATGTAGTGATGAGGTAATACTACATCCTTCATCTGGATGTGATGTAGTGATGTGGTAATACTACATCCTTCATCTGGATGTGATGTAGTGATGAGGTAATACTACATCCTTCATCTGGATGTGATGTAGTGATGAGGTAATACTACATCCTTCATCTGGATGTGATGTAGTGATGAGGTAATACTACATCCTTCATCTGGATGTGATGTAGTGATGAGGTAATACTACATCCTTCATCTGGATGTGATGTAGTGATGAGGTAATACTACATCCTTCATCTGGATGTGATGTAGTGATGTGGTAATACTACATCCTTCATCTGGATGTGATGTAGTGATGAGGTAATACTACATCCTTCATCTGGATGTGATGTAGTGATGAGGTAATACTACATCCTTCATCTGGATGTGATGTAGTGATGAGGTAATACTACATCCTTCATCTGGATGTGATGTAGTGATGTGGTAATACTACATCCTTCATCTGGATGTGATGTAGTGATGAGGTAATACTACATCCTTCATCTGGATGTGATGTAGTGATGAGGTAATACTACATCCTTCATCTGGATGTGATGTAGTGATGAGGTAATACTACATCCTTCATCTGGATGTGATGTAGTGATGTGGAGCAGCAGGTGGAGGTGATGGAGCTGTGAGAATCTGGTCCTCTGAGATGAAGTGAAGGACCAAAGCTGCAGCAGTGCTGCTGTGTGCTGTCATGGTGTTTGATGCAGAGAGCCGACAGCCTCCAGGCTGCTGACAGCTTCCTCCACGTCCTCACAACATCTCCAGCATATTAATATCTCCGTGTTGGGGGGACACGGGTCCAAAAACCTTGAAATCCATCCTAAAATTAACTGGGAGCCAGAGAAGAGGCAGGAACAGGGGTGATGTGGTCTGGCTTCCAAGCAAGAGACCTGGGACTGGAACGTACCACTACTAAATACACTCAGGTGAAGCCCTGGGACTGGAACGTACCACTACTAAATACACTCAGGTGAAGCCCCTGGGACTGGAACGTACCACTACTAAATACACTCAGGTGAAGCCCCTGGGACTGGAACGTACCACTACTAAATACACTCAGGTGAAGCCCCTGGGACTGGAACGTACCACTACTAAATACACTCAGGTGAAGCCCCTGGGACTGGAACGTACCACTACTAAATACACTCAGGTGAGTAGTAAATTCAAAGATCAAAACAGCCAAAATTAGTAAATCTGTTGAAGTAGAAATAAGCAGAATAATATCGATATAATTAACACAAATGGTTCAGCCCACCACCAGATATCTGGAGTGTAACTGTTACACTTTCAGTCACATCCCAACTGAAAGATAACGATTCAGCACAGACCCCCTTAGTGAATAAGACCAGGGTCGGTCCTAACTGCTGAATACCCTGGCTGACTGGAACATCCCTTCTTCTGCTGTGAAAACGTCCAAGTTGGCGCCCAGTAAGCTCCTGGAGCGGCTCGCACCACGACCAAAACGTCACGTTTGGAAAAGAAACACGAGTCATAGAAAGAGGAAGAAGAAACTATTCTGTCACCCACTTGATCGGTATTTCACCATAAATAAATGTAGCACAGCTTTGTCATTCATTAATAAAGGTTATTTTATTGAGCATATGTTTGCGTACAATCTTTTTCAACAATGAACTACAATAACCAAAAAGTTTCCGTATATTCATATTATCTCCAGCAGTCTTTAAACCTCTGTAGAGAGCAGTTCTTCTGTTTCGGGACGACGTTGGTTTTATTTTTGAGACGGTGTTTTCTCCCAAAGTCGTTTACCATCTGATCATCTTTATCACATGGTCGCTGTACAAAGACAGCGTTTGTTGGTAAGATGATCCACGGGCCCGTTGACGGAGATAATAGATGCAGCGTTGCCCACAAGCGGTTGACGAGGGCTGTTGCAGCTGACCGTTGTGGTAGTTGATGTTTTGACAACGGTTTTCTAAAACCTGTAAGATGCTTGAGGGATAGTGATCAAAGTCTGGAGGAAATCCGTAAGAGTCCAGAAAGGTGTGTTCACCTGCCTTTGTAGGGTTAAAGCTAACCAGGGTCCCCAGGTGTGTGCTGACTGTAAAGTAGGCGGGGTTCTAAAGGATGGATTCAGCGAGGGTCATAGGTCACAGGCCCACACACCGCAAAATACATCTCCCAGCAAACCATTCAAAATACTCTCAATCTGAAGATTAGCCAGATTTTTTCAAATGAGTAATAATCCACAAGCACCTGTCTTTTTGAACCAATCATAGACGATGAGAGTAGTGGTTTGAGGTAAGACTGCTCTGAATCTCATCTCCAATCTTAGATTACCGCTGGATATGGGAACAATACATCGTCGTCATCAGCGTGACAGATTAAACCCAAACAGAGAGTAGCCGTTGTTAAACTCCTGCCGGTCTATTCTCAACGGTAGATCCTTTAGATGTCCCCCCGTAGCCAGGAACATGTAAAACTCTCTAACAGACGGTCCGTTGTTAAACTGAGGTTGGAAGGCCTCGGCTGGAACCTGTTTACCATCCTGACAGAGACCTAGATCCTCTACATCACTGTGTATAAAAGTGAAGGGGGACAGGTCTCTTCTCGGTGAAAGCTTCGTGGTGCACCATACCTAAAACTAGATATTTAGGCATAGCCCTAGAAAAGATTCTCCTGGCTGCATCTTCTCCAGTTTGCCGGTGCGAGTCTGTTTGTACGTTGACCGTGAGACCGGGTAGAGAGCGTTACCGTTCATTAAGGCTGCTGCGTGACCCAATCGCACGGCTGGGGCTACTGACACTTTCTGGGCAAATAGAGATGCCCCCAGTATTTTCAGACGGGACGTGGAGTCATTAGCACCGTTAGACAGAAAGTTAGTTTAATTCTCAGATCAACAGAGTTCAGCAAAAGTCTCTCGCAAAAAAATCTATCCCGTGGAGAGGACCAGTCAGGTGTAGTCCCGTGGATTAGGGGTGAAAGCGTCTCTCTTGTTTAATCCTCTGTTGGGACCATTGTCGATCACTCTAGAGTCTGTGGCGGCGGTGTCTCTGTAAAAAGACCGGCTGAGAACTGACTCGCTAGCGTAGCTCCTGAAGAGTTGAGTAGGGTCTCACTCATGACACGGTAGGGGGGTGTGGCACTTGATCGTGAGATCAATCTATCCCCCAAAATAACGTCGCATTGATCGAAGATTGTATTCAGAGGCTAATTGATAAGGCCCACCGGCAAGTAGCAGGCAAGACCAGGGGCCGCAGGTCTGAGACCAGGGCCGCAGGTCTGAGACCAGGGGCCGCAGGTCTGAGACCAGGCGGCCGCAGGTCTGAGACCAGGGGGCTGCAGGTCTGAGACCAGGCGGCCGCAGGTCTGAGACCAGGCAGCTGCAGGTCTGAGACCAGGGGGCTGCAGGTCTGAGGGTAATTGATAAGGCCCACCAGCAAGTAGCAGGCGGCGCAGGTCTGAGACCAGGGGGCGCAGGTCTGAGACCAGGGGCCGCAGGTCTGAGACCAGGGCCGCAGGTCTGAGACCAGGCGGCCGCAGGTCTGAGACCAGGCAGCTGCAGGTCTGAGACCAGGGCCGCAGGTCTGAGACCAGGGTGCCGTGGGTCTGAGACCAGGCAGCTGCAGGTCTGAGACCAGGGGCCGCGGGTCTGAGACCAGGCAGCTGCAGGTCTGAGACCAGGGGGCCACGGGTCTGAGACCAGGGGGCTGCAGGTCTGAGACCAGGCGGCCGCAGGTCTGAGACCAGGCAGCTGCGGGTCTGAGACCAGGGGGCTGCAGGTCTGAGGGTAATTGATAAGGCCCACCAGCAAGTAGCAGGCGGCCGCAGGTCTGAGACCAGGGGGCCGCAGGTCTGAGACCAGGGGCCGCAGGTCTGAGACCAGGGGGCCGCAGGTCTGAGACCAGGCGGCTGCAGGTCTGAGACCAGGCAGCTGCAGGTCTGAGACCAGGGGGCCGCAGGTCTGAGACCAGGGTGCCGTGGGTCTGAGACCAGGCAGCTGCAGGTCTGAGACCAGGTGGCCGCGGGTCTGAGACCAGGCAGCTGCAGGTCTGAGACCAGGGGGCCACGGGTCTGAGACCAGGGGCTGCAGGTCTGAGAACAGGGCCGCAGGTCTGAGACCAGGCGGCCGCGGGTCTGAGACCAGGCAGCTGCGGGTCTGAGACCAGGGGCCGCAGGTCTGAGACCAGGGGACCGCAGGTCTGAGACCAGGGTGCTGCAGGTCTGAGGGTAATTGATAAGGCCCACCGGCGCATCGTTGGCCAAGTCTGATGCAGCAAAATATCGTTCAGATCCAGATACTTTCCACCGTCTCCGGGGATAAAAAGGTCTACAGGACCCCGTCTGTGACAAGGGAAATTTCAGTGTATGTTTTATCTTCGATGGACTGCTGAGTCATAGGTGCTGTGCAACGCGCCCACAAGGTCCTACAGACAGGAAGGAAGGAATAACAATGACCCCCCCCCCATCATCATGGTGGAGAAGGGCCGTCCACACCAAGATCCACAACTTTAAAGATGCTTAGAAATCACTTTTTCATCTGTTTATGATTCAAAGGATTACAAAAAGGTACAAAGACAAACACATTTTAGTCAAATTATCCCCCCCCCAAATGTACAGTAGGGCCTAAAAAAGAAATGAATAAACATTAAAATTACTAATTCATCAAGCAGAGTTAAGACACAATGTTCACTCTATATATATATATATATATATATATATATATATATATATATATATATATATATATATATATATATATATATATACTCCGTCTTTAAAGGACTGGAAGAAGATCACAACGTTCACGAGGAATCTGTTCAATCATCCTGGATTATTTCATACAAAGTTCATTCATTAGTTCATAACAATAAGCTGACATATTTCTGGAAGGGGGACCCTGTCCAGACTCAGCTGATCAGCAGTGAGAGACAGGAGGACACTCTCCGTCCTCCACAGGACACAGAGACACTGAGGAGCCAGGAGACCAGATCCCAAACCCAGGATAGAGAGTCTGAGTGAATGAGGTGTTGAAGGTGTGGAGGTGGATCAGTGAGTC
>JABXJD010001180.1:30000-106178 GCA_013375575.1 Percina caprodes
TCCACCCTGTTCTGCTCCCAGTCTCTGTCTCCACCCTGTGTCCACTCCCAGCCTCTGTCTCCACCCTGTGTCCACTCCCAGCCTCTGTCTCCACCCTGTGTCCACCTCAGTCTCTGTCTCCACCCTGTGTCCACTCCCAGCCTCTGTCTCCACCCTGTTCCACTCCCAGTCTCTGTCTCCACCCTGTGTCCACTCCCAGCCTCTGTCTCCACCCTGTGTCCACTCCCAGTCTCTGTCTCCACCCTGTTTCCTGCTCCCAGCCTCGGTCTCCACCCTGTGTCCACTCCCAGTCTCCGTCTCCACCCTGTGTCCACTCCCAGTCTCTGTCTCCACTCCCAGTCTCTGTCTCCACCCTGTGTCCACTCCCAGCCTCTGTCTCCACCCTGTGTCCACTCCTTGCCTCTGTCTCCACCCTGTGTCCACTCCCAGCCTCTGTCTCCACCCTGTGTCCACTCCCAGTCTCTGTCTCCACCCTGTGTCCACTCCCAGCCTCTGTCTCCACCCTGTGTGCACTCCCAGTCTCTGTCTCCACCCTGTGTCCACTCCCAGCCTCTGTCTCCACCCTGTGTTAACTCCCAGTCTCTGTCTCCACCCTGTGTCCACTCCCAGCCTCTGTCTCCACATTTAGCTTTGTGCTAAGCTAGGCTAAACCTGTCCAGGACCTCTCTCTGTTGAGTTGAAGCTGATTTGATCCCAGGAAAGAAGGAAAAAGGATGTTTCTTAAAACCACAGTCCGGTATCTGTCCAAACTACATCAATTATTAACAAAGAGAGTTATCATTTTAGTTCCTGGAGATGTTCTCCTTTAAAACTTCCTCCACTAATATCTCCTTCTTGTTGATCAGTGTGTGTACCTGAGAGTGTCCAGTCTCCAGAGAGGATCCTTCAGTCCCGCTGACAGCAGCTTCACTCCTGAGTCTCCTGGATGATTGTAGCTCAGGTCCAGCTCTCTCAGATGGGAGGGGTTGGAGGTCAGAGCTGAGACCAGAGAAGAACAGCCTTCCTCTGAGATCAGACAGCCTGACAGACTGGAAACACACAGAACAACACAAAGGAAGCCTCTGTCAACACGTGGAGCCATGTGCTAGGTCTTTCTTTCTTTGTTGTCCAGGTACATTTTAGTCCAGATTTAGATAATCTTTAAAATCATCTGCAGTATTTAATTATTGAGTCTCAAAACTACTGCTAAAGTTTATCATATCAACAGACACAAAGCTACACGTCAGCTGTTTATCAACTAAAGTTAGTCAGAGTTTAAATGGTCATCAGTTGAACGGGTTAATGAATCCTGACCTGAGAGTCTCCAGAGTGCAGTGTGGACTCTTCAGTCCATCAGAGATCAGCTTCCCTCCTGAATCCTGCAGGTTGTTGTTACTCAGGTCCAGCTCTCTCAGACTAGAGGACTGGGAGCTGAGAACTGAGGACAGAGCTTCACAGCTTCTCTCTGACAGGTTACAGCCACTCAGCCTGGAGAGACCACAGGAAGGAAACAAGTTGTAATATTTAACTCCTGTTGAAAGATATCGTAGTATTTGTTGATGATTAAATATCACTTACAGAGCATTTTTGGAGGGACAGTAACGAATCAATCTCAGCCATATTTCATACTTAGTGCTTTACAACATATTAGGGATGAGCGAGTACAGCATTATCTGTATCTGTATATGTTTACCACATGAATTATCTGTATCTGTATCTGTACTCGGACTGGGCGGGGCATAACCTGGACGTGGACAGAATTTAACCAGGAAGTGGGTCGGGTTGTCTTGAAATGGGCGGGGCTTTAACTGGTATGTTATTTTAAGCATGCAATTGATATGGGTTGATCAGAAATTGTTATATTTATTGCTGATTAGAAAACTATTATATATTATATATAAAGAGAGAGAAAGAGGGGCGGGGGACTGTTTTTAAATCTCCGATAGCAGAGGCAGGCGAGTCGCATTCTACCAGCACTGTCTGAAACCCCCGTTACCAGAGATCTACTGGTTAAGGAAGTACTACAAACCCCCCGTTACCAGAAATCTACTGGTTAAGGAAGTACTACAAACACCACGTTACCAGAGAACTACTGGTTAAGGAAGTACTACAAACCCCACGTTACCAGAAATCTACTGGTTAAGGAAGTACTACAAACCCCACGTTACCAGAGATCTACTGGTTAAGGAAGTACTACAAACCCCACGTTACCAGAGATCTACTGGTTAAGGAAGTACTACAAACCCCACGTTACCAGAGATCTACTGGTTAAGGAAGTACTACAAACCCCACGTTACCAGAGATCTACCGGTTAAGGAAGTACTACAAACACGTTACCAGAAATCTACCGGTTAAGGAAGTACTACAAACCCCACGTTACCAGAGATCTACTGGTTAAGGAAGTACTACAAACCCCGTTACCAGAGATCTACCGGTTAAGGAAGTACTACAAACCCCGTTACCAGAAATCTACCGGTTAAGGAAGTACTACAAACCCACGTTACCAGAGATCTACGGTTAAGTACTACAAACCCCATGTTACCAGAAATCTACCGGTTAAGGAAATACTACAAACCCCACGTTACAGAAATCTACTGGTTAAGGAAGTACTACAAACCCCGTTACCAGAAATCTACTGGTTAAGTAAGTACTACAAACCCCACGTTACCAGAAATCTACTGATTAAGTAAGTACTACAAACCCCACGTTACCAGAAATCTACTGGTTAAGTAAGTACTACAAACCCCACGTTACCAGACATCTACTGGTTAAGGAAGGGGTTCCTATCACAGAACGCAGACACGGTCCGCTACCCAATCCGAGCACAGATATTGACTCGTATTACTCGTATAATACTTGTATTCGGCAAAAGTGCTTTGTCTGTACCGGATACTCGTTTCAGCCGAGTATCCGGCTTATCTCTACAACATATTATAAATAGATGGATTCTGTCCCACTTACAGAGCTTTTTTGGAGGCTTTGACCACTGGCAGCATCCTCAGAAGAGCCTCCTCTGAAGCAGAGTATTTCTTCAGGTCAAACACGTCCAGATCTTCTTCTGATGACAGTAAGATGAAGACCAGAGCTGACCACTGAGCAGGAGACAGTTTATCTGTGGAGAGAAGTCCTGATCTCAGGGACCGTTGGATCTGCTCCACTAGAGAACGATCATTCAGTTCATTCAGACAGTGGAACAGGTTGATGCTTCTCTCTGCAGACAGACCCTCATCCATCTTCTTCTTGATGTACTCCACTGTTTCCTTATTGGTCTTTGAGCTACTTCCTGTCTGTGTCAGCAGACCTCGTAGGAGATTCTGATTGGTTTGCAGTGAAAGACCCAGGAGGAAGCGGAGGAACAAGTCTAGGTGTCCATTAGGACTCTGTAAGGCCTGGTCCACAGCACTCTGGTAGAACTGTGTTGATGATGTTTTTCTTCGTGTCAGCAGGTTGACTCCAGACTTGGTGAAGGTCAGATTGACATGAAGAGCAGCCAGAAACTCCTGAACACTCAGATGGACGAAGCTGAACACCTTGTCCTGGTACAGTCCTCTCTCCTCTTTAAAGATCTGTGTGAACACTCCTGAGACCACTGAGGCTGCTCTGATATCGATGCCACACTCTGTCAGGTCTGATTCATAGAAGATCAGGTTGCCTTTCTGCAGCTGCTCAAAAGCCAGTTTTCCCAGAGACTCGATCATCTTCCTGGTCTTTGGACTCCAGTGTGGATCTGTCTCAGCTCCTCCATCATACTTGATGTTCTTCACTTTGGACTGAACCACCAGGAAGTGGATGTACATCTCAGTCAGGGTCTTGGGCAGCTGTCCTCCCTTTCTGGTCTTCAACACGTCCTCCAGAACTGTAGCAGTGATCCAGCAGAAGACTGGGATGTGACACATGATGTGGAGGCTTCGTGATCTCTTGATGTGGGAGATGATTCTGCTGGCCTGCCCTCATCTCTGAATCTCTTCCTGAAGTACTCCTCCTTCTGGGCGTCAGTGAACCCTCTGACCTCTGTCACCATGTCAACACACCCAGGAGGGATCTGATTGGCTGCTGCAGGTCGTGTGGTTATCCAGAGGCGAGCAGAGGGAACCAGATTCCCCCTGATGAGGTTTGTCAGCAGCACACCCACTGAGGTGGACTCTGTAACATCAGTCAGGATCTCAGTGTTGAGGAAGTCCAGAGGAAGTCGACACTCATCCAGACCGTCAAAGATGAAGACCACCGAACTCTTCAAACCTGCAGATTCCTGCTTCTTTGGTTTCACTAAAGAAGTAATCAACAAGTTCCACCAAGCTGAACTTTCTCTCTTTCAGCACATTCAGCTCTCTGAAGGTGAATGGGAATGTGAACTGGATGTCCTGGTTGGCTTTGCCTTCAGCCCAGTCCAGAGTGAACTTCTGTGTTAAGACTGTTTTCCCGATGCCAGCCACTCCCTTTGTCATCACTGCTCTGATTGGTTTATCTCTTCCAGGGGGGACTTTAAAGATGTCTTCTTGTCTGATTGTTGGTTCTGGTGTGTCTGGTTTCCAGGATGCTGTTTCAATCTGTCTGACCTCATGTTCATCATTGACCCCTGCAGCCCCTCCCTTCATGAGGTAGATCTCTGTGAACATCTGATTCAGAACGGTTTGGTTTCCTGCTTTAGCAATCCCCTCAAACACACGCTGGAACTTCCTGTCTAGCTTAGATTTGAGTTTACGCTTAGAAACTCCTGCTGGACTTCCTGAATGAACACAGAACAAAGAAGATCAGTAAGTGATTTATAAAGAAACAGGAACATACTCTGACCCTTCTCTGGAGACATTAGTAAAGGTCCCATTAGTCCAGCAAGTTAAATCTTTATAGAAATCCTCTTACTGCTCTGCAGACGGTCAGCCAGCTCGTCCTGCTTCATTCTCCTCAGGAAGTGCAGTGTGATCTTCAGAAACACCTCTCTGCTCCAAATCTTCTCTTCATCCTCACCCTCCCTCTGACTCTCTGAGCATTCTGGGTAATCTGGTCTCAGAAGCTTCTGGATCTTCTTCAGCTCGTTCTTCACAAAAGTGACGATGTTCTCCTCCAGCAGCTGGAACAGAAGATTATATGAATGACAATCAGACTGAAATCATGGAAGCAACCATCAGATCCATGATGGACGGACTGAGGACCCTCTGGTCTGGACAGGGCAGCATGGAGATGATTGGGAACAGAATAGATGTAAAGTAGTTGGTGTACATGTACAGACCATAAAGATAGAGTCCAGGTGGTTTTGATGCTGCTGGGAGGACTGGGACCCACTGGGACCCCTGAGCTCTCCTGGTCCACTCTGTGGAGGAATCAGGAAGAATTAGCTCCCATCATGTAAGTAAGTAAGTGAACTTTATTCATACAGCACCTTTTACCCCCATCAGCAGCCATCAGAGTATCATTAGAGACCCTAAGGAGAGGAGTCTCGGTAGAATGTTTTTATGAACGTGTGACGCACACGAAATGTATGGTCACATTTTACGTAATTTTGTCTGTTTTACCTTAGGTTATTATTTAAATGAGAGCGAACCATTTGATATAAGCCATAATGGTTAATCATTTATTTCTGCTAAGAGTACAAGGCTCTTTATAGAACAGCATTCTGGTGCTGCCAGCAGGGGGCAGAGTGGCGCTGGCTTCGCTCTACGGACTCTCTTTGTGACTCTCGTTGCTTCGTCATTCTGCTGAGTGAAGCTGTGCTGAACACCAGCACTCGTCTCCTGCTGATATTTTCTCCTGTTATACAGGACATCTTGTCTGCTGACAGCGTCTCAATCTGAGACCTGTAACAAACGCCAGACTGAAACTTATCAAAGATATTAAGAGAATCCAAAACATTATGGAGCTGGTTCGCAACAACCTTTTCTAATATTTTCTAAATTAAAAGGCAATTTAGAAATAGGCCTGTACTTTTTAAATGTACTTTATGTACTGTAAATGTACTGCTCTTCTTCCTGCTTCTGTCGAGAACAGTCGTGTTTTTCCTCCTCTCCTCTTATCTTAGCTTGGCTCCTATTCTAGTCTGTCTACCTCGCCGTGTGGAACTTCTTCTCCTTCCTCTCGTCTCCTGCCTGCTGCTCTCCTGGAACATTCGACATGGAATCTATTAACTGGTCTCTCAGCGCTATTGAGCAGATTTTTTCACCCAAACATGCTTCACCGGGGGAGCCGGTCTGCCCCAGTGGGACATGGCAGGTGGTCTGCCTGGACATCTTGACTGTGGAAGATGTTGAAGATATGTGGATAATTGGAATTCTGTTGGTGGGACTCCTGATCATCGGACTTGGAGTCTCTCTGATCTACTGGAAAATTGGTAAGACAGCCGCCAGCAAATTTACCCACAAGCTGTCTGGAGAACTTAAAGCCTATGTTGCAGGTTTCATTTTGCAACAAATTTGTGCAATTTACTTGTGGGAAATAAATATTTGAACTGTTATCCGTTGTATTTGATGGTGTTGGATATCGCAAAACTGAATATTATACAAAAAGTAGGCACTATTTGCAGTGTTATATTTTTACTCCCACAATGCATTGCATGACGTCACATTACGTCACTACATCTATGAATCTCATTACATGGTACTCATAACTTACTTTCTAACAGATGGAAGTCGTTTAAAATTGATATAATCATCCATTGACCGGTCGCTCTTAAAGGACAAACAGCTGGGTCCAGGTCCAGGTCCAGCAGACTCTGGTCTGGTCCTGATAGAAAAACACATTTATAGAAGATCACATGTTTAGTTAAAGACTCCGTGCATAACATCACTGTAAAAATATCTAATTGAGATAAATATCTATAAAAGCTTAATTATTAAACATAAATTCCAATAATGACTTACCTGCCTATGTGAAATACTTCTAAAATACTACATCTAAGAATCTCATTATATGGTACTCATAACTTACTTTCTAAGTCTTTGTTGAAAATTTATATAATCATCCATTGACCAGTTGCTCTTAAAGGACACACAGCTAGGTCCAGGTCCAGGATCAGGTCCAGGTCCAGGTCCAGGATCAGCAGACTCTGGTCTGGTCCTGATAGAAAAACACATTTATAGAAGATCACATGTTCAGTTAAAGACTCCCTGCATAACATCACTGTAAAAATATCTAACTGAGATAAATATCTATAAAAGACTAATTATTACACATAAATTCCAAAAATGACTTACCTGCCTATGTGAAATACTATTTTATATAGTATATAGTATATGTCTTTTTTATATAGTATATAGTATATAGTATACACACACACACACACACAACGAAGATCCAGGAGTACATCAGAAAGATGGCCCCCAAAGATGAAGGGCTTAGTGAATACCTCAGGCAGCAGAAACCCGAAGGTGAGGACAAGGAAGATGAAGAACCATCATGGAGGACAAGCCGCTGCACGGCGTGTACCACAGACAAATAGAAGAAGTGGCTGATATCAAGAAATCCTACCAGTGGCTGGAAAAGGCTGAAGGACAGCACAGAGGCTCTAATCATGGCAGCACAAGAACAGGCACTCAGTACCAGATCCAGAGAGGCTGGGGTCTACCACACCAGGCAGGACCCCAGGTGCAGACTGTGCAAGGATGTCCCTGAGACAGCACAGCACATAACAGCAGGGTGTAAGATGCAGGCAGGAAGAGCGTACATGGAACGCCATAACCAGGTAGCTGTCATAGTGGACAGGAACATCTGCCACGAGTATGGGCTGGAAGTCCCAAGGTCAAAATGGAAGACACCTCCTAAGGTAGTCGAGAACGACCGAGCTAAGATCCTGTGGGACTTCAAGATCCAGACTGACAAACTGGTGATGGCTAACCAACCAGACATCGTGTTGATCGACAAACAGCGGGGGAGGGGGCAGTAGTGTGGGGGTCAGTAGTGATAGATGTGGCGATACCAAGTGACAGCAACATCAAGAAGAAGGAACACGAGAGTGGCTCCAGCAGATTCCAGGTAAAACATCAGAGGTCTCTGTCCAGAAGAGTGCAGTCCTAGGAACAGCTAAGATACTGAACCCTCAGACTCCCAGGCCTCTGGTAGAGGACCCGAGCTTGAGGATGACACATACCCCCCCACAAGGGCGGACAGGGGGATTTTTTTTTTTTTATAGTATTTCACATATACTGTATCTATGTGTGTATGTATATATATATATATATATATATATATATATATATATATATATATATATATATATATATACACACATACATACACACACACACACACACACACACACATATATATACAGTATATGAGAATCTAATTATATGGTACTCATAACTTACTTTCTGACAGATGGATGTCCCTGTTTAAAATGTATATAATCATCCAGTGACCGGTCGCTCTTAAAGGACACACAGCTGGGTTCAGGTCCAGGATCAGGTCCAGGTGACTCTGGTCTCTGCTGCTTGATCCTGAACAAACAGATAAATGTGCATCTTGAAAAAAATACGGTTGAAAAATATGTTCAATCTTCCATCAGCTGTTTTATATTCATAATATTAATAATGTTTGTCAGTTTTTAATTGTTCCATCAGCAAATAGTCTAAAGAAAGAGAGAAAACAGCATTGAATACTATATAATATATATATATATATATATATATATATACAACTGAATGATATAACCACTTACTTTCTGTCAGAAACCCGTTTAAAATTTATGAAATCATCCATTGACCAGTCGCTCTTAAAGGAGACACAGCTGGGACCAGGATCAGAATCAGGAGGGTCTGGTTTCTGCTGGGTCCTGATAGAAGAACACATTTATTGAAGATCACATGTTCAGTTAAAGACTCCCTGCATAAAAATTAAAATAATGACTTTCTGACAGAAGCTACACACCAGGTCTGGTGCAGATCTGTAACACGGTCTAGGACGAGTTCTAAGAAGTAGGTTTCGTGCTTAGAGCGATATTGCAAAAACAACTTTAAGCAGAAATGGGCGTGGCCTATATCACGTGACTCGGCGTGATTCAGTGAACACGTGGATGGAAAGATTTTTAATGTTGGTCCAAAACTTCTCTGGAGACATAAACGTTAAAGCATGAATCAGTAATATTATAATATTATTAACAGCTGACCTCCTTCCATTAAAGGGTTGATCTCCTTTAAAGTCAATATGGCCTTGTTTTGACCGGTCGCTCTTAAAGGACACACAGCTGGGTCCAGGATCAGCATCAGGATCAGGATCAGGAGGGTCTGGTTTCTGCTGGGTCCTGATAGAAGAACACATTCATTGAAGATCACATGTTGAGTTAAAGACTCCCTGCATAACATAACTGAGAAGATATCTAATTAAGATAAATATGTCTGTAAGCCTAATTGTTAAAATAATGACTTTCTGACAGAAACACTGATTAAAACCAATAAAAATCTCCTTTCTAAGACTCTACTTTAATAAGAAGCCCCTGTTCTTCAGGAGGACTCAGCTCTTTAAAGGTTTTGTCATGTTGCTGACTTCATAAAGTAAATGAAACCATTTCACAGCCGCTGCTTCACCAATCAGATCCCTCGTTCCTCTAGAGATCAGCCAATGAGAGGCTAAGGACTACCAACAGGAGACATATCTGTAGTACTAGTACAGCGTAGTGTAGTACTATCCTCCATTCTGGTGGATGTGGGGACGTCTAATGAAACTAATAATGAGGTTATTATATGCTGGGGGCCACCTGTTCCAGGTACCAGGGGGGACAGAGAGCCGGGGGGGTTAGAACAGGTCCATAGATATCCCAGAGTTCACCTGGACAACAGGCTCTGGAAACACAGAGACCCTCTACAAGAAGACCGCCCCCCCAATGAGACAACATGACTTCTAGTTGGTTGGAGGTTTCAGAACAACTCACCTCCGTCTTTGTCTCTTAATTTCAATCTGTTCCTCCCTTTCCTTCTGTCTTCGCCTCTTCCTTCTCTCCTCCATTTTAATTGGCCTGTCGCTACAGGTCGCCTCGAATTTTAAAGTAGTGGCAACTCTTCATGGACACACAACTAGGTCCAGGTCCAGGTCCAGCAGGGTCTGGTCTCTGATGGGTCCTATTAGAAAGAGAGGAAGACCACTTTTTAGTGTCCAGAAACAGAAGCTGATGGATGTTATTAAGATGTTAAAATACAGGGGGCATAAGTATACACCCCCCTATGTTAAAATACAGGGGCATAAGTATACACCCCCTATGTTAAAATACAGGGCATAAGTATACACCCCCTATGTTAAAATACAGGGGCATAAGTATACACCCCCTATGTTAAAATACAGGGGCATAAGTATACACCCCCCTATGTTAAAATACAGGGGCATAAGTATACACCCCTATGTTAAAATACAGGGGCATAAGTATACACCCCTATGTTAAAATACAGGGGCATAAGTATACACCCCCTATGTTAAAATACAGGGGCATAAGTATACCCCCTATGTTAAAATACAGGGGCATAAGTATACACCCCCTATGTTAAAATACAGGGGCATAAGTATACCCCCTATGTTAAAATACAGGGGCATAAGTATACACCCCCTATGTTAAAATACAGGGGCATAAGTATACACCCCTATGTTAAAATACAGGGGCATAAGTATACACCCCCCTATGTTAAAATACAGGGGCATAAGTATACACCCCCCTATGTTAAAATACAGGGGCATAAGTATACACCCCCCTATGTTAAAATACAGGGACATAAGTATACACCCCCCTATGTTAAAATACAGGGGCATAAGTATACACCCCCCTATGTTAAAATACAGGAGGCATAAGTATACACCCCTATGTTAAAATACAGGGGCATAAGTATACACCCCTATGTTAAAATACAGGGGGCATAAGTATACACCCCCTATGTTAAAATACAGGGGCATAAGTATACACCCCCTATGTTAAAATACAGGGGCATAAGTATACACCCCCCTATGTTAAAATACAGGGGCATAAGTATACACCCCCTATGTTAAAATACAGGGACATAAGTATACACCCCCCTATGTTAAAATACAGGGACATAAGTATACACCCCCTATGTTAAAATACAGGGGGCATAAGTATACACCCCCCTATGTTAAAATACAGGAGGCATAAGTATACACCCCCCTATGTTAAAATACAGGAGGCATAAGTATACACCCCCTATGTTAAAATACAGGGGCATAAGTATACACCCCCTATGTTAAAATACAGGGGCATAAGTATACACCCCCTATGTTAAAATACAGGGGCATAAGTATACACCCCCCTATGTTAAAATACAGGAGGCATAAGTATACACCCCCTATGTTAAAATACAGGGGCATAAGTATACACCCCCTATGTTAAAATACAGGAGGCATAAGTATACACCCCCCTATGTTAAAATACAGGGGCATAAGTATACACCCCCTATGTTAAAATACAGGGGCATAAGTATACACCCCCCTATGTTAAAATACAGGAGGCATAAGTATACACCCCTATGTTAAAATACAGGGGCATAAGTATACACCCCTATGTTAAAATACAGGGCATAAGTATACACCCCCTATGTTAAAATACAGGGACATAAGTATACACCCCTATGTTAAAATACAGGGGACATAAGTATACACCCCTATGTTAAAATACAGGGGCATAAGTATACACCCCTATGTTAAAATACAGGGGCATAAGTATACACCCCCCTATGTTAAAATACAGGGACATAAGTATACACCCCCCTATGTTAAAATACAGGGGCATAAGTATACACCCCCCTATGTTAAAATACAGGAGGCATAAGTATACACCCCCCTATGTTAAAATACAGGGACATAAGTATACACCCCCTATGTTAAAATACAGGGGCATAAGTATACACCCCCCTATGTTAAAATACAGGGGCATAAGTATACACCCCCCTATGTTAAAATACAGGGGACATAAGTACTTCAAACCTCCTCTGGAGTACTTCATATTACAACATGCAGATTTTCACAATAAGAGCTTTGTTTCTTTGTTTGGTGTAACTGTGGTTGTTGTTGTCAGAGTGTAGTCATTCTTCCTATGTCCCGTGAATGCAACACCAATTAAAGTATATTTTAACAGTACATCTGAGACAGTAATAAAGGATAAAGTATATTTTAACAGTACATCTGAGACAGTAATAAAGGATAAAGTATATTTTAACAGTACATCTGAGACAGTAATAAAGGATAAAGTATATTTTAACAGTACATCTGAGACAGTAATAAAGGATAAAGTATATTTTAACAGTACATCTGAGACAGTAATAAAGGATAAAGTATATTTTAACAGTACATCTGAGACAGTACGCGGCCTGATACTCACACAAGATGTCGGCGGTCTTAGTGAAGACTTCAGGTCTAACTGATCCGGGTCCAGTTGAGGTGGTTTCTCTGAAACTAAACCAACCACAGCTGGAGTTGACGAGTCAAACGGTCCAGACACGATTATTATTATTAATATTAAAGTTATTATTTAATGACCTTCAGCTGGAGCTCCACACGGAGAAAAACAACTGCGCCACAGCCTCTGGAAAGTGAAACTAAAGTTGAAGCAGGAAACAGGAGGGGGGGGGACTGGAGAAACAAGAGGACCCGCCCAGAGGGGAGGCCCCTGACTGTAGACCCACAGACCCTGGGGGCGGAGAGGCTCAGCATTAAACCCATAACAAGTGTGTTGACTCTGAGGGATTGTAACAGCTGGTCTGATTTAAAGGATTATTCCGTAGAGAACTCATGTTGTGGCTGATGGTGACGTTAAGAAGTCAGAGAGACTGAACCTGGACCATCTCCAGTCTGTTAATAACATCAGACCAGATCTCATGGAGAACCTTCTGAGATCTACTCTGTCAATATTAAACCACCAGAGACTGGACCAGCTGATCTGGGGTCTGATTATATTTTATTAAATCAGAATCGCACCACAGTGGTTTTTTTAAGCCATTTTAATTGAAAAAAATACAAAAACAGAACACCAACGACATACAAAATGATACAATACAAATACAACAAACATAATAATACAATACAATTAGCCAGGCGAAGCTTAAAGGCCATTAGAGAGATGAGGAGGACCAGATGCTGACGGGTTAGCTGCCTTTTGGTTATGGGAGCCCGAAATCAGATTTATATAATGCACAACATCATGGAAAAAAAGAATAAAATTACGTTTTTTAGAACTGAATTTACATTTGTGAATATGAAATTTGGCCAAAAGGATGAATAAATTTATAATAAAAAACATCTTATCTTTACTTTGAGTTCTATAAAAACAAAATGCAACATTTTCCCATAACAGGGCAAAGTCTTTATGGATGTGATCAAGATAAATCTGCTGAGGTTTAGCTAAAATCTTCTGGAGTATGAACAATACCAGAAAAGGTGTAAAACAGTTTCTGGGTGATCGTCGCAAAAAGAACAGTTTGTGTTGATGTCTCTTAAATTTTAGAGACAGCAGTAGGAGGAAGTCTACCAGCATATCGTGGGGGAAGAGAGACAGCAGTAGGAGGAAGTCTACCAGCATATCGTGGGGGGGGGGGGGGCAGACAGCAGTAGGAGGAAGTCTACCAGCATATCTGGGGGGGGGGGGCAGACAGCAGTAGGAGGAAGTCTACCAGCATATCTGGGGGCAGACAGCAGTAGGAGGAAGTCTACCAGCATATCTGGGGGCAGACAGCAGTAGCAGTAGGCTAACTAAGTCTAAGTACCACTCGGCCTTTTAGAGATACGTCCCTTTGCAACCACTGGGTCAATTTGTTGGTTATAGGTTATGTAATACAATATATTTAATGTAATGTTTTTGCCTGTTATGTTTAATTTATTGGGCAATAAAGACAGAATTTTGTTAAAAATGTTTTTCTGAACAGTAATGACATTCAAAACGGTGATAACTGAAACAGATATAGCCTACAACACACCGTGTGTGTGTGTGTGTGTGTATACACATATGTATTGCAAACAGACCCGATTGTCAGTCTATTTCCCATCTGGCAGGGACATTTCTGGATTCAGGTGGACATTGTGGACAGAAACATTGGAGGATCTTGATTCCCACCATAGGATTTAGCCTGTATTGCACATTGGGGTACAAAGTCAATAAGATGCCTTCACATCCACAGCAATGTATTGCCATTGTCAAGACTTCCCTTGTTAACTATGACCTGGATGACTGAGAACCTACTATATCATGACATAGTTGATTCACTATATTATAATTTTTGAGACAGGTCCTACTGAACATCTGTTGGAGCAGTCAGGATGGCCGAGCGGTCCAAGGCGCTGCGTTCAGGTCGCAGTCTCCACTGGAGGCGTGGGTTCGAATCCCACTTCTAAAAAGTGTTTTCATCTGGAACTAATGACTGAGACATAATGTTGGGAATTAAGAACTTAGCAGTTCTTTGTATTTAACAGGACGCTCTAGATACACAATTGCAAGTACAGCGTTTTGTGAGCATCTTTATTGTCAACACATGTAAAGTTACCATCTGTTTGTACACAGTAGACATATCTACTGCTGTATTTACTGTCTGAGGCAAGTCCTTTAAAACCTGTTCTTGATTTGCCTTTTCCCACATCCTCTGAATGCTTCGCTAACTAAATGACTTAAAGTTGGCCAGTAATTGTTGCTTTTTCATCTTTGTTGTGATTGTTGTGTGCCTTCAATATTATACATGTGGATATTATGAAAGAAACTGCCAAGCAAACCCCTGCAGCACTTCTGAAGGTGCCATGGTGTAATGGTTACCACTCTACACCATGAATCCAGCGATCTGAGTTCACATCTTGGTGGAACCTGGTTTCAACCCTTCTATTGTCCTTTGTGTCACAGGGACATGTTTAGTTTATGTGACCTTTTGTACTAGCCTGCCGTTGTGCTTCGGGGTCCAAAGACACCGCTTTCATTCCATGTCACATGCCATCATGGCCTCATCCTTCGGGTCTCAGAGACCCCCTGTTTTATTTATCATGCCATTATACGTACGTCCCACCACTGCCGTCGCTGTCTCATCCTTCGGGTCCCAGGGACCCATCCTTGTTCGATGTCATCTTTCTACGACCCTTGAGGCCTCAGCCTCGCCATTCGGGTCCCTGGGACCCAAGGGTGTGTGCACAAGTGTATGTGTGTGTGTTTTTAAAGATTTAAGGTTCGTTTGGGGCCTCGTCCACGTGGGCCAAGAGGCTACGGGCAAACACAGTTGGCACAGTAGTAGGCCCGCGTGCAGCTCCAGCAGATGTATCTCTTGCAGCCACCGCACACAATGTGTGATTTGCGGTCCTTTCTCTCTGGACAGAGCTGACACCGCTTCCTTTTGCTGTGCACTCTCGGCGGGCCCGGTTCAGCGTCTCCGTCACTAGTGACTGTGCCGCCACCGCAGGACCTCCTCGCCGTGACGACGGCTTTGACAAGCGCGGCGGACGCCTCCGTGCGAGGCAGACGCCACCGCCTCTCGATGAGCGGATGTACAAGCGCCCTTCCCAACTGCTCGAGGAACGCCCTCCTCTTGTTGAGCTTGCCGAGCATCCACTCGGGCCTGAGCTCAAAGCACAAAGGCGTTGTGGACACGTCGAGGATGTTGTTTACAAAAAGTTTAAAGTCCATTAGTCTCCAGACCTCAGTCAGCTGGACATTAAACTTAGTTTTTCTCTCCTCTGCTAACTGCATGTTTCCATATCCTCTCTAACTTCGTCCTTTCTTTTCTACTCCCCAACAAAGCCATCTGATTGGCTAGGAGTGTAGGTATAAAGAAAATAAATAACTTAGATTACTCCACTGAAAATACATTACACTTCCATTAAAAACACAGGATTATGGGAAAAAATGCTTATTGTGTTTACCCTGTTAAGAAGTGAAACACCATGTATTAATGTAGTTAACTGTATAAAATACTTTATTTATATATATTTAACAGTATTTGTGTAGGTCCCTACACTTGATTTGTAGATTTTCTTGCCTGAAGTACAAAGATATATTTTCTTACTTTTCCTGGAAAGATGTTAGGATTTAATAAATTAATTTAAAATCCACAAACAGAACCAACTAAACAAGTTGATCCAACAGAACTAATAAATACATAAATACATGAATCAACAGTCGAGCCAACAGAAAGCTAACTTTGGTTCTTTATTTTTTATTCACACATAATTTGTGTTCAAGTAACCTTCAGTTTTCTTCTTTGGATGTTTTTAATAAATAAGCCTTGAAAAAACTCACAGTCCATGAACACAACACGGCATCATTAATGTCCCAAAGATGTTTAAAGGTGAATAAAGTGAGTTGAGGTAGATTTATCTTCCAGTTCCTCCCTGATGGGAGACCTGGTATCAGATAGACGACACAGACACAAACATACCATAAATCCTCATTTTTCATTCATAAACTGGTATTTCTATAAACTGAACATCAGCAGCTGTATTGTGTCTTGTTCTCTCCATCAGATGTCAACAGGAAGGTGACAAATGTGAAGGAGTATCAGTCATATCCTGGTCATGTGTGTCTGGGTTCAGCTGCTGTGTAGAGATGGTCTGACTGGTCACTGTTACTGGGAGGTCCAGAGGAGAGGAGAGGTTGATATATCAGTGAGTTACAGAGGAATCAGAAGGAAAGGAGACAGTAGAGACTGTGTGTTTGGATGTAATGATCATTCCTGGAGTCTGTTCTGCTCTGATGAAGATGGTTACTCTGTCTGGCACAATAACAGAGGAACATTCCTCACTTCCTGCTCTGTCTCTAACAGAGTAGCAGTGTATGTGGACGTTCCTGCTGGCTCTCTGTCCTTCTACACAGTCTCCTCTGACTCACTGATCCACCTCCACACCTTCAACACCACATTCACTCAGCCTCTCTATCCTGGGTTTGGGGTCTGGTCTGGTTCCTCAGTGTCTCTGTGTCCTCTGCAGGACTGAGAGTCTCTCCTGTGGACAGAAACACTGACTGAAGATCAGCTGCTGAAATCAAAGTTCAGTCTGTTCACCATCACACACACTCTGCACTGTGAAGCAGATCTGATCAGATCTGTCTCCTCATGTTATTTTGCCTCACAAAGTCATAATTAAAGTCAGAAAGTCAAAGTGATAACTACTGGGGGGGGGCAGTAGCTCAGTCCGTAGGGAGTTGGGTCGCCTGATTTATTCATCTGACTTGTAGAATAACGTCAATGATCGACTTGTGTTAAATGTCGGGGAATGTGGAACAACTTAATGCAAAATGAGTTCAATAAAACAAGGCCACATGCTGATTATTTGATGGATGTATTCTTCCTGTTGTGTCTGTGTTTCAACTCCTAATTAAAAGGTGAAGTTTCCGTCCACTAAATGTTCTGTTGTTGTCTCTGACAGACTCAGATTATTATTCTGACAGTCTGGCAACATTATGGGATGGATCCCTACAGAGATAGACCTTTAGTTAAAGAATAAGATCCTTTTAGTTTAACATGAAAGCCCCGAAATCACCATCACCAAACCCACCAGACTCCATGTAAATAATCACTACTTTTAGCGTGTATAGAGAAGCATATCTCCACCAGACTCCATGTAAATAATCACTACTTTTAGCGTGTATAGAGCAGCATATCTCCACCAGACTCCATGTAAATAATCACTACTTTTAGGGTGTATAGAGCAGCATATCTCCACCAGAATAAATGTAAATAATCATTATTTTAGCGTGTATAGAGACAACATATCTCCACCAGACTCCATGTAAGTAATCACTACATTTAGTGTGTATATAGCAGCATATCTCCACCAGACTCCATGTAAATAATCACTACTTTTAGCGTGTATAGAGCAGCATATCTCCACCAGACTCCATGTAAATAATCACTACTTTTAGCGTGTATAGAGCAGCATATCTCCACCAGACTCCATGTAAATAATCACTACTTTTAGGGTGTATAGAGCAGCATATCTCCACCAGAATAAATGTAAATAATCATTATTTTAGCGTGTATAGAGACAACATATCTCCACCAGACTCCATGTAAATAATCACTACTTTTAGTGTGTATATAGCAGCATATCTCCACCAGACTCCATGTAAATAATCACTACTTTTAGCGTGTATAGAGCAGCATATCTCCACCAGACTCCATGTAAATAATCACTACTTTTAGCGTGTATAGAGCAGCATATCTCCACCAGACTCCATGTCAATAATCACTACTTTAGCGTGTATAGAGCAGCATATCTCCATCAGACTCCACGTAAATAATCACTATTTTAGTGTGTATAGAGTAGCATATTGCCACATTTATTTCAGCTTGAATGTGTGATACACCCTTAAGGGATAACATAATAACCAGCGTAGCGTTTAGTACGAATTTCATATTTTATTGGTAAGCAGTATTAACGTAGCGGGGGAACAAAGAAAGCGGAACCAATGTGCGGGTATCGGTACACCACGGTGCCCAGGTGACGGACACTTTCCTCCTCTTTGGAGACGAGGATGGCGGTTTGTTTTCTCTCTCACTGATGCCGTAATTCTGCTTTCCAGGTTGGTACTCGGTAAAAATGACAGAAGCCGGTTTCCTTCTGACGTGTGTATGGTGGACTGAAGCTGTGGTGGGTTCCCCTTTGAGGGGAACTCGAACTGCGTCGGTTACGACACTATGGGAACGCCTTTAGGCATGACAGGGCTGAATGCGAATGAAAACTACTCCAATCCTATTGGTCCTGGTGAGAACGGTAGCATGTGACGGCATAACCGCAGGGGCATATATGCACACCGGCACATAGCTCATTAGCTTTTTTCTATTCAGCAGGCACGTTGGTTAATGTTGGTATTGAAAGGCTCCCGTATCCTACTCACCTGGAATCATGTCCGAGCGATTGTACCGGTTCCGGAGATGTGTGTCTCCCTGCCCGCGTTTCATTGCGGTAGGTGAATCGCACAAACTGTGTGTCGCTTGTTTGGGCCTGTCGCACGTCACGGCAGCTCTCGAGGGGGCTGTTTGTGTCCATTGCGGGGCCCTGCCCATGCGGGTACTGCGGTCCCGCGTGGCCCTCTTTTCCGCGGACGGCCAGATGCGCTCTCCCCGTGGCTCGGACCCTGCGGTCGCTGAGGCGGCTCGGCGATTCCGGTCATGGGGATCGCGGCGGGATCTGCTGGAGGGTTCCGAGACGGCTGTGGCCCTTTCTCGTCCTTCGTCTGCCGATTCTGACTCCCCTGGTCCTCGTTGCTCGGCTTCTTCTGTTCGGGGACGCAGGCTGGAGAGGCGGCCGTACTGTGGCTCTGTGGAGCTGGATGTGCGTCGTGGAGGAGGGTGAGGACTTCCGGGTGTTGCGCCGACGTCATCTGAAGAGCGCCGCGCCGGACTGTGTTGAACTGTTGGCTGTGGTGGCGCGGTCTGTGGCAAAACCCGGACTGGATTAGCCACAGTCTGTCAGGGAGCTTGATCGCTTCCTTCCGCTCCATGCCCCCGCTCCATGCCGTTTTTTCCCGGTTTTGCACAGTTAGTTGTGCAAATTGTGGGAGAAACCTTACTCTGCCCGGCTTTCTCCTCCCCAGCAGCTGGAGTTTTGGCAATGTGGCGGGGATTAAGGACTGCGGCTACGGGACGATACCGCGGGTTGACGACGCTCTGGCGTGTTACTTCTCACCCCTGCTGACGTCGTCTTTTGGCCAGCCGGCGCTGCCGATGTGACCATGTCGGGTGTCTTCCTCATTGGTTGGGAAGGCGTGTATGGCGGCGGGCCAGGCTGGAGTGAGCCTGCACACCATGGCGGTTTTGCAGGCCTGCTAGGCGGACCTGCTGCTGGAGATAGACCAGAGGGGGGTGCCGAGGCGCTCCGGACGCGTGTTGCGCTGAACTCTGTCGTTGACAAGTTTCGCCGTGTCCGGTCCCAGGAGGGGGCGTTCCGGCAGTTTCTCCTTCGCCGGACTAGGTCCCGCTCTGCTAGGACGGCTGGACCTTCTCAGCCCTCTACCAGCTCCCACCGACAGCGCCAGAGACGCTGTCTGGCTTCTCGCGGACCCCCTCGAGCGGCTTGGGACGCGGGGCAACGCTCCCACGCACCCCTCCCCGGCAGTTTGGTCCTGAGGGACGTCGTCCAGTCGCGGAGGGGCGAGGCTCGGAGGTCCTGTCTATGTGTTTATCCCTCGGAGGCCGACTGAGGTCCCCTCCTGGGTGGCCGCTTGCGTTGTGTCCCGCCGCCGGGGCGCTCGGGACACGCTAGCCGCCGCCGAGCCTTCTCCACTCTGCCTGCCCCAAGGGGTGGCGGTTGGACGGAGATTTGGCTCCCGGCCTGCGGATCATCGGCGAGTTCTTCCTGGCGGATAGCTTCAGGGACTCTTCCGAGATTGGCACGTCGCACCGGCCACCAGCCCTGAGGGGTTGGTTCCGCTGGCGGATTTCGCAGACGCTTGCCGGGGTTTGGAGAGCATATCCCCGTGGGTTCTGCGCGCCGTCATCAATGGGTACGGGCTGCAGTTCCGGGTCCACCCCCCCGGCTTCACTGGGGTGGTCCGGACTGTGGTGCGCCCTGACCAGGGCCTGGTGCTGGGACAGGAGGTGCGCTTTCTGCTGGAGGACGGGGCCGTGGAGCTCGCTCCCCCGCCGGCCAGCGGGTCCGGTTTCTACAGCCGGTGCTTCCTGGTTCCCGTGAAGGACGGAAGGCCAGCACCCTGTTCTGGATCTGCGGGTTCTGAACCGGTCTCTGAGGAGATACAGGTTCGTGATGCTCACCATCCCTGCCATCATGTGTCACATCCGGTCTGTGGACTGGCTTGTCACCATGGATCCGAGGGATGCATGCTTCTACATCTCTTTTTGTCCTTCCCGCAGGAAGTTCCTGAGGTTCGCCTTTGGGGGCGTGGCGTACCATTATCGGGTTTTTTCCCTCGGCCTGGCACTCTCCCCTCGCACTTTCACCAAGTGTTTGGATGCGGCGCTGGCCCCTCTGCGGCTCCAGGGCATCCGGGTCCACATTACCTCGACGACTGGCTTATCCTGGCTCAGTCTCGAGAGTTGGCGGTTCGGCGTCGAGATGTCGTCCTCGCTCCTCATCTTCGTTTGGGGCTGAGGCTCAACGATGGTGAGAGTGTGCTGGCACCCACCCAAAGGACTGTGTTCCTCGGGGTGGTGTGGGACTCGTTAACGATGCTGGCACGTCTGTCTCCGGCTCGTGTCGGGTCCGTCCTGGCCACGGTGAGGTGTGTGAGGCTGGGCTGCGCCATCACCGTGAGACACTTTCAGAGGGTGTTGGGCCTCATGGCAGCTGCTTCCAGCGTGTTACCTTCTGGTCTTCTGCACATGAGGACCCTGCAGTGGTGGCTGAAATCCAAGGGGTTCTCCCCGAGGGGAAACCCGTTCCGCCTGATACGGGTCACGCACAATTGTCTTCGTGCCCTATCGGTGTGGAAGAATCCTTGGTTTCTGTCCCAAGGACCCGCGGGGGGCGCCCTGTCGTAATCGTTTCAACAGACGCTTCCCTCACCGGGTGGGGCGCGGTCATGGACGACCGCTCTGCAAAGAGGGTTTGGCGGGAGCATCACTCGTCTTGGCACATCAATTGCCTCGAGATGCTGGCTGTGTTCCGGGCTCTGAGGAGCTTCCTGCCTGCACTCCTGGGTCGCCACGTGCTGGTCAGGTCCGACAATACAGCCGTGGTGGCCTATCTGACTCACCAGGGGGGTCTGCGCTCGCGCCCTCTCTGCAGACTGGCGCATCAGATCCTCCTGTGGTCCCAGCGGAGACTGCTCTCTCTCAGGGTGATGTTTATCCCTGGGCTTCAGAATCTGGGGGCGGACCTGCTGTCGAGACAGGGGCTGAGGCCCGGGGAATGGCGGCTCCACCCCGAGGTGGTGGAGTCCTTGCGCGAAAGGTTCGGACCCATAGACGTGGACTTGTTTGCGTCTCGAGAGACTACGCACTGTCCTCTGTGGTTCTCCCTGACGCCCGGCCCGCTGGGGCTGGACGCCATGGTACGAGTGGCCGAGGCTGCGTCTGTACGCTTTTCCCCAGTCGCTCTGCTCCCGGGGATCCTGGAGAGGGTCCGTCAGGAAGGCATCCGCCTGCTTCTGGTGGCGCCGTTCTGGCCGAACCGGGTGTGGTTCTCGGACCTGATGGCACTCCTGGACGGTCCCTCTTAGGAGGGACCTGCTGTCCCGGGCAGGGGGCCGGGTTCTTCACCCTTTCCCCGCCCTGTGGCGGCTGTGGGTCTGGCCCTTGAGGGGGCCCAGTACCTAGAGGCGGGCCTGACGGCGGGAGCGGTCGAGACTCTCCTTAGCTCCAGGGCCCCGTCTACACGGAGGATGTATGGCCTGAAGTGGAACGTCTTCTCTGCCTGCTGCAGTGGACGTATGCTGGACCCAGTTACCTGCCCGGTGCTTCAGGTGCTGGAGTTTCTGAAGGATCGCTTCTCTGCGGGCCTTTCCCCTTCCACCCTCAAGGTTTACGTGGCTGCCATTTCGGCTTTCCACGCTCCTTCAAGGGTTTGGTCTCTGGGGAGGCTTCCCCTGGTCGTACGTTTCCTCCGTGGGACCCGGAGGATGAGACCTGCGACTCGCCCTGGGATCCCCACCTGGGATCTGGCGGTGGTTCTTGAAGCTCTGGCTGAGGCCCCCTTCGAACCGTTGGAGTCGGCTGAGGCCAGGTACCTGACCCTGAAGATGGCCCTTCTCCTTGCTATCGCCTCTCTGATGAGGGTGGGGGGCCTCCAGGCTCTTTCGGTTGCTTCCCGATGCCTGGAGTTTGCCCCAGGTAATGTGAGGGCCATCCTGCACCCCGTTCCGGGCTACATTCCCAAGGTGCAGTCCACTGTTGTGGGGCCAGTGGTACTGCAGGCGTTTCATCCTCCACCTCATGTGACGGCGGAGGACGGGAGGCTCCATTTGCTCTGCCCCGTTGGGGCCCTGAGTATCTTCACTCTGAGGTCCTCCGGGTGGAGGAAATCGGACCAGTTGCTGCTGTGTTTCGGGTCCCCCAAGGCTGGGCTTCCTGCTTCCAAACATACTATCAGCAACTGGATCGTTCAGACTATCTCCCTGGCCTATCAGGTGCGCGGTTTGCCTTCACCTATGGCTGTACGGGCTCACTCCACGAGAGGCATGGCGGCCTCCACGGCTCTCCTCTCTGGAGCGTCTCTCCAGGGGGTTTGTGATGCGGCTGGCTGGGCCGCTCCTCACACCTTCTTCAGGTTCTATAGTCTGGACCTTCCCTCCGCACCCGGCACCCGGGTGCTCTCCTCCTAGTCGTGCCCACAGGTTGCTTGCACGCTAGGGCAGGCGGGGTTTCGACGCGGGTTAGTGGGTATCTCGTTCCCATAGTGTCGTAACCGACGCAGTTCGAGTTCCCCTCGAAGGGGAACGTCTCGGGTTACGTATGTAACCCTTATTCCCCGAGATAGGGGAACGAGACACTGCGTCGGTTCGCCGCGCCTCACCCCGCCTGGAGTGCCTTGCTTCGTAGAAATAGCTAATGAGCTATGTGCCGGTGTGCATATATGCCCCTGCGGTAATGCCGTCACATGCTACCGTTCTCACTAGGACCAATAGGATTGGAGTAGTTTTCTTTCGCATTCAGCCCTGTCATGCCTAAAGGCGTTCCCATAGTGTCGTAACCAACGCAGTGTCTCGTTCCCCTATCTCGGGGAACAAGGGTTACATACGTAACCCGAGACGTTAGTTATGGAGTTTATGATGTGTAAAGACGAGCTAAAGAGCCGCATTTGTCACCGCGGGAAACGGGTTTCGTAAACAACAGAGCTAGCGGCTAGCTAACAGGTATCGGGATGGTACCATAGACAGTTAAAGGAATGGACCAACAGGTCCCGTTGTTTCCATGGAGACCAGTGCAGTATTAGAAGCTCTTTCCAGGTGATGCTGAGCGTTACTGCGCAGCCTCCAACTGAGCTGGAAGACGTAGATGTGACGTGAGCAACCTGTCTGAAAGCTGTAAGTCTTCTGGTAGCTGTGCAAGAGAAATCTCAATCATTCCCGATCAGCAGAGACGGAGAGGTAGGTATATGTTAGGAGATAACATAGGTACAGGCTAATTACTGCTAACTAACATGCTAGTTAACATTAACATAGGCACAGGCTAATTACTGCTCACTAACATGCTAGTTAACATTAACATAGACGCAGGCTAATTACTGCTCACTAACATGCTAGCTAATTTTAACATAGGCACAGGCTAATTACTGCTCACTAACATGCTAGTTAACATTAACATAGGCACAGGCTAATTACTGCTCACTAACATGCTAGTTAACATTAACATAGACTCAGGCTAATTACTGCTAACTAACATGCTAGTTAACATTAACATAGACACAGGCTAATTACTGCTAACTAACATGCTAGTTAACATTAACATGGGACAGGCTAATTACTGCTAACTAACATGCTAGTTAACATTAAAATAGGTACAGGCTAATTACTGCTAACTAACACGCTAGTTAACATTAACATAGGTACAGGCTAATTACTGCTAACTAACATGCTAGTTAACATTGACATAGACACAGGCTAATTACTGAGTCGTCACAGCGCCCCCTACACTGTTCTGTGATAGGCTAGTCGTCACAGTCTCTCTCTCTCTCTCTCTCTCTCTCTCAGTCACTCAGGTCCGCGGGTCTTTCCCGTTAACGTTTAGGGTTTCTTCAGCTTCAGCTTTGTTTTTAACTTGGGTTTGTGGTACTTCCTTAGTAACCAGTAGATTTCTGGTAAACGTGAGCTTTCAGACATAGAATGCGATTCGCGTTGCGTCTCTGCCTGTCGCAGATTTATTTTCTTTTTTTAACCGTCCGCTGACACTAATTTATTCAATCTACTTGATCCGTAGAAGTCCCCATGCCAAACTTGACCATTGCCTTGCAAGTCAATGACAGATTGGAGCTGCATTTCCTTGATGAAAAATTGCTAAAAAACTCTTTTGTGCGGCTCGTTGGTCTAGGGGTATGATTCTCGCTTTGGGTGCGAGAGGTCACGGGTTCAACTCCCGGAAGAGCCCAACAGATGTAAAGTAGTTAATGTCAATTGCATGCTTAAAATAACATACCAGCTAAAGCCTGCCCTTTTCAAGACAACCTGATCCACTTCCAGGTTAAATCCTGTCCACTTCTGGGTCAGCACTTCCAATATTTTAAACAGTTACAGTTAGAAAAATTACATATTCATGATTTTCACCACAAACATGTCTAGTTCTAGTTTTTTTAGAGATGCTTATCAGAGAGTACGATCTATATCTATGACATACATTTGTACAGTTTGTCTTTTTTCTTCACTTTCTGTAAAGGTAGAAAACCAACTTGATAAGTTTTGGTCTTTTTTTGATTTGGAATTTATTGTTTAATGTTACCAATGCCTTTATGTTATTCTATTCTAATGATTTTGACCATTATTAAGTTTTTTTAACACAACTGTACCTACAGCATTGATCTAACACAGGACCAATGACTGACCTGACAGAGATGTTACTGATCTTGCTGCAGACCTTCACCAGCTAAACTCTATTTCCCATACCGGGAGTTGAACCCGGGCCACCTGGGTGAAAACCAGGAATCCTATATGAATTATATATATGTATTATTCATATGAATATGAATTATACTTTTCGCTCAACAAGAGTTCCCAATCTTCCTCCATTCACTGCCATGTTAAACACCGTCCACATTTCTGAGCACGACGCAGAGCAAAGCTCTTTTTTAAATCGCTGATACGCCCACATTTTTAAGTTTAGCAACATGAATTTTATATCAATACGTTCACAAAGGCCTTCTGGTGCCCACGAGGAGGTTATTTGACTGAAATAACTTTTTTTGCCCGTCTGACCATTTGTTTGAGAGCTGGTTCAGTGTCTGAGGAGCTGCGGTTTCCCACAGTTGACAGTTACAGCAGCTGCATCGTTAACAGATCAAAGAGATGACATCACAGAGATCAAAGGCTTCCTAGCTGTGTTTACAAACATGGCCACTGATCATATGTAGCCATGGCGACCGTTTCCCAGACACTGCAATACTCTGTATGTCTGAGTGTGTCCTGCCTTCAGTTTGTCCAGGACTATAACTGCAGTTGAAGCCGGCTATGCAAAGTTGCCAAAATGCTCTATTACACTTTTGTTTCCTACTAATCTTGTTAGGCCAGAGTCAAGGATCAATCACAAATATACAGCTGAGATCAAAGTCTTCAGTTTTTGGATTAAATTAGAAAATATGTTATTTGGCATTATTGCCTATTATTCTACATGACACACACACACCTACTATCCATCATCAGGGTGGACCTGATACTAAATTAGATGTCCAATGCTCAACTTTAAGTTAACCATGTTGTATCTTATGGGCTCATCCGGGATTTGAACACTGGACCTCTCGCACCCTAAGCGAGAATCATACCCCTAGACCAACGAGCCACGTATAACAGCACTTTAGCAATTTTTCATCAAGGAAATGCAGCTCCGATCTGTCATCGACTTGAAAGGCAATGGTCATAAAAAAAGAAAAAAAAGATAAGCCCAGAAACACCTTGCAACATTACATTTTAAAAAAACAACAGCCAATCAGAATAGGCCATGCTAAAGTTAGAAATAAAGTCTAAATTATTCATGAATAAAATCCAATCCATAGGTGTAATAAAGTATTTGTAAGTTAACATGGAGGAGGAAGAGTTTTCTCCTCTTCGTAGAGGAACTGTACGGTAACTTAGACAGTTAGTCTGCTGATTGACATGTACGTGTTCACTCGGCGGTGAAAACACACTTTCTTACAAGTTTCTTTGAAGTCGACACAAACACACAAAACTCAGCGAAGCGTCTCCGTTTCTGTCTCCAGACTTTCTCTGAAATATCTCCGTTAGTATCTCCACAGAGATCAATACATGAATTGGACGCACGGATGACGCTGAGGATGAGAGAGTTTGACGGACATTGATTCGGACAAACGCCACCGAATCAACCTAAATTGGATTTAAACTGACTCTTTTTTGCCCGCCCCCCACCCACCCTTCACCCGAGCGGGAAAACAACCTGCAGCTGGCCTCAATCTCCTCCTGTGTCTTCATCTCTCCTCAAGGACAAGGCCAAACTGACCTGAACTCTCTGTAACAACAACACAGACAGTCTGCCGCCTCACACCTCATCACACACACACACACACACACACACACACACACACACACACACACACATACACACCCCGTCCCAATCCCTACCCCTCTCTGAACTGACTGCCTCGGGGACCTTCTTCTTCACCCCCCCGCGAGTTCATGTGAATGTTTTTGCAAAATCTGAAGAAATTCCCTCCAGGGGGTCCTGTGTTATTACATTCACAAGAATGGGAAATGCATATACATGTGTCAGCTCCCTTCGTTAGCTCAGTTGGTAGAGCGGAGGACTGTAGAGGCATAAAACTGAAATCCTTAGGTCGCTGGTTCAAATCCGGCTCGAAGGAGCAAACTTTTCTGGATTTTCCCATCGGGGATCAATAAAGCATTTCTGATTCTGAAGAAGAAGTCGAGTTAGTAACATGCATTAATGGGATGAGGTTGTGTACAGATGGAGAGAGGTGCTCAGTGCATCATGGGAAGTCCCCCGGCAGTCTAGGCCTATAGCAGCACTAAGGTATGGTTCAGGACTCTCCTGAGCCAGCCCTAACTATAAGCTTCATCAAAGAGGAAACCTTACTCCGTTCTCTATAACTTGCTCCCACGCCAACAATTCTAACTTGTCATGGACAATTTATACATCAAAACATAGGTATTCTTGCCTAGTTTCAGCCAGTGTTTATGCGATATGATTTATACTTTTCGCTTAGCAAGCTTTCAAATGACAAGAGTTCCCAATCTTCCTCCATTCACTGCCATGTTAAACATCGTCCACATTTCTGAGCACAACGCAGAGTGAAGCTCTTTTTTAAATCGCTGATACGCCCACATTTTTAAGTTTAGCAACATGAATTTTATATCAATACGTTCCCAAAGGCCTTCTGGTGCCCACGAGGAGGTTATTTGACTGAAATAACTTTTCATTTTGCCCGTCTGACCATTTGTTTGAGAGCTGGTTCAGTGTCTGAGGAGCTGCGGTTTCCCACAGTTGACAGTTACAGCAGCTGCATCGTTAACAGATCAAAGAGATGACATCACAGAGATCAAAGGCTTCCTAGCTGTGTTTACAAACATGGCCGCTGATAGTTGGTATCCTTAAGCTTCTTCTTACTGATGGATGCTATTCAACCAGGTTATCTTTAGCAAATCAGCTAATCAGCATTTTCAACTATTCTCACTACTTCAACATCTTCTTACTGATTTAAGCTATTCAACCAGGTTAGCTTTAGCCTAGCATCGGGAGTAGCTGGGTTCTCACACCATTCTATGCTAACAGTGTTGATCTTTGTTGGAAAGTGGACAGAAAGCCAGTCAAATCATTGTTGTAGTCCAAAATGTGGGGCCTCCTGCAGGACTTTTATCCTAAGCTGTCCAGTTTCAATCAATGTAAAATGAAGCAGAGGATGGAGAAATCTAGAGCTATGACAGTGAATCAACACACATGTTGAAACAATATTTCCTCATCATTTGGCTCTTTATACATGTAAATTTACTTTGATAGCCAGTTTGTAAAGGGGTAAAGTTGGAAATGATGAACAATGGATTTAGTAGCTAAATAGCAGCTCGAGCTAGCCAGGAGTAGAACCTAGAATCTTCTGATCCGTAGTCAGACGCGTTATCCATTGCTCCATTAGCCCTACATTCAGCATTTGGAATAGCTACGTTCTCACACCATTGGATGCAAACAGTGGTGCAAAGCTTTGTTGGCAAAATCGCTGCATTGTTGTGATAGCATAGTCGGAAATTGGAATAACAAATATGCTGCTATTTGCAAGGTTTCCTAATTGATGAGTAACAACTAGGGATGAGCGAGTACAGCATTATCTGGATCTGTATCTGTTTACCACATGAATTATCTGTATCTGTATCTGTACTCAGACCGGGCGGGACCTAACCTGGAAGTGGGTCAGGTTGTCTTGAAATGGGCGGGGCTTCCAGCTATACACATAACAGCAGCCACGGCCCCATCCAGAAATCCTAAGACTGCAGCTATGGCAACGGTTCTGGATGGGATCATACCTCAGAAGATTGAAGACCTTACCCTCTGATCTTAAAGTACCTGGGTCTGTAATCCTGCCACCAGCCTATGCTTTTATCCAGACCTTTTTAAAACGTTTTAACCTCGAGCAAGAAGAAGTGGATGTTTTAACAAATCATCACTGTCTCATTTCAGTTGTGCAGGAGTGGGATCCAGTAAGTCCAGTGCCTGGGCTGGCTTTTGATGAGCCCTAAACTGTTTGGTGCAACATGAATCATTCGGCTCTCCCAAACGGACCGCAACTTTTCATCACAATGTTATGTCCTTTGGGCTCGGCCGGGATTTGAACCCCAGACCTCTCGCACCCAAAGCGAGAATCATACCTCTAGACCCGACTGGGTGAGAGCTTGCCGACCCCACAGGGGGAACAAGATGGCATCATTTTGGTCCACTTCACAGCAAGTGGCCCGCCGACTGGGACCAGCCACATACCCCCTAGATGACGGCACCCGCTGGCACGCCAGCTGCCTCCAAAAGGTGTCAGCACCTACTGCAACGTCCTTAAAATGATGTTACAGAACCTAGAAACTATTAGAACCATAACTTACATGTCACACATAAAAAGTGTACACACATAAAAAGTGTGTAAAACTTAAAAAAGACACAAGACCACAAACAAACAAATTAACTACAGCTGTTCTGATATTCCAGACCAGTCTGATGCCTGTTGGCCAGTAACCCCCCCCCCTCATATTTCATCAGTGTCCCGTATCAAAACCAACAACAATATACAAGTGCATGAACAGGAATTAATTACAAATGATTACAATAATACAGTACCAACGCAATAATGAACGGGTACAACATGAACACATGATTTAAGAAAGTTCTGCTTGTTTTCAGGCCCAAAGTGGATCAGGTGTTGGGTTTCTTCCGGCATCCCTGTGTGATACATATGTAGAGCACGTAGCGATGTATCATAATCATAGACCGTTAATATTATTCTATATATATATTAATGGCCAGTTCGAACTGCTATTTAGCTACTAAATCCATTGTTCGTCATTTCCAACTTTACCCCTGGCAGGTTACAAACTGGCTATCAAAGTAAATGAACATGTATAAAGAGCCAAATGATGAAGAAATTTCGAGTGGCCTAATAGATAAGGCACTGGTCTCCTAAGGTGGGGATGGTGGGTTCTAGTCCCATCTGGAGGGAATTTCTTCAGATTTTGCAAAAACATTCACATGAACTTGCAGATCAATTGACTAGTATCCCACCCAGAAAAGAGATTTTAGACCTGGAACGAGCCCTTTTTTATTTCCTGTGGGGGTCCAAGTGGGAACGAGTGTAAAGAAGAGTGAGGAAGAAGCCAAAGGAGAAAGGAGGGAAAGGAGTGCCGGACCTGTTATTGTTTTTAGGGAGCAGATTTCCAGCTATACACATAACAGCAGCCACGGCCCCATCCAGAAATCCTAAGACTGCAGCTATAATACGGTGCAAAGTCAACACAAACAAAGAAATGTGTTTCCACCCTGTTTCGAACAGGGGACCTTTCGCGTGTGAGGCAAACGTGATAACCACTACACTACGGAAACTGATGAAAATTGTTATTTTGCCTGTTCAAGGGGAAATATACCATTCATATTTAACTGCAAATGTTTAAAATGCTGTTAGACATGTTCATTTTTGACACATAGAGATTTTAAACTGGATTCGGTCATTTAATGCGCATGCGTCACAGGTGAAAAATGGCTAACCGACCGGAGGCTTCTAGCCCAGGCTCAGCACAGGTAAAGTAAAAAACGTGGTTATTCAACATTTTTCATATGATTTTACTACTTTGATAGCACTTTATAATGATATACATTTCTGCAACTCATAGACGGTTAGCCATTTTTCACCTGTGACGCATGCGCATTAAATGGAATCGAGGTTCGATTACCCCGGCCTGTTCGATTACCCCGGCCTGTTCGATTACCCCGGCCTGTTCGATTACCCCGGCCTGTGACGGCAGTGACGTCATTTCAACTGTTTTTTTACTTGTACCCGTAAACTTAAATTTGTGTTCACACTCAAGAATTCGTAGTCGTAGAAATCAGAGTTGTACTCGTGAATGTTTACAGTCATAGCTTCTAGAGTCACACTCACAAAAAAACACACATGTATGAAAATGTAATTTTGCCTTGCCTATGTAATTTACGCACAAATGTATAAAAATACGAATATGAATATAAAAATACGAATATGAATACATAAAGTTATGCATACATCTTTTTGATAGTGTTCTTACTCCATAGGTTACCTCCAACATTTTAGACACATAAACAGTTAGAAAAATTACATATTCATGGTTTTCACCACCAACATGTCTAGTTCTAGTTTTTTAGAGATGCTTATCAGAGAGTACGGTCTGTATCTATGACCTACATTTGTACAGTTGTTTTCAAAATAATAGCAGTCCAACATCACTAACCTCATAAATCCTATTTTTTGGTAGAAGAGATATTTGTACATGGCAAATAATGTCCTAGTAAGTATTGTAGAGGCGTAGAAAACCAACAGAGCCAACAGTCATGACAAGCATGCTGCTCATTCTGTGTGATTGAAACTGTAATTGAAAGGGGCGTGTTCAAAATAACAGCAGTGTTGTGTTCAATTAGTGAGCTGATTGATTCTGTGAAGAAACAGGTGACAGTACGGCTAAATTATTCCATATAATAATTTAAATGTTCTTAGGAATTCTTCATATACTTTGTCAACATCTTTTTCCCTTATCAATAAACTTCCAGTCTTGTGCTAGCAGAGTTTGATTGTGCAAAGTCTACATGAACAAAGTAATGTGTTTCCACCCTGTTTCGAACAAGGGACCTTTTGCGTGTTAGGCAAACGTGATAACCACTACACTATGGAAACTGATGAAAGGAGATTTGTGGGTAAATGCACCATTCATATTTTACTGCAAATGTTTAAAATGCTGTTTTCATTTTTGACACATAGAGATTTTAAACTGGATTCAGTCCCAGATGCTTTGTCATGGATTTGAGTGACAGTAAATATCTAGTAAACCTAAATATATCTACATGTATTTACTGTGGCCTAAATGCTGGAATAGCGCCACCTATCGATTGATGTGCCAAATAGTAAGGATGGGCGTTCCTCGTTAGTATAATGGACAGTATCTCCGCTAGTAAACCTAAATATATCTACATGTATTTAAAAAAACAAAACAATATAACACAACAACAATAAAGCAATTCAACACCTCTAAAGGGCACCAGCTGCTCGTCAACAGGATGGTTACAGTTGGGCTTAGGAAACATGACACGCGGGACACGATCACGCTCTACTAAGTCTTCTGTTTGACCCGTCCAACACCCCAACCAACCTCCCTTTGCAGATTTTTGGCCTTTCATACTACTTGCTCAAGTAGTCGCTCCTAATGCTACGTCATCTTCTCATTGACATCACTTTTGGCATTGTTTTCCGTCGTGGCCACACAGAATTTTCAGACAATCCCTGCCACCACCGCGTAATGCGTTGTTAACAGTTTGTGATCATTTCACGGAACTCTGTGAAACCAGGCTGCCCTAGATCAACAAGCCACGAGAGGCATGTCCTGCTCATTTGTTCCTCATATTTTTCTCAGTTCTTCTGTTAACTGCAGTTGAAGCAGGCTATGCAAAGTCGCCAAAATGCTCTTCTACACTTTTGCTTCCTACTAATCTCGTTAGGGGATCCCAGGTCCTTCAAAGGCCAGAGTCAAGGATCAATCCAAATGGACTGCTGTGATCTAAGTCTTCAGTTTTTGGATTAAATTACAAAATGCATAATGGCCTTTATTCTACATGCATGCATATTTTCCATCATCAGGGAGTACCTGATACTAAGCTGGATGTGAAACCCTTTAATTTAAATGTAACTATGTTTTGTTCTTTGGGCTCGTCCGGGAATTGAACCCGGGACCTCTCGCACCCTAAGTGAGAATCATACCCCTAGACCAACGAGCCACGTAAAAAAGCTTTTAGCCATTTTTCATCAAGGAAATGCAGCTCCAATCTGTTATTGACTTGCTAGGCGATGGTCGAGTTAAAAAAAAAAAGATAAGCCCAGAAACACCTTGCAACATTACATTTAAAATAAGAGACAACCAATCAGAAGATGCCATGCTAAAGTGAAAAATGGAATGTTGGCCCATCAGAGGAATGCTCTATGCAACTATGGGGTACATGCGTACCATATAGTACAAAAAACAATATTGCACTGTGACTAAGTGACGTTAAAATTAAATTGAATATGTAATTGAAATAATATAGCAAAAGTAGGTAATCATAATATAAATTATATTTACCTGTGACCGTAAATAATATTCACTCTAAAAAATAAAGCATTGGGTCTACAAAAAAAAAAAATATGTTAACGTTTTCCACTAGAATATTTAAGTTAAGACTGCTGGCAGAATTACATTAATTCAAAGTAATGTTTTGAGTATGGTGAATTACCTTTTAGGCCACAATAAAACACATTTCTAAGTAACATGAACTTAATTGTTAACATTAATGCAAGTATTTAAGTTGATTTAACATAATGTTTTAAGTTAGGGGAAGAAGCTTTTTGGTCACAATAAAATACACTTTCTAAGTAACATGAACTTAATAAATCAGTTGATCTCTGCAAGAGTTAACTTGAGCCCTGTCCTATAATAATGACAATTTCCTGTGTTTCCAAGGAGGCCAAGCTGCTCCAAACTCCAACCTTGGTTGCAGGCTCCTCCCACCCACTAAACAACCAAGGTTGGAGTTTGGACCAACTTAGCCTCTTGGGAAACACAGGCTATCATGGTGCAATGCCTCATTAAGACAGCTGGGTCTTTGTCTTTAATGGGACAATAAGGACTTCAGAGAGGACTTATATAAATATATAACATATAAACCGACACCATTAATGATCAGACTTTTTTCCAAATGATATTTAGGCTTACCATGTTCTGTGTCTGCTCTTCTGTCTTGACCATGAGAAACATTCTTTAGCCAAGCTCAGTAGGAATCCCCCAGAAATGAGGTGTGTGTTGGTGAGAGGGTTCCTGAGGGAAAACAGCAAGATGACAAACACCTTCTGAAAGGTTGACAGGAGTGTCATGTGATTTCCCCGTACCAAAGCAACCTTTGGAGCAGTGGTTCAAATGGAATTGTAGTTAATGGTTTGAAGCTCGTATTGAAGCTTCAGTGTCAGACTGCCATCACTAGGTGCTGGTCTTTGTGATTAGTAGACCTCTTTCAAGTAACCTTGTCCACCATGAACAAGATCATTATTTCAAAATTGGCAATACGGTATATTAATTAGAAAGCTTAAAATGTTCTAATCTTCACTTGTGTTAATTTCCCATATATCTGCTACTACCACTCTGATCATATTCCCTTCCTCAATGCTCCATAAAGAAGCAAAGAACGATCATCAATAACAGAGAGCATATGAAGAGAATCATTACTCTCTGTCAGCTTCACGCTCAGAAAGGAATATCACGACTCATCATCGTGGTCAGCGAGACCAAACACTTTAGAAACACATTTCTCAAGTCAGAAACTATAGAAATGATCCCTGAAAGTATAGTCTTGGTTAGACTGAGGGTGAAAACTGCATCTCATTCACTGCAGAGTGATTGTCACTCAGGGTTCAGAGGTCCAGGGACCAGAGAGCTACTCGCAGCCCCAGACCCGCAAACAAAACATTGAACAAACCTGCCTTCCCTAGAGCCCAGGTGTTGGTCCCTGAGATCAATTTCTCCAGGAGGCTCCCAGACCAGGAACAAGAGAACATCAGACAATTAAACAGGTACATCACTGAAAACCAGAACTTTAGTCCAGAGCTGGCCAGAACTAACTTTGCCACAGAGCGAGACCACATTCACTGGAACCAGCCCACTGTGGGCGTGGTTAATAAAAGTCCTCCTGCACACAGCTGATTGCAGTTGCAGTGTGAGTGCCATGAGAAGCAGCAGAACGTCTCTCGGCTTTTCTTTTCCTCCATGTTCGGTGCTATGAAAATTGGGTTCACAACAAGAAGCCACTGTAACATGCTGGTCTGCCAACAGGTTATGGGCCCAGAGAAACCCAGAGAGAGTTATAGAGCAGGTACCCACCGGTGTACCGGTGGAGATTAGCATGCTGTTAGCACCATGAGCAGGACACTAGAGTCCTTCAAACCATTTGTAATCCATGTCACACAACGTGATGAGACAATATCTTTTGCTAAATTTAAAACAAAGTTACGCAGAGGACACAGAGAAGATTATTTCTTCACAGTGTGACTCCCAAGACATATGAGAAGTGTTTTAGAGAGTAAAATGGCTTAGGTTTTACTGCTCTGTGTGTGATATCAATACATATCTGGAAGATTCATGTTCCCTTTAAGGACCTACAAACATTTTTAACATTCAAGTGACCTTACAGCAGCACAAATATTCTAATAACCCAGTATGTCCTGAAAACAATAATGTTCATATCTTAACAGGGTTGAAGCTTTTTTATAAAATAAATCCAAACGGACAATGAACTGTAAAAATGGCCTTAGGGTTCAGAGGGTTAAATAATAAGTAATAATAATAATAATAATAATAATAACTAAGGTAGTTGCTGTGCGGGCAGTTATTGAAGTTAGAGAAAATAACGTCCCAACTGGCGCATACTCGTGTGTACTGCGCTTGGGCAAAGACATCCATCTTTCTTTTTTTTGATTACATTAGAGTACAAAGACAACGAAATGCAGTTTGCGTCTAACCAGAAGTGCAAAAAAGCAGAAAAGTGCAACGTGATATCCAGAGTATAGACAGGTGGTGCATAGGTCGGGCAGGAAATAGATTGCAGTGGTATTTATTTCTTTTTTTAAACTGTTTATTAGCATTTTTTCAAGAACAATTTTCAGTCCAATTGGGATTTGTGTATAATTATATTATATATAAAACAATATATGACAAATACTAGGGTGACCAGATGTCCCCGGTTTTCCAGCTCAGGTTACAGTAGACGGATTGGCCGGCAACAAAGTTCACTCAAAAGCTCATGCTTCATAGTTTCTGACGGGGGGCAGAGCTACTTTGTACCGCGCCGAGGGGAGACGATACAAGCGAATAAAACGCAGAAATTATGAACTATCTAGATTTCTCTACTCGGCCAGAAACAACAAGATTGTGAGGGGACCAGCTAATTTTGGATTACATGGATTTTTGGCGATCTTTCACCGCAGTGGATAAAGACACGAGGACACAGGTAGGAAAACCCACTCGACTTAGACTCGAATCGTTCTGTTTTTTACTTCATAACATGATTATAACCGCTGTAAGTCACCTTATGCTTTGTGTGTGAGCTTAATGGAATCATGAGACTTTAAGCTTTCTAATCATGAACGTGTTTATGAAGATTTAATGCTTGCAATTTATGAGTGAAGAAAACATTTTCTCAAACGGTCGCGGCAACGAGACCTATAGTCGGAACTGGTTAACAACATGTCAACAACACGGTTATAACACGTTAACACATTAATAACATGTTAACAACACATTAATAACACGTTAAAAACACATTAACACGTTAAAAACACATTAACACATTAATAACATGTTAACAACACATTAATAACATGTTAACACGTTAACATTATGACAACACAATGACAACACGTTAACAACACATTAATAACATGTTAACAACACATTAACATTATGACAACACGATAACACGTTAACAACACATTAATAACACGTCAATAACATGTAACCTTTCCGTAAATTTGACCAATAACCGGAGTCTCCCGTGACTTCAACTAATCCCAGCAATCCCACGTGCCAGACTTTGTCTCAGTATGTGACACACTTGGTGGATGCAGGAAAACTGGAGATGAGACTTACAGGATGACCTGAATTGAGAACAGCTACGCTCATTGTTGTAAATGTAATGATACGTTAAAGTCCAACAAATACTTTATCCAACCATAGGAATGTGTTCGAGGCCAGGTGAGGAATTAACTAACAATGTGAAAACAAACCGACACATATGTTCAAATTTGATTAATTCAATAGTCTTAAATTCCCCAGCCATTTTCATATTATACCAACACTTTGGTAAGGTTACTGGGAAAACTTAGCCCAGAGTAATTTTTCCTCAAAAGTTTCCTTTTTATTTTTAAACATCGCAAGACAAAAGCTTTTTACAGAATATCCCACAAAAGGATAGGCATTTTTGGCTGAGTGTCCGTGTGTTCATCTGCTGAAAAGTACAATGACCCACTGCCCCAGGTGTGTGTACATTTTTATGCTGAGAGCACAATGTTATCTTTTGCATGTCTGCTACTATGTGCATTTCCATGTGTTGGAAAGCACAATGTTACCATTACATAATGTGTACAGCTGCTTTTTGTATGATTGGGTTTGTGGGGGGCCGTGTGTGTTTGCTGGTGTTTTAGATGGTCTTTACTTCTGCTCATCTGCTGTAAAGCAGATTAGTGCTCCAATGCACCACCAGGTCAAAATTGACCCAGGAAAACTACAAATGCTTTGAATTTAAAACTCCAATATTCAATTAAATTATTAATCATAAATTTTAATTTCAAAGAGAGTCGTTGAGAACCACCCATGTTATTTTTTTTAGTTAATAGAAACTCATTTCTGATAAAGAAACTTCACAAGTCATATTTGACCCTAAGATAAAGGGAAAGCAAGTTTTAAACTCAAACTCAAGCCTGCTAGTGGGTACTAGGCATTTTGCCATGCTGACTGTTGTAATTCATCTTAACAGCAACATGTTATTCCAAAGTGATCCTTTTTGATAAATTGTTTTAGTTTGGAGGCATGCATAAAGTAAAGGGAAAGGGTTGAGCTTTCTGGCAGATGAAATCAGTCATAGCTTATAATTTATCAGAGAAACCAGTTAAAAATCAGTTTAGTTTAATATCAATAAAGATATAAGTAGGTACATGCAGAAACATGTCAAAGGGGCCTCAGCTTTGCCAAGGGAAACCCAACGTCAGGTTGGCGGAGGGAACCCACGTCTGGTTGGCGGAGGGAACCCACGTCTGGTTGGCGGGCTGGTCGCCCAACGTCAGGTTGGCGGAGGGAACCCACGTCTGGTTGGCGGGCTGGTCGCCCAACGTCAGGTTGGCGGAGGGAACGGACGTCTGGTTGGCGGGCTGGTCGCCCAACGCCAGGTTGGCGGAGGGAACGGACGCCTGGTTGGCGGGCTGGTCGCCCAACGCCAGGTTGGCGGAGGGAACGGACGCCTGGTTGGCGGGCTGGTCGCCCAACGCCAGGTTGGCGGAGGGAACGGACGCCTGGTTGGCGGGCTGGTCGCCCAACGCCAGGTTGGCGGAGGGAACGGACGCCTGGTTGGCGGGCTGGTCGCCCAACGCCAGGTTGGCGGAGGGAACGGACGCCTGGTTGGCGGGCTGGTCGCCCAACGCCAGGTTGGCGGAGGAACGGACGCCTGGTTGGCGGGCTGGTCGCCCAACGCCAGGTTGGCGGAGGGAACGGACGCCTGGTTGGCGGGCTGGTCGCCCAACGTCAGGTTGGCGGAGGGAACGGACGTCTGGTTGGCGGGCTGGTCGCCCAACGTCAGGTTGGCGGAGGGAACGGACGTCTGGTTGGCGGGCTGGTCGCCCAACGTCAGGTTGGCGGAGGGAACGGACGTCTGGTTGGCGGGCTGGTCGCATAACTTCCTTGCTTTGAGCAGTTTTGGACCGTTCGACAATTGAACATCTGCAAGTTTGTTAATAGCTGCCTCAGCTTCTACTTCATTGGTTTCCAGTTGTGCTGAAAAATATTTAGAAATTGTTAAGTTCCAACTACCCTTGACGTTAATGTCAAGAATTTACCATTAAGGCTTCTTTATTTTTTATTAAAAAGCAAGCTAAACTAAACAACAAAATTAAACTTCCTTTTAAGACTTGATAGCCCCAAAAGACTTCAATGTAATTAGGCCAGTGGATTTTGTTTACAACATGACAGAATCTGTAATGAGATTAAGCTAGCACAACAGTTGTGTTCATGTGCTGCATTTACTCAGTTTGGGAAATGCCACAATCTCTACAGAGCTATCTTAGCTTAAGCTGGCAGACTGACCAGGCAGGGACCAGAGATCAACTGTTGCTTTTGAGAGCCGATACCCACACAAAATTAAAAGTTTAATTTCAACTTATTTTTCTGGTAACTGTTGGACACTTGCAATGTGTGAGTGATGTGGCTATAGGCCGAGGTCCGTAAGCACCAATATATGTATTCTTTAAATATATAAATGTCTCAAATGTGTGAGAAAGCAGCTGTATACCCACATTATATGGTCAATATAGCTTTAATTAAACATGGGTTGGATTACCCATTCCAAAAGCCAGACAACTTAACCTTACTACATTGTGTCACAAAGAACCTCAGCTGTAAACACAATTGTAGCATTTTCCCATAAGGTTTCATAGAACCTGCTTACCTTTAGCAGCTTGGATCAACATGGACTCCATTGACTGGAGAAGTGCAAAGGCCTTCTTCATGGAGATATCATTGGGAGACACATCTGTAGTACAAAATAAATCCAGTTAGTGTCCGTAAGTAGCTCTTGAAAGATTCTATCACCAACGTTCTTACCTCTAATCATTCTTCTCTGGAGCTCATCATCATGTCTTTCATTTGTGCCACCAACTGGCAAACTCAAGCCTAAGGACAATGCAATTGCTGTTAATCAAATGTTTCTGCTTTTTGATGGCACATATCATAAGCTTGACCCAGCTAAATTTCATTTCAGTAATTGACCCTTTGCTTTACATTTGCTATACTCCACTACATATTTGAATACAAGCTTCAAAGAGAAGAAATTAACCTGTGTTAATCCAAAAGGACAGCGCACAAAAGACAAAGGCCCAAACAGCTCCCATCACTCCAGTCCCCAAGAGAAAATGGTTCCTGTTCTACATGCCAGGTTAAAAACCCATCATGCAGGTAGCACAGCTGTTGCTGATCAGCTCTAATTGGCTCTCTCTGCAGAGAGTCAGTGCTAGTTGAGATTCAGCGCATGAAAAATGGGAATTTGGAAGCAAGGGACAATTACAGACTATATTGTAAAGAAAATCCAGGAAGTTGTGTTTTTTACAAGAAAAAAAGTCAATGATGTTTTTCTGAAGTTGTGTAATCAAAGATTACAAGGGGAGAACACTTTTACATTTTGGGGATCTTGGTTTGATAAAATGCCTGGGGTTATAATTCATATCAATAACACTGAAGATTAATGTACTGAATACCATGAGATGTCTAAGAGGCACTGTTTGGGTATACTGTGATGTGTCATTGGTTTACTACCACTCTTTAAGAACGCCTCGTTGTCAGCAGGATTCCAACCTGCGCAGGGAGACCCTAATGGATTTCTAGTCCATCGCCTTAACCACTCGGCCACAACAACATGAAAAGCAGTGCTATACCTGTTTGGACAAATGTTCATAAACTTTTCAATTAGTTAATAGTAGTTACCAGAAACGGGCAGGGTGCAAATCGTAGTGCGCTGCCTGTGTCTGTGGATCCTCGTGGAGGCAGCTTGATTGATTGATATACTTCCTTATTTTTACCATAACAGAGATCTAATATTTTATCAAATCGGGTTGGGCAAGTAACCTTTCTGGTTACTTCTTGACAAATAAAGCAAGTAACCACACAACGAAAACTACTGCGATGGCTGGGAATCGAACCCAGGTCAACTGCTTGGAAGGCAGCTATGCTCACCACTATACCACCATCGCTGGACAAGTACTTACTGTTGTCCAATGTAATCAGAAACCTGAATCTGGCAGTGGAGCCATAAAAAGACCCCATGCCAAACTACTTGACCATTGCCTTTCAAGTCAATGACAGATTGGAGCTGCATTTCCTTGATGAAAAGTTGCTAAAATTATATTTTATGTGGCTCGTTGGTCTAGGGGTATGATTCTTGCTTTGGGTGCGAGAGGTCCTGGGTTCAAATCCCGGACGAGCCCAACATTGTAATGACAAGTTGCGGAGTCTGTTTGGGAGAGCCGAATGATTCATGTTGTACCAAACAGAATCCCCATGGTTACAAGTGTGGATCCATTTTTGGGACACGACTGAAGCGTGGTGTCCAAGACATACGTCCGTGGTGATGCTCCACGCCCTTGACCGGCAGCTGATTGGACGAACGCGTCAAGTGGGTCTTGCTACTCCTGAATTTTAAAACAACCATCACGACGGCTTGTAGAGAATACTGTCTCGTATTTTACAAAAATAGTTCACCAAAACGGGTTTCTGTAAACATTTTAACCCTTGTGTTGTCTTGCCGGGTCAAAAATGGACAAAAATTGGACATGGTTGTCCCTTTTTTAGACCTTACTACCACTAGTTTTACTACTTTTTGGAAGTCATGGTTAATAACCCTCATTTATATATAATTATATCTAGTATTTGAGTTACAAAAAGCAGAAATTATGAATTATTTTGACTAATGTAGCTCAGCGTAAATTCTTTCAGGAAGACATAACTTTTAATCAGTGCATCCTAAATCACTTCAGCTGTTATCATAATAACTGTACTTGTTGCTGTTTAATCAATGCTCTCTTCCTAAATGGAATCAGCTGTTGGAGGCGGTCACCTTCCTGCTTAACCAATCAGAATTGTACACAAATGGCAAGGGGCCAATCACAAAGCCACAACCCAGCTTTTAAAAATCTGTTTCTCCCTTTGCTATCAGCTGTCGTTGCAGGCAGAGTGCAACCCTCCACCTCCAGTTCTCTACTCCAGCTCCACCTCCCCCTCCCCCTCCACCTCCACCTCCAGTCCTCTACTCCAGCTCCACCTCCACCTCCAGTCCTCTACTCCTCACTGGGGCTCCAGCTTGACGCTAAAAGCTAACGAGGTAGTGGTCCCAGAGGACTCTTCAGGGTCTCTCTAGCCTCTATTTGAGTTATAATGGTTTTTGCACATAGGAAAACTGTTTTGGACAACACACATGCTTGTGTAGCATTGCTGTGGGTGTAATATCAATAAATATGTCATTATTATGTTGAATATTGGCATAAGGAAATGTCATGAGGGCAAGGGGTCCGGTATCCGTAGTCAGACGTATTACCCATTGCCCCACTAGCCCTACGTTCAGAGAGCATTGGGAGTAGCTGGGTTCTCACACCATTCTATGCTAACAGTGTTGATCTTTGTTGGAAAGTGGACAGAAAGCCAGTCAAATCATTGTTGTAGTCCAAAATGTGGGGCCTCCTGCAGGACTTTTATCCTAAGCTGTCCAGTTTCAATCAATGTAAAATGAAGCAGAGGATGTGGGAAAATTCTGTGTGGCCACCACGGAAAACAATGCCAAAGTGATGTCAATGAGAAGATGACGTAGCATTAGGAGCGACTACGGTAGCGAGTAGTATGAAAGGCCAAAAATCTGCAAAGGGAGGTTGGTTGGGGTGTTGGACGGGTCAAACAGAAGACCCAGTAGAGCGTGATCGTGTCCCGTGTGTCACGTTTCCTAAACCCAACTGTAACCATCCTGTTGTTATTTTCCTAAACCCAACCGTCCCGTTGTTGTCCCGCGTGTCATGGAAACGTAAGCCCACCCACAAGCCTTTCCGTAACTTAACCCTAGTGTTGTCCTTCGGGTCACGGCCTCACGACGAGCCTCAGACAAACTGGGTGTGGGACGCGTGGACGCGGCAGCTGGTGCCCTTTTGAGGTGTTGTATTGCTTTATTGTTGTTGTGTTATATTGTTTTTTGTTTTTTTTACCATTGCCGTACAATTGTCTTTGTGTGTGTGTGTGTGTGTGTGTGTGTGTGTGTCTTTGTGTGTTTTTTTAAATGTTTTCTTCCATCTCGTTCTTGTTTGACGCGCTGCTTCCACAAGGTCGATGCGCCTTCCACCGGTACATGCCCAGCAAGCCCCCCACAGTAAATACATGTAGATATATTTAGCTTTACTAGATATTCGCTGTCACTCAAATCCATGACAAAGCATCTGGGACTGAATCCAGTTTAAAATCTCTATGTGTCAAAAATGAAAATGTCTAACAGCATTTTAAACATTTGCAGTTAAATATGAATGGTGCATTTCCCCACAAACATGCAAGAAGCTCATTTCATCAGTTTCCGTAGTGTAGTGGTTATCACGTTCGCCTCACACGCGAAAGGTCCCCTGTTCGAAACAGGGTGGAAACATGTTACTTTATTACACACGTGTTCTGACAGGAACCAGGAAAAGAGATCACATCTCTCCTCTTTTGGCTTCCTGTAAAATCCAGAATATAATCTAAAACCCTTCTATCACCTGCTGGAGCTGCTCCACAGAGTTGGATGGATGGTTGGAACCCTGTTCACTAGCTCATTGTATTCTTGCATGAGGGGCAAACCTGCAGGAGGCGCTGTAGCTTAGTGGTTAAAGCGCCTGTCTTGTAAACAGGAGATCCTGGGTCCAGATCCCAGCAGTGCCTGATTAAACACTTACATTACCTGCACTACAAAGACTGCCTGGTTTTAACGTCTTCAATGCTGCTGTAAAAAAAATGAATAAATTGATTATTTGATATTAGTTAACTATATCGGGATATGCAACTGAAGGAAGAATCACCGGGTCGTCATGTTTACAAGAATAGGGGACCCAACTCGTAGGGATCTGCACCGCCAATAAACTGTAATTTCTCTAAATATCGTCCTTCCCTATATACCTTTATATCTGGGATGCTTTTCTGTTGTTTAGACATGGCTACATTCACTTAAAGCCCATGTTGCAGGTTAACCACCACTTTTGATTATTGGGTACAAAAAGCACTCAAGATATGTATATCATTTATAAAAATGTCTCCAAATAGTGTTAAATTACAGTTTTTGGTCATTTTTGGTATTAGCAGGTTTATTAAGTCAATTCGGCGATGACGTCACAATGGGGAGCGAAGTCTCAGCCGAGCACTAGAACTACGGTGACTGACTGGGAGGAGGAAGAGGAGGACGAGGAGGAAAGGCCAGCAGCCGTATAATTACCAACCTGCCAGATGTGAGAGGGCAAATGAGGAATTGCCAAGATTTTGGGAAGTCTCCTTCATTTATCTCCTTCATTTAGCAACGCAACAGTGCATACAATGACTTTACTTTTTACATCAGTGAATAGCACCGAGTGAACGTCAACGTTTTCTTTCTATCTAGTGACAGTGATCATGTCGTTAGTTCAGATAAGTACTGGTACACTTTTCTAGATATAGGGTTAGAGGGCACCCCCCCAGTGTTATTTCTAAGCGTTTACCTCTTCCTCCGGTGAAAACGTGTTGCTGTTTGGCAAGTGCTTGTGTGCGTGGTGGCGAAGCTGCAATGGAGAGCGGGTGCTGTAGGGGAGTGAGTGCGTTGAGCCGCCGGTCAAGCAGCCCCCCCACAATCAGCTGATCTGACGATGCCTAAATCCATTTGTGACATTTCAGACAGGATCATGGTCCTCTCCAACCAGCACGCACCATATTTTAATTGTTTATATTAACTTTACCATTCTCTTTAGACTGAGTCATATGAAAGGCTCCTTATCCCTAGACAACACCAGTTCACTGCATACAGACAGGCTATACAAAATAAACGTCTTATGACAGTATCAAGACAGTCATTATGGGCCATTATAGCCATTCCCCTTGATATCATATAATCTAAAGAAAACAGAATAAGATATGGTGATACCTCATAATAGCTACACAAACACCAATCCACTACTATTACCACTGCTACAGTAGTACTAGTACTGCGCATTAGAACTGATACTACTACAGTAGTACTAGTACTGAGCACCTCAATGACAATATAGCTTTACTCCAGATGTAGTGTAGGAAAGAGGTGACCAGTATTACTGTGCAGGGTACACAGTAATAAATATTGAATTATATTGTTATTAGGACGTGGGTTATAAGAAAGACATGTATTTTCAAAAAACATTAAAGTTTGGTTAAACAACAATGGACAGAGTGTAATTTAACATATGTTCTATTTATTTGGGCAAAAAGCGCATCATTTTAAAATAAATCCATATGGAAATTTTTAAGGAAAGAGCAGTTTGGAGCAAAATCAATATTTTACAGATTACGATTAGCTGAGAGCTCCATAAAACATTTTCACAGTATACTCAACAGTACACGTATTTGTTCACCGTTGTATCCTTCAAAATTTTTTAATAGCTTTTCCAAGTCCGTTGTCTGTGAGGATGAAACATCCACACCAGTCCAGGCTTTCCATGAGTCCTGGAGCTCAGACCTGGTCCCTGAGAATCTGAACTTCATTCCCCCGGTCTGCAGACTGCTCGCCGCTCCACACCGCCGTGTGGTCGGACGCGTCTCTCCAGGCCGCGCACACTCGGGCTACTCTTCCTTTGCCTTTAACGTCATAAATTAGCGTTAGCTAGCTGTCTAAACTTGTGAAAAGCCGAACAACACCCCCGTCTAAGCTGTGTTTCACTTTCCCTCCAATATTATAATAAACATAATAAAGTCACCTGGACTCAGTCGAGACCATAGACTGTTAATATTAAAAGACCAGAAGCCATATTAGGCCAGACCAGCGGCAGAGACAACGCAGGCTGCTCTGTTAATACAACACTGAAAATACGCCACAAGTAAAAGTCCTGCAACAAGTATCAACAATATTTTACTTAAATCGTCAAAAGTAAAACCCTCATTCTGCAGTTAAATATCCCCTGTTAGTGTTTTACTAGACTTTTAATGTTTTTGGATGAATATTCCTCAAATTATCAATGTGTATGTCATAGAAATAAAGTGGTGCACTCTGTTTTTATGGTGTATGTGGCATTTGAAAGGTTGTATATAATTAAAATAGTAAATAAATGTCTGAAATTTCATTTCAGACATTGTTCGATTTTTGAGTAGGAGATTGCTCAAACATTGTTTGGACGTGCTGGTGCGTCTTTCATCCTCGGAGGGTTAAGGTACATTTTGGATGTATTCATGTAATTAAACTTTTTAAAATATTTTAATTTCACATTTTTCAGATTACGATTAGCTAAGAGCTCCATAAAACATTTTCACACTGTACTCAACAGTACACGTATTTGTACACCGTTGTATCCTTCAAAAGTTTTTTTAAAAACTTGTCCAAGTCTGTTGTCTGTGAGGTTGAAACATCCACACCAGTCCAGGCTTTCCATGAGTCCTGGAGCTCAGACCTGGTCCCTGAGAATCTGAACTTCATTCCCCCGGTCTGCAGACTGCTCGCCGCTCCACACCGCCGTGTGGTCGGACGCGTCTCTCCAGGCCACACTCGGGCTACGCTTCCTTTGCCTTTAACGTCATAAATGAAAATAATGTCCAGGATCTCTGAGAAAATAACCTATATGCGTGTCTCTATTTCAAACATCACTGCAGGTTGATTGTGGGCGACAACGCTGTCGTGGTTAGCTTACCGAAACTCTACTGCCGAAGTTGCTGGCTGGCTACGCAACGTTAGCTATATCCGCTAGCATAAGTACAGGCTAACTATAGCCAGTTAGCTTTGTGTGTAACGTAACAACCCCCCATCTCATAGGAGCGAAGCTTACTATTTCATTCAATACAATTATGGTACAAAAGGTGCACTAACGCCACAGATATTATGTTGACAACATGGAGGCATATATAGGCAACACCAAGGCAGTCGTAATATTTACCTAGCAGGCTAGGCTAACGCTGTTGGGCTAACGTCCGCGCCGTAGCGTTAGCTAGCTGTCTAAACTTGTGAAAAGCCGAACAACACAATAGTGTCTCTATTTCAAACATCACTGCAGGTTGATTGTGGCGACAACGCTGTCGTGGTTAGCTTACCGAAACTCTACTGCCGGTTGCTGGCTGTTAAATAAACTTTTAAAATATTTTAATTTCACATTTTTAAGCTGGGATGTCACTTTGCCAAAAATATTTGTTGATAAAGTTTACAATTGAAAAAACAACAGAAGAGAACCGAAGAATGCATAGAATGTGCTGATGTCACATAAGAAGGATCAGAGCTAAGAAACCAAAGGTGGGGTGATGTCACATGAAAGGATCTGATCAAGGTGGGGGATGTGATGATGTCACCAGCTGCCTGATTCCAAGCATAGGCAGACTCATATCTCAACTCCACATAATAATTAATTAATTGCATTAATGAGAAATTGAACAGGTGTTCCTAATAATCCTTTAGGTGAGTGTAGAGCAACCCAAAGATAACACACATTGACATGACCTCTATCTGAAGGTAGGGTATTGCAAACCATAAACATATCAATCTTTACGGTCCGTGGTATGTAGGTCACTTGATTGAATATAAGAAAATATATAAGGCTCCACACGACAGGTTTGTGATACATGGCGCGCAACTGCATGTAAATGAACAAGCTAGTTTCTGTGACCGAGAAACCACCAGTAAAATGACTGACACATCATTATTTGGGGAATTTTCTTGGATACCAAATATTTGAATTCAAAGTCAGAGTCCAATTGAAGTGTAAGAAAAATACCTTCTGTGGCTTGAAGATCGAGCTCTTGCCCATAAAACATCTGGCTGACGTAGTCTCTGTGGCGCAATAGGTCAGCGCAGTCGGCTGTTAACCGAAAGGATGGTGGTTCAAGTCCACCCAGGGACGTTTGTGCTTAAATAACCTGGAATGAGCCAACTCTGGGCTGTATCCTTCTGCAGGAGAATATACACTCACCTATAGGATTATTAGCAACATCATACTAATACTGTGTTTGACCCCTTTCACCTTCAGAACTGCCTTAATTCTACGTGCCATTGATTCAACAAGGTGCTGAAAGCATTCTTTAGAAATGTTGGCCCATATTGATAGGATAGCATCTTGCAGGTGATGGAGATTTTTCTAAAGATATCCTAACACAATACATGCATTAATATTGCAATTAGGTATTTATCATGAAGAGATTATAGAGTTTGGAATCTGGCGGTCAAATGACGCTCAAGGCAGTTCTAGTAGTTATGGAATCCCGCACTTCTAGTGTTAAATCATGTGTTCATGTTGTACCCGTTCATTATTGCATTGGTACTGTATTATTGTAATCATTTGTAATTAATTCCTGTTCATGCACTTGTATATTGTTATTGGTTTTGATACGGGACACTGATGAAATATGAGGGGGTTACTGGCCAACAGGCATCAGACTGGTCTGGAATATCAGAACAGCTGTAGTTAATTTGTTTGTTTGTGGTCTTGTGTCATTTTTTTAGTTTTATACATTTGAAGCCTTTTTATGTGTGTGACATGTAAGTTATGGTTCTAATAGTTGATAATGGTTATGTAATACAATATATTTAATGTAATGTTGTTGCCTGTTATGTTTAATTTATTGGGCAATAAAGACAGATTTTTGTTAACAAAATGTTTTTCTGAACAGTAATGACATTCAAAACGGTGATAACTAAACAGATATAGCCTACAACACACCAAGTGTGTGTGTGTGTGTGTGTGTGTGTGTCCCTGCCCACCTGGCAGGGACATTTCTGGATTCAGGTGGACATTGTGGACAGAAACATTGGAGGATCTTGATTCCCACCATAGGATTTAGCCTGTATTGCACATTGGGGTACAAAGTCAATAAGATGCCTTCACATCCACAGCAATGTATTGCCATTGTCAAGACTTCCCTTGTTAACTATGACCTGGATGACTGAGAACCTACTATATCATGACATAGTTGATTCACTATATTATAATTTATAGTGAACATCTGTTGGAGCAGTCAGGATGGCCGAGCGGTCCAAGGCGCTGCGTTCAGGTCGCAGTCTCCACTGGAGGCGTGGGTTCAAATCCCACTTCTGACAAGTGTTTTCATCTAGAACTAATGATTGAGACATGATATTGGGAATTAAGAACTTAGCAGTTCTTTGTATTTAAGAGGACATGAATGTGAGAACAAGATACGCAATTGCAAGTACTGTGTTTTGTGAGCATCTTTATTGTCAACACATGTAAAGTTGTCCTTGGCCATTCAGACTGAAAACAACAACAATTTATAATCATTAGTGTGTTATCTTTTTTACTTTAACAGGGTTCTGTTAACACTAGTCAATGCTATCAGTTTGTGTTTTGATAAATTAGACATTAGCTAACGTTAGAGCGACTAGCTTAGATGTGTAGTAAGTTAACTTGATTGTAACAGATGTTAAGCTAACGTTATAGCTAGCTCTCAAGTTAAATGCATAGTGAATTCAGTGTTAGTCTTGTTAGACTTATGTGTTAGTTTGTAGGCATTTAATAAACAGGTTGACTAATGTTAATTGACAGTTTAATCGTAGCTTCACCTTCCTGCTGCCTGGGCTTGTAGACTAGCGTTAGCTAGCCCACTTTACTCCTAACTTACTGTAAGCACGTTTTCTAATCTTGTCAATGTGTTAACATAAAGACAACATGTGAAATCATGTTGGTAAAGGTGCTGAATGTGCCCTAACAGCAATCATTTAGCTATGATTCTACATAACGGAGCCCTAGGTAGGTGCGTGCCTGAGTTACCGTTAGCCTACCGTTAGCCTAATCCAAACACAACACGGAGTGGCAGACACAGCGTGCAGCTTCAGGCTAAGAGCAGATTTAAAAGCGATAAAAGCGAAAATAATCATCAGATTGTGCTTCATGAGGGAAACAATAAATAAAAGTTGTGGGTTTGTGTAAGCAAACCTTGATATTGTGGGTGTTTAATATTAATGTTTAAGTTATACTCCGGTCCTTCCCTTTACCGTTTTCATATACGGGCATATAACATATACCTACAGTCTCAGTCTCTGGATGGTAGAGGTAGCGTATCTCTACCGTGACGGCCGACATGAGACACAGTTACCGACAATTTTGGCCATGAATATTTCACATTGAACATTTACGATTGGGTGGTCATTTAAAAACCGGGCCTTGCCAGTACAGATATAAACAGCAGAGTCAGCAAGGAGTCTACCAAAATGTCTCTTATGACATCTGATAGAACTCCAAGTCATCACATTAGTTGCCTTCCAGCTATGTAACCACTCGGCCACACTACCTGCACGTTACATCTCTCCACTTAGTGACAGACACAACTTTAGCATGGCAAAAGCCAATACTTTATTAAAAAAAATGTTATCACTCTTTGTCATTTTTCTCTGGCATTGTTGATTTTAGAATATTGTAACCAGCATTAAGTGAGTAGGTTCTCATCACACAGAAGACTGGGGTTTGATTTCCCAATGAGGAGACTTTCATCAGTTTCTGTAGTGTAGTGGTTATCATGTTCGCTTAACATGCAAAAGGTCCCCTGTTCAAACCAGGGCGGAAACACATTTCTTCGTTTGTGTTGACTTTGTGCAATCAATCCCATCCAGAACCGTGCCATAGCTGCAGTCTTACTTAGTTTCTATGTTAGGTTCGTAAATGAGGGCCATTAGCTCTAAGGATGTGCTTCAATACTGAAGTGAGCACACTAATGAGTAGCACAATGTCTATTGTTGATCTTGTCATAAGCTAAAGCCTTCTTCCAAGCTAAAAGAAAACAAGGCGCTCTTCTGCAGCATTCTGGATCAGCTGAAGAGTCTTTATGGACTTTTTCGAGCAGCCTGGTAATAAAGAATTGCAGTAATCCATCTTAGAAATAACAAATGCATGGACTAGTTTTTCTGCATCATTTTTAGACAGGATATTCCTGAATGTGATGACTACTGCACTGTGGAAACTTGTGTCCTAAATGCTGGAATAGTGCCACCTATCAATTAATGTGCTAAATATTCAACTTGTGTGTTCCTCGTTAGTATAGTGGACAGTATCTCCGCCTGTCAGGCGGAAGACCAGGGTTCGATTCCCTGATGGGGAGGATTTTTTTTAAGGCCTCGAGGAAGTCAGCGTTGGACTACTCATGAAGGGAAAGTGGGCCTCGCTCAGGCTGTGTTCAGCATGGGAGGAGAACTCCTGACCCTAAATGGGAATATTGTCAAGCGATGGAAAGAGCACAACTCCTGGACATGAACAACACATCACAAGGTGCAGCAGGAGGTGGGAAAGTGCTGGGAGAAGGACTTTCGGTCACAAGCTGTGTACAGTAAGGATGGGACGCTGTTGACCTCAACTCCACAGTGGCAAATCCCCAGGGATTTATGAAATCCGTCCAGAAATGCTGAAAGTTCTGGACATCCTTAGAGCTAATGGCCCTCATTTATTAACCTAACGTAGAAACTAAGTAAGACTGCAGCTATGGCACGGTTCTGGATGGGATTTATTGTGCAAAGTCAACACAAACGAAGAAATTTCGAACAGGGAACCTTTTGCATGTTAAGCAAACGTGATAACCACTACATTATGTAAACTGATGTCTTGGTTGACACACCTCTTCAACATTGCGTGTCTCCCTTGTAAAGTCTACTGCAAAGTGCTGGAAAGGAGGGTTTCACCAATCATTTAACCTTAGGTTAACGAGGAACAATCTCAGCAAGGTGATTGATGGATGATTTTAGTTCACCAAGCAATGTCATAACAATTGAGCACAAAGAAGCCAAAGGAGAAAGGAGGGAAAGGAGTGCCGGACCTGTTATTGTTTTTAGGGAGCAGATTTCCAGCTATACACATAACAGCAGCCACGGCCCCATCCAGAAATCCTAAGACTGCAGCTATGGCACGGTTCTGGATGGGATCATACCTCAGAAGATTGAAGACCTTACCCTCTGATCTTAAAGTACCTGGGTCTGTAATCCTGCCACCAGCCTATGCTTTTATCCAGACGTTTTCACCGCCGAGTGAACACGTACATGTCAATCAGCAGACTAACTGTCTAAGTTACCGTACAGTTCCTCTCGATATGAAAATATCTAACAGCATTTTAAACATTTGCAGTAAAATATGAATGGTGCATTTCCCCAACAACATGCAAGTAGTTCTGTTCATCAGTTTCCGTAGTGTAGAGGTTATCACGTTCGCCTCACACGCGAAAGGTCCCCTGTTCGAAACAGGGTGGAAACATGTTACTTTATTACTCTGCTGAGTTAAACTTTCAATACCCTTCATGGGAAAATCTCCCTGTTGTGAAATCGTGGCCAGGCCTACTGAAGTTTCCACAGTGCAGTAGTCATCACATTCAGGAATATCCTGTCTAAAAATGATGCAGAAAAACTAGTCCATGCATTTGTTACTTCTAGGCTGGATTACTGCAATTCTTTATTATCAGGCTGCTCAAAAAAGTCCATAAAGACTCTTCAGCTGATCCAGAATGCTGCAGCACGTGTTCTGACAGGAACCAGGAAAAGAGATCACATCTCTCCTGTTTTAGCTTCTCTGCATTGGCTTCCTGTAAAATCCAGAATAGAATTTAAAATCCTTCTTCTCACCTACAAAGCTCTTCATGGTCAGGCACCATCTTATCTTAAAGAGCTCATAGTACCTTACTACCCCACCAGAGCACTGCGCTCCCAGAATGCAGGGTTACTTGTGGTCCTAGAGTCTCTAAAAGTAGAACGGGAGCCAGAGCTTGTAGGAGGCGCTGTAGCTTAGTGGTTAAAGCGCCTGTCTCGTAAACAGAAGATCTTGGGTCCAAATCCCAGTAGTGCCTAGTCATAACTTAACACTTACATTACCTGCACTACAAAGAGTGTATATATTTGTTATTTATTTTTGCTATAGTGCTTAACAAGCATTATTTAATTTTGCCCAGTTGTGGCCTGTTGAGGGCCAATAAATATCAAAAGGGAAATAGATTGAACACATTTTTTAAAGCTGTTAAACCTTGTTTTGTTGGGGCTGAACATGGCCCATGTGTAAACCAGGACCCTGTGACATCACTGTTGGGTGGGGTTTCAGGTGCATGTGTTGCTGACTGAGGTCAGAGGTGAAATAAACTTGAACTTTACCGGCCAAGGTACTTTGGGCGCTGACTGCCTGATTCTAACGTCATTGATGCTGCTGTAATAAAAATTAATAAATTGATTATTTGATATTAGTTGACTATATCGGGATATGCAACTGAAGGAAGAATCACCGGGTCGTCATGTTTACAAGAATAGGGGACCCAACTCGTCGGGATCTGCACCGCCAATAAACTATAACTTCTCTAAATATCGTCCTTCCCTATATGCCTTTATATCTTGGATGCTTTTCTGTTGTCATGGCTACATTCACTTAAAGTATCCAAAGTGCCCAATACTCCCTTGTACTCTGTTCAGTTGTTTACACCGAGTGCCTCCAATACGGCCGTGCATCCGGGTTACTGCCCAGAACGGGACTATAGTACTTAGGAGGTGCTGTGGCTTAGTTGGTTAAAGTTCCTGTCTAGTAAACAGGTAGATCCTGGGTTCAAATCCCAGCAGGACCTTGTTGTTGCAGAGATTACATCTGTCTGCATTTCATCCCCAGACTTGTTATTAAGTTGGCTGCCAATCAGACGGTGTTGTGGGCGGGGCATTAAGTCTGACTCAGTGGTGAGTGAAATGGAGCAGATGGACAGACACAGACCTGTAGTGGAACCAAAGTAGCACACTTATTAATTAATTAATCAGGCAAATAAAACACCTTGTGGGTATTTGGGGTTAAATGTGGGTCATTAGTCCACAGTTAATAAATGCCTTAAATCAATTTTCAAAGTAGCATCCATTGGGAGCTGCCCACCAATTGCTGATTTGTTATTTAATCTGTAGTCAGATATTGCTGTGAGCAGGGTTTGAACCTGCGCAGGGAGACCCTATTGGAGTTCAAATCCAACGCCTTAACCACTCGGCCATCACAGCTGTCAAATAGAAACTGTTTTTACAGTGGAGAACCCCCGAGGCCTGACAGCCTTCATTACAGTTAGTACCATCAATCAGACAACAGAGAGTCTATCTCACAAGTACCTTGGGCAGTTCTGAATGACTGATGGGGATTCCCAGGCATTTCAGTTCTAAAGGATCATTCACATCTTGAGGGTATTCCAGGTGTAATGTGGGTAGTTAATCCACCCCCTTTAGATGATCGGATTCATTTCCGAACCAGTTCAAATGAACAATTAACAAGTTATTGAATCATGTCAATGAGAAACATACATGTGTCCAGACAAGGCTAGCAGCAGCAGCGCCACGTCAGACACGTTTCTGGTGTGCAAAGACCAAGAAAATGCCACGCAACAGATTTGCCATGCTCACGCCACACAGGCAGTGTGCAGGAGGTCTTACCCCGGACTTCCACCAACTGGGGATCCAATCCGCTTCGTGTCTGCTCCGTGATCCGCAGTCCGTCAACACCCACCAGGTCCGGATTTGTTACAGGCCATGACTGACAGCTGAAGTCACAAGGACCCTCGTAAATAACAGGATGTTGTTTCTATAAACAGAACCACAAGACCTGATGAATGAACTAGGTGTATATTGTAGCTTTAACTTGCAATACTCTGCATCTCATGTGTTTTCATGTATCATCTTAAGTCTGTGTTAATGCAGTGTTTCTGTGTAAATGTAACATGCCTTTTTCATTTGCTACCAGGGGTTAATGTGCAGCATGGGGATTGGGTAGACATGGTGATGCAAACTGAGGTAATTGCTGCAACAACAAGGTGCTGCTGGGATTTTAACCCAGGATCTCCTGCTTATTAGACAGGCACTTTAAAGCTTCAGGATCCCCCAGTTGCTCGGAAAAGGGAAGTTTGGGGTCCCCTGCTGGAGTTGGTTGAGGAAGATGGATGGATGGAACCCTGTTCACTAGCTCATTGTATTCTTGCATGACAAATAAACCTGTAGGAGGCGCTGTAGCTTAGTGGTTAAAGCGCCTGTCTTGTAAACAGGAGATCCTGGGTCCAAATCCCAGCAGTGCCTCATTATCAGTTAAGTTAATGTTTGCATATGGTGGTGTATTCTTAACCGTCATGTTGTCCTTGGGTCAAATTGAAATTAACTACCCAATTGTAATTACCCAAAATAACATGATTTATTCCACACAAATTTCTTTGGAAAGTACAAATCTCTACTTTAATTAATTTTGGGGTGTCTTATTCAGTTTTCTAGCATTTGAAAAAAAAATGGAAGTGTTTTTGAAATAGTATTGAGTAAAAGTTGACATATTCCAATCTGTGATTATCCATCAACATACTTTCCTTTAATTTCTAATTATTTCTAAATAATTCCTAATTTCTGCTATTCTAACTCAAACATCAGGTATACATCCCTATAATACTTTTATTATTGACCATCAATTCCAAAAATAACTGAAAAACTAAAATTAATAAGTTAGTGTTACGTAGTGTTGAAAATGTCAAAAAAAGGACAAACATTCAAGAAAATGTCAAAAGTGTTGAAAAAAGCACAAAAACGTAAGAAAAAGTTAAAAACATTGATAAAAAGTGTCAACAAAAGTGTCAAAAAGAAAGATTTCTCACGGGAAGACAACACAAGGGTTAACAAGTGTAACAAAGTTCTTCTCTGATTTTCCAGAGCACAAAGTGACATGTATCGTGGTTTTGGACCAGAACATTACATGTGTCCATGTTGCACTTGTCATTCAAAAAACTCTCGACCAAGGTTAAAACTTTTAAAGCCAACCTAATAACAAGTGTGGCTTTTATCCAGGATTGAGTCTCTACATGTACATCCAGTTAAAGGGGACGGGCATGGAGACTGAAGTTCAGGAAAAAAACTCATGCCAATAAAGCTGGTGAATGTGTGTTTCCATCCAACGGCTTTAAAGCCAATAAAAACCTTTTGTTGGAGTTTTTTTTTTTTTTTTGATTTTGACATAGATTTTATGGTAAAATCTACAAGAAACAGTTGAAGGTGTTCAGGATTTTGCAAAGTTTGCCGTGATTAAACTAAGCCTCGTAGTGACGAGTATATTGTAGTGTAAAGAGAAGTACTTCCACTCTTGGTTATGTGTAACCAGAGTACACAGTCCCATGATCCTGTTGGGCCCTTGGTGGATGAGATGGTAAAGACATATGGTTCTGTCTGTATAGAGCAACCTTATTGGTCCAAACAGTTTGGGTTTCCACAAATTGGTTATTGCACTCTACAACAACAAGGTGCTGCTGGGATTTGAACCCAGGACCTCCTGTTTACTAGACAGGCACTTTAACCAGCTAAGCCACAGCACCTCCATGAGCAGCTGTAATGTTAAGTCTTCATTTGTCTTTTACCTTGAATGAGCTAAATATACAGTATACTGACTGGCAGTGTTGGGAGTAACGTGTTACAAAAGTAACGCAAATACAGTAATATAATCCTTTTTATAGGTCTCTCCCTTCAGCAGTCTGAGAACGCCAGCCCACTCCTGCGTGGCGTGAGCGTGTCAGCTGAGCTTTATTCAGTTTCCATGTAATGTTATGGTCTACCGTTTTACAGAGGAGAATGGCCCACTGGTTGGAGATTTGGCATATATTTGGGCCTTTTTTGAAGAAATGTGAATAGTATGTGCTTTATATGAGTTACAATGTTTATTATGTTTATTTTTGCATATAGGAAAACTGTTTAGACACACAACTGCTTGTGTAGCATTGCTGTGGGTGTAATATCAATAAATATGACATTATTATGTTGCTTATTAGCATGAGTAAATGTCATGAGGGCCAAAGTGGCTGGACTTTCTTTGAAAAGATTTATGTATTTTGTCAACTGTATAAGTTATAATGATTATTTCTTCACAGTGTGACTCCCAAGACATATGAGAAGTGTTTTAGAGAGTAAAATGGCTTAGGTTTTACTGCTCTGTGTGTGATATCAATACACATCTGGAAGATTCATGTTACGTTTTATTTATTTATTTGTGTTTTAACGACCTGGATGACTGAGAACCTACTATATCATGACATAGTTGATTCACTATATTATAATTTTTGAGACAGGTCCTACTGAGCATCTGTTGGAGCAGTCAGGATGGCCGAGCGGTCCAAGGCGCTGCGTTCAGGTAGCAGTCTCCACTGGAGGCGTGGGTTCAAATCCCACTTCTGACAAGTGTTTTCATCTGGAACTAATGACTGAGACATGATATTGGGAATTAAGAACTTAGCAGTTCTTTGTATTTAAGAGGACATGAATGTGGGCAAGATACACAATTGTACAAAGTACAGTGTTTTGTGAACAACTCTTTAAATTTTAAAACTACAACCTATCGTTCTAGAACTGCAACTTAAAATTCCAGAACTGCTGCTTAACATTCTAGAGCCTAAACCTAACATGCTAGAACGACAGCTTAACATTCTAGAACTTAAACCTATCATTCTAGAACTACAACATAACATTCTAGAACATAAAGTAACATTTTAGGACTGCAAGTTATAAAATTCTGAAACTTTAACCTATCATTCTAGAACTTAAAGACTGAGAATGAGACTCTTAATCTCAGAGTCGTGGGTTCGACCCCCACGTTGGACAAGACTTTCCTCTTTAATGTATTTTAGAGAGTGGCTGTGGTTCATTGGATGGGATTGGCTGTCAGTCACAAGATTGGCAGTTCCATCCCAGTGTAACAATCCCTGTAATTTCCCAGACTAAAATGTTCCAGCATTATACGATCATGTTCAGTTCTTACGTAATGTTCCTCAGATCAATCCAAAGTCTGGTGACAATGCATGTTCAAATTCTAAAACTTCAACCTACTGTTCTAGAATTGCAACATTCCAGAACTGATGCTTAACATTCTAGAGCTACAATGTAACATTTTAGAACTGGAAGTAACATTTTAGGACTGCAACTGTTAAAATTCTAAGACTTCAACCTATCGTTCTAAAACTGCAACTTAACATTCTAGAACTACAATGTCACATTTTAGAACTGTATGTAATATGTTAGCAAAAAAAAAACAACAGCAAAAGCTTGATGATTGCTGTAGTTGTCTGACTCTGAGAGGCTTAGATGAATTTACACACATGTTGAAACAATATTTCCTCATCATTTGGCTCTTTATACATGTAAATTTACTTTGATAGCCAGTTTGTAAAGGGGTAAAGTTGGAAATGATGAACAATGGATTTAGTAGCTAAATAGCAGCTCGAGCTAGCCAGGAGTCAAATCTAGAATCTTCTGATCCGTAGTCAGACGCGTTATCCATTGCTCCACTAGCCCTACATTCAGCATTTGGAATAGCTACGTTCTCACACCATTGGATGCAAACAGTGGTGCTCTTTGTTGGCAAGTGTATAGAAGGCCAGTCAAATGTTTGTTGTAGTCCAAAATTTGCCATTTGGTATTAAAATCGCTGCATTGTTGTGATAGCATAGTCGGAAATCAGAATCACAAATATGCTGCTATTTTCTAGGTTTCCCTAATTGATGAGTAACAACTAGCTTGTTTACCACATGAATTATCTGTATCTGTATCTGTACTCGGACTGGGCGGGGCCTAACCCGGAAGTGGACAGGATTTTACCCGGAAGTGGGTCGGCATGTGTCATAGCCACTGCCAAAACCACCAAAGCATCTGTTTAATGTGCTATACATTGTAATATATAATGAGACAGACAGACATACAGAGTATTGCAGTGTCTGGGAAACGGTTGCCATGGCTACATATGATCAGTGGCCATGTTTGTAAACACAGCTAGGAAGCCTTTGATCTCTGTGATGTCATCTCTTTGATCTGTTAACGATGCAGCTGCTGTAACTGTCAACTGTGGGAAACCGCAGCTCCTCAGACACTGAACCAGCTCTCAAACAAATGGTCAGACGGGCAAAATGAAAAGTTATTTCAGTCAAATAACCTCCTCGTGGGCACCAGAAGGCCTTTGGGAACGTATTGATATAAAATTCATGTTGCTAAACTTAAAAATGTGGGCGTATCAGCGATTTAAAAGAGCTTGCTCTGCGTCGTGCTCAGAAATGTGGACGGTGTTTAACATGGCAGTGAATGGAGGAAGATTGGGAACTCTTGTTGAGCGAAAAGTATAATTCATATCGCATGAATGAGCACACTGGCTGAAACTAGTTTTTGATGTATAAATTGTCCATGACAAGTTAGAATTGTTGGCGTGGGAGAAAGTTGTAGAGAACGGAGTAAGATGAAAGCCGGATAGCTGAATATTTTGTGAACGTTTTAAAGTCTGAACCACGTCTGTAGGTGAAAGTATGAAGGAGCTGAAAACTTTGGGAGCAGAAGAAGATTTGAAGGATTTGAAGCTTATGTACTGTGGAAAGTTTGGTAGGCCTGGCCACGATTTCACGACAGGGAGATTTTCCCATGAAGGTTATTGAGAGTTTAACTCAGCAGAGTTTGATTGTGCAAAGTCAACACTAATAAAGTAGTGTTTCCACCCTGTTTCGAACAGGAGACCTTTCACGTGTTAGGCAAACATGATAACCACTACACTACAGAAACTGATGAGTGACGTTCATTTTGCATGTTTGAGGGTAAATGCACCATTCATATTTTACAGCAAATGTTTAAAATGCTGTTAGACATGTTCATTTTTGACACATAGAGATTTTATACTGGATTCAGTCACAGAGGCTTTGTCATGGCAACAGCAAATATCTAGTAAACCTAAATATATCTACATGTATTTACTTTGGCCTAAATACTTAGACCACTCGACCACACTACCTGCAGGTCAGAAATAAAAAATGGCTCGTTCCAGGTCTAAAATTTGTTTTCTCGGTGGGATATATCAGCAAAATCTGATAAAAATTCCCTCTAGGGGTCCTGTTTTATCACACTCACAAGAATGGGAAGTGCGTAGGTATATAATGGATCCCTTCGATAGCTCAGTTGGTAGAGCGGAGGACTGTAGAGGCATGAATCTGAAATCCTTAGGTCACTGGTTCAAATCCGGCTCGAAGGAGCACTCTTTTTGAGAGTTTCCCATCTGTATAAATAAAGTATTTCTGATTCTGATGTAGAGATGGACGGACGACCATGACAACACCACTGATCTCAAGCTCAATGCTGACACTGTCATGGAAACGGTGGTTTTCTACCACCGTTAAAGAATGCCTTTCGTTGTCAGCAGGATTCTAGCCTGCGCTGGGAGACCCCAATGGATTTCTAGTCCATCACCTTAACCACTCGGCCACAACAACCTGAGAAGCCATGCTATCCCTGTTTGGACAAATGTAACAAAACAACTGTATATCACGGGTGCGCTGTGACGGCCCCTGGTGTGGAGTCTGGGGCCGGGGCAGCAGCGATAGTGATGGGGGCGCTGTGTGTGACACCGAGGGAGTATCCTCAGGCTGTGCAGCTGATTGAGGCATGGAGTCCTCCTGCTCCGCTCTGGGTGGCAGTTTGTCCCTGCTGCTCTGAGTTGACGTTGCAGTAGGTGCTGGCACCTTTTGAAGGCAGCTGGCGTGCCAGCGGGTGCCGTCATCTAGGGGGTATGTGGCTGGTCCCAGTCGGCGGGCCACTTGCTGTGGAGTGGACCAAAATGATGCCATCTTGTTCCCCCTGTGGGGTCGGCAAGCTCTCACCCAGTCGGCCACAGTGATATCTGGTATCTTGACCTTCCTTTTCTTTTCCGCTCCTAACGGTGGATGACTGAGGCTTTGACTGCTGGGAGTGTGTTCTGGACTGCAGTGGGGCAGAGCTTCTCCAGGGGTAGGTGTAACTCCTTACCCACAAAAAAACTTTTTATTGTCAGTTTCGGTAGTGTAGTGGTTATCACGTTTGTCTTACATGCAAAAGGTCCCCTGTTCGAAACAGGGCGGAAACACATTTCTTTGTTTGTGTTGACTTTGCACAATCAAACTCTGCTGAGTTAAACTCTCAATAACCTTCACGGAAAAATCTCCCTGTTGTGAACTCGTAGCCAGGCCTACTGAACTTTCCATAGTGCAGTAGTGGTCAAGTTCAGGAATTCAGGAATATCCTGTCTAAAAATGATGCAGAAAAAGTCCATGCATTTGTTACTTCTAGGCTGGATTACTGCAATTCTTTATTATCAGGCTGCTCGAAAAAGTCCATAAAGACTCTTCAGCTGATCCAGAACGCTGCAGCACGTGTTCTGACAGGAACCAGGAAAAGAGATCACATCTCTCCTGTTTTAGCTTCTCTGCATTGGCTTCCTGTAAAATCCAGAATAGAATTTAAAATCTGTCTTCTCATCTATAAAGCTCTTCATGGTCAGGCACCATCTTGTCTTAAAGAGCTCATAGTACCATAATATGGGAGCCAGATTGTTCAGCTATCAGGCTCCTCTCCTGTGGAACCAGGTTCCAGTTTGGGTTCTGGGCTGCTTTAGGCCTAGACTGCCAGGGGACTTCCCATGATGCACTAAGCACCTCTCTCCTCCTCCTTCTCTCCATCTGTATGCAACCTCATCCCATTAATGCTTGTTACTAACTCGACTTCTTCCCTTTCCTGGAGTCTTGTGCTCTCTGGCCCCTCTCCTCTCTCCTCCTATCTCTTCCTGCAGGTGTTTCTGGCTCTGGAGCTGTGGAGTCTGGATCTGTGGTTGGAGACACCTGCTGCCTCCATGTTCCTGCTCGACATCCTCTGCTGCAATTCTCCATGTCTCTCTCTCTCTCTGTGTCTGTCTCTCTCTCTCTCTCTGTCTGTCTTTCTCTCTGTCTGTCTCTTCTCTCTGTCTGTCTTTCTGTCTGTCTGTCTCTCTCTCTCTCTGTCTCTTTCTCTCACCCCCAACCGGTAGAGGCAGATGACCCTGAGCCATGGTTCTGCTCAAAAAAATGCAAATGCAAAAAAAGGCATATCTTTTGCTATGGTTAGGCCTCTCACACACACTCTCTCTCTCTCTCACACACACACACACACACACACACACACACACACACACACACACACACACACACACACACACACACACTCACTCTCACACACACACACTTTCACACTCTCTCACTCTCTCACACACACACTCTCTCACACACACACACACTACTCTCACTCTCTCTCACACACACACTCTCTCACACACACACACACACACACACACACTTTCACACTCTCTCACACACACACACACACACACTACTCTCACTCTCTCTCACACACACACTCACTCTCTCACACACATACACTTTCACTCTCTCACATACACACACTCACTCACTCTTTATCAAACACACACACTCTCTCTCACACACACTACTCTCACTCTCTCTCACACACACACTCTCACTCTCTTACACACACTACTCTCACTCTCTCTCACACACACACACACTTTCACTCTCTCTCTCTCAAATGTTTCTTCTGTTTTTTATGGGTTTTATTTTCTTAACTGTTTTTGTTTTTAACTGATTTTGTGTAAAGCACTTTGAATTGCCCTGTTGCTGAAATGTGCTCTATAAATAAAGCTGCCTTGCCAAATATGGTAAGTTTTTGAATATGTTGAGCCCCTCCAACAGGCAATTCATTTGCCAGAATAATAATTCCTTCAGTTCCAATAGAGCCTTGGTCGCCGTCAGCGCTCGGGCCCTAATGAACATTTCATGTTTGATTGCAATTTAAAGTGTGTTTAAATGTTAATATAATTTAGCATTATAACTAATTGAAAATAAGTTTTAATCTTTTGTCAGTGACTGGTTCATTTAAGGACTTTGTGAGAAGGGGATTGTGTGTACTGAACAATACTTCGCATTTTATTAAGTGATCACATGTGTGAAACAGAACTCTAGTTTTCAGATACAAAGAGTGCAATGAAATGTGTTTGAGTACAGTAGATCAATGGTCCTCAACCTGGGGGGGGGGGGGTCGCAAATAATTTCCAGGGGAATTGTCAGTAGGGATGGAAAAACAAGAATTCTAGACTAGGATTAAAGTTTTTACATTAGAGTGGGTTTGGTACCTGGCAACAGAAGAAGGGTCTGAAGTCATGTTGAGAACTCAAACCATAGAAATAAAATGATAGAAAGGCAGTTGAACTGAAGTATTAAAATATAGTAGTTATCTGGACAAGCCCCGCCTCAAAGAGTCCTTCTGAAATGGTGGTTGCAGGGTCTTCTCCATTTAGCAGCCATGTGTCTGACACAAGCAGAGCGTTACAGCAGACCGTCAAGGACCTGGCAGCAATTATAGCAGGAGCCACTGCTAGTGACAGCCAGACTCCAGCATGTAAAGTATTTGTCTGGTCGTTGAATCTGCCTGAATGCAGAGTCCTTAGGACTGTGGTTGCAGAGTGGAGGGGGACTGGCCTCATCTCCTTTTAGCGTCCGTGTGTGACGGACAAGCTGAGCCCTAGTCACTCGCTGGAATAATGAGACGCAGAAGTGGCATCTCTGTGATCCAATGAAGTCACTGGTTTATAGTGGCCCATTTAAAAAAAAAAAAAAAACACAGAAACACATTTCAGTAACCGTTTAATTCACAACATCAGACAGAATCAGTGGTCGACTTTTCACATTCCTTTTGAGAAAGTACACGTGAATCTTCCCAAGGGATTACAGTTATGGTGAAGCTGCACTTAAGTTCCTGAAATATAAAAAAGGCAAACAATTAGTACATCCTGTTAGACACGACATGGATGCACTGGGGCAGACCAGCGTTGGGCTTTAAGGTGTGTTTTATACACACACACAACCTGAAATCTTACACTTGCCTTGGGTTCAGAGTTGGAATCACATTTGTTAGCAGCAGCGTTGCCTTTGACAGCAGCAGTGTTGCCTGTCTTGCATGTTGTACGTCCCAGGAGCATTTCCAGGAAGTAGTTAAATCCTGCGACAACCTAAAGTTACAGGAAACAAGGACTCAGACATGTGGTTTATCACTATAATTAATATATATATATATATATATATATATATATATATATAAAAAAGGATTAGGGCAAAATGTCAAATGTATGAGTTCTGAGATTAAGTGACAAGTTAACATTTTACATTTGTCTAAACCTCTTCAATAGTAGAAAAATCAGGTCAAACGTTACCTGAACTTCAGCCGATGTTATGTCCAAAATTTCGTAATTAAACATGTCTACTGTGTTGGCTTTGTTGAATTCAACCACAGCAAACTGCGCCGCTTCTAAAACATCGGTGCTGTTCACCGGGACTTCTTGACGGCTACCGGGAGGCGACAATTGTTCGGTTACAAAGCGGCCGGTGAAAGCAGAAACAAACACACAAAACCAGACAAACAGCATGATGGCAACAAGTTGTTCTGCAGCAGCTATTAGGGTCCTGTTATCGGTTCTGAGTGGACTAGTTCACCTTCAAAGCCGAGTTAATATACCGTCTAGAGAAACATACACACACCTGTTTCCTATCTGTTGATGAACACATGAAGGCACTGAACACCCACACAGGTGTTTTCACTTAATCTGGCTGATTAGACCTCATCCCAGGACTCTGTGGGGGTCTACAGACTGACTGATTATTAGGCTCGTTGGAGATGAACTGCGCCTCGCCTGTAAAGTGGACCAGAGCAGGCGGCAGCAGCACTGGGGGGGGGGGTAAAAAGCTGCGGTAAAGTCGGACAGTCTCCATCCAATTCCAGCAGCCTTCAGACTGAACAGGAAGTGACAAAAACACTGTGGTGCGATTCCGATTTAATAAAATATAATCAGACCCCCATATCAGCTGGTACACACTCTCTAGTTGTTTTAATTATGACAGAGTAGCTCTCAGAATGTTCTACATGCAATCTGTTGCTGATTTTAATTAACAACAGACTGGCGATGATCTATGATCTGAACAGATTTAGTCTCTCTGACTTCTTAACGTCACTATCAGCCACATAAGGTGTGTTCTGTACAGAATAAGTCTTTAAATCAGACAAATAGCTATTAAAATTCCTCCGATTAAATAAACAATAAAAAGTTTATGTAAAACGTCATCATGTTGTAAACCAATCAGCTGTTAAATCAGCTGAGAAGCCGGCGTTTCCCAGCATGCTCTGGGTCCGCCTGGCTCTTGCAGTCGGTGAAAAGCAACTGCGCTACCTGCGTCTCAGAACTGCGGCCGCCTTGCTCTCGTGAGATTTCCGTCGCCCACGTGTGCATGACGTCAGAGCAAGTCGGGATCAAGTCGGACACAAATCTAACCGGCATGCAACGGGCGCCGATCGCCGGTGATTTATTCTGCGCAGACCTGGCTCATCTCGAACGAGCCTGCAGGTAGCGCAGTTGCTTTTCACCAGGCTCGTTCGAGATGAACTGCGCCTCGCCTGTAAAGTAGACGAGAGCAGGCGGCAGCAGCAGGGGGCGGGGAAAAAAGCTGCGGTAAAGTCGGACAGTTTCCATCCGATTCCAGCAGCCTTCAGACTGAACAGGAAGTGACAAAAACACTATGGTGCAATTATGATTTAATAAAATATAATCAGACCCACAGATCAGCTGGTACACACTCTCTAGTTGTTTTAATTATGACAGATTAGCTCTCAGAATGTTCTACATGCAATCTGTTGCTGATTTTAATTAACAGCAGACTGGAGATGATCAGTGATCTGAACAGATTTAGTCTCTCTGACTTCTTAACATCACTATCAGCCACACAACGTGTTCTGGACAGAATAAGTCTTTAAATCAGACAAATAGCAATTAAAATCCCTCCGATTAAAAAAACAATAAAAAGTTTATGTAAAACGTCATCATGTTGTAAACCAATCAGCTGTTAAATCAACTGAGAAGCCGGCGTTTCCCAGCATGCTCTGGGTCCGCCTGGCTCTTGCAGTCGGTGAAAAGCAACTGCGCCGCCTGCGTCTCAGAACTGCGGCCGCCTTGCTCGTGAGATTCCGTTGCCCACGTGTGCATGACGTCAGAGCAAGTCGGGATCAAGTCGGACACAAATCTACCCAGCATGCAACGGGCGCCGATCGCCGGGGATCGATTCTGCGCAGACCTGGCTCATCTCGAACGAGACTATTGTGTTGCTCCGCACTGCTCTCTCTCTCTCACTCACACACAGAGCTCTCTCTCTCTCTCTCTCTCTTTCTCCCTCAGTCACTCAGGTCCGCGGGTCTTTCCCGTTAACGTTTAGGGTTTCTTCAGCTTCAGCTTTGTTTTTAACTTGGGTTTGTGGTACTTCCTTAGTAACCAGTAGATTTCTGGTAAACGTGGGCTTTTAGACATAGAATGAGACTTGCGTTGCGTCTCTGCCCGTCGCAGATTTATTGAGATATTTACTGAGATCAAGAGTCTCATGCTCTACCGACTGAGCTAGCCGTTCAGCAGTTCTGGAACAGTAGGTTGAAGTTTTAGAATTTTAAGACTTGCGGTCATAAAATGTTACAGTTCTATAATGTTATGTTGTAGTTCTAGCATGTTAGGTTTAGACTCTAGAATGTTAAGCTGCAGTTCTGGAATTTTAAGTAACAGTTCTAGAACAATAGGTTGTAGTTTTAAAATTTAAAGAGTTGCTCACAAAACACTTTACTTTGTACAATTGCGTATCTTGCGCACATTCATGTCCTCTTGAATACGAAGAACTGCTAAGTTCTTAATTCCCAATATCATGTCTCAGTCATTAGTTCCAGATGAAAACACTTGTCAGAAGTGGGATTTGAACCCACGCCTCCAGTGGAGACTGCGACCTGAACGCAGCGCCTTGGACCGCTCGGCCATCCTGACTGCTCCATCAGATGTTCAGTAGGACCTGTCTCAAAAATTATAATATAGTGAATCAACTATGTCATGATATAGTAGGTTCTCAGTCATCCAGGTCATAGTTAACAAGGGAAGGTTTCTATACTGTCAGCCCAAATATATGGGTGTTCATGGGGACATGGAAGAAAGTCACCAGGGTGGCAATGTTATTGACAATGGCAATACATTAAATAGTTAAAAACGAGCAGAACTCCTGATAACTGCTGTGGGCCGCTTGTTTCTCTGTCCAAGATGTCAACGTGCTTGCCCTGATTCGGTCTGGTTTCCCTATATGCAGACGCAGCTTCACACACACAACACAGCGAGACTGTCCGTAGAGGACCGTCACAACCGCATTACAAATGATCGATAGGTACATGGTTTACAGTACTGTACCTTCTGATAAAGGTAACACCACTTGTGTTATCTTTGGGCTTCTCTATATTCTCCTGCAGAAGGATACAGCCCAGAGTTGGCTAATTCCAGGTTATTTAAGCACAAAACGTCCCTGGGTGGACTTGAACCACCATCCTTTCGGTTAACAGCCGACTGCGCTGACCTATTGCGCCACAGAGACTACGTCAGCCTGGTGTTTTATGGGCAAGAGCTCGATCTTCAAGCCACAGAAGGTATTTTTCTTACACTTCAATTGGACTCTGACTTTGAATTCAAATATTTGGTATCCAAGAAAATTCCACAAATAATGATGTGTCAGTCATTTTACTGGTGGTTTCTCGGTCACAGAAACTAGCTTGTTCATTTACATGCAGTTGCGCGCCATGTATCACAAACCTGTCGTGTGGAGCCTTATATATTTTCTTATATTCAATCAAGTGACCTACATACCACGGACCGTAAAGATTGATATGTTTATGGTTTGCAATACCCTACCTTCAGATAGAGGTCATGTCAATGTGTGTTATCTTTGGGTTGCTCTACACTCACCTAAAGGATTATTAGGAACACCTGTTCAATTTCTCATTAATGCAATTATCTAATCAACCAATCACATGGCAGTTGCTTCAATGCATTTAGGGGTGTGGTCCTGGTCCAGACCATCTCTTGAACTCCAAACTGACTGTCAGAATGGGAAAGAAAGGTGATTTAAGCAATTTTGAGCGTGGCATGGTTGTTGGTGCCAGATGGGCCGGTCTGAGTATTTTACAATCTGCTAAATTACTGGGATTTACACCCACAACCATTTCTAGGGTTTACAAAGAATGGTGTGAAAAGGGAAAAACATCCAGTATGCAGCAGTCCTGTGGGCGAAAATGCATTGTTGATGCTAGAGGTCAGAGGAGAATGGGCCGACTGATTCAAGCTGATAGAAGAGCAACTTTGACTGAATTAACCACTCGTTACAACCGAGGTATGCAGCAAAGCATTTGTGGTAAACCCACTTACCAATCACATCACTGGAAAGTCAGCATTACTACAGGGTCCTGACAGGGTAGTGGATGTTGATTTGTCAAAATGGACAGTAAACTGCCAGAACAGGATTTGCCTTACTGATGATTGAAAGTGAGGTTTAGGGACATAATCTCTTGATGCATCACCCTTTCATAGCATCTACCATTCTGTCACCATCAACAGTGAGCTAGCAATGGTTTTGAACCATCGACCTCTGGGTTATGGGCCCAGCACGCTTCCGACACTCTGCTGAAAATCAACCCAGATGGGACTCGAACCCACAATCCCTGGCTTAGGAGGCCAGTGCCTTATCCATTAGGCCACTGGGGCTTTACATCACCCATTTTCACCGGTTCAGGAGAAATACATATACAGTTCTGGAGACGTAATGAAACAGTGAACTTGACCTTTGACCTCCAAAATCAGTTCATCCGCGACAAATGCCACCGAATCAACCTAAATTGGATTTAAACTACACACACATACACACACACACACACACACACACACACACACACACACACATACACACACACACACACACACACACATACACACACACACACACACACAATCAGATTCTGTGGCCCAAATGGGTAGTGAAGCGCTCAGGGTGGTTCACATGAATTGGTTGCAAGCGGCAGAGAGCCTCCAAGACATCACTACAACCATAAACCAGCTGTCTGAGCTTGCAAAGTCCAAAACCACAACAGTAATGCCAGATGCTTGTCTGCACACTTTAAAGGACGCCTTCACCTGTCTAATTTGTAAAGGTATGTGTAAGTTATGTAACAGTAGGTACATATACAGTTCCTTTTTATTTTGAAATAAACTATTAAATAGCATTCTGCATATTTTTTTCTTTGATTACAACCTTGCAGCTCTAATGGAAGAGCCCATGTTTTCCACATGCTGCGAGTCTCTGGTTGGGTGCCGAACATGTGTGGAGCAATTTCAATTTCAATTTCAATTTCAATTTCAATTTTATTTATAGTATCAATTCATAACAAGAGTTATCTCAAGACACTTTACAGATAGAGTAGGTCTAGACCAGATAGAGTAGGTCTAGACTACACTCCAGAATTTACAAGGACCCAACAGTTCTAGTAGTTCCCTCCAGAGCAAGCAACAGTGCGACAGTGGCGAGGAAAAACTTCCTTTTAGGAAGAAACCTCGGACAGACCCAGGCTCGTGGTGGGCGGTGTCTGACGACCGGTTGGGGTTAGAATGAAGAGTGGCAATAACAGCCACAGAAAAGATAACAGTTTGTAGTAGTTCTTTGTAGTAGTTCATGGCATAGCAGGGAATTGTGCGGCATTACAAGGCACAGCAGGACGTAGCAGGATGAACACGGCATCGCAGGACGTGTAGCGGGACCATGGCTACAGCTGCTACCATGATGTTGGAGCCTTCCTGATCCGAGGAACATGCTGGGGGAAAAGAACATAAGGACTCCGGGAGTGACTCCCAGAGCTAGGTTAGTAACAAGCATTTCTGGGACATAGATGCACACAAATGGAAAGATAGAAAGATAAAAAGATAGAGGAGAGAGGAGCTCAGTGTGTCAAAGGAATTCCCCAGCAATCTAAAACTGTTACAGCATAACTGGGAGAGCATAACTAACTAGGAGAGCATGACTAACTAGGAGAGACAGGGTAAAGAGAGCTGCCGGATCGGGCTAGACTCTCCCCAGCCGGATCGGGTTGTATGCCCTGCCTCCTCTAGTTTTATTATATTATTGATTGTATGATAGATAGATCTGACAACTATGACGAGAAGCAGGTAGGCCGGGTTAGGCGGACAATATTCAATTCTATGCCCTAACTATACGCTTGATCAAAGAGGAAAGTCTTAAGTCTACTCTTAAATGTGGAGACTGTGTCTGCCTCCTGAACCCAAACTGGAACCTGGTTCCACAGGAGAGGAGCCTGATAGCTGAACGCTCTGGCTCCCGTTCTACTTTTAGAGACTCTAGGAACCACCAGTAACCCTGCATTCTGGGAGCGCAGTGCTCTTGCAGGGTTGTAAGGTACTATGAGCTCTTTAAGATAAGATGGTGCCTGACCATGAAGAGCTTTGTAGGTGAGAAGAAGGATTTTAAATTCTATTCTAGATTTTACAGGAAGCCAATGCAGAGAAGCTAAAACAGGAGAGATATGATCTCTTTTCCTAGTTCCTGTCAGAACACGTGCTGCAGCATTCTGGATCAGCTGAAGAGTCTTTTTCGAGCAGCCTGATAATAAAGAATTGCAGTAATCAAGCCTAGAAGTAACAAATGCATGGACTAGTTTTTCTGCATCATTTTTAGACAGGATATTCCTGATTTTAGCAATATTACGCAGGTGAAAAAAGGCGATCCTTGAAATTTGCTTTATGTGGGAATTAAAGGACAAATCCTGATCAAAGATATCTCCAAGATTCCTCACAGTGGTGCTGGAGGCCAGAGTGATGCCATCCAGAGTAACTATCTCTTTGGATAATGCGTCACGGAGGTGCTTGGGTCCCAGAGCAATAACTTCAGTTTTATCTGAGTTCAACATTAGAAAATTACAGCTCATCCAGGTTTTAATATCCTGAAGGCACATTTGAAGTTTAGCTAACTGATTAGTTTCATCCGGCTTGATCGATAGATATAATTGAGTATCGTCTGCATAACAATGAAAGTTTATGGAATGCTTCCTGATAATATTGCCTAAAGGAAGCATATATAAAGTGAACAGGATTGGACCGAGCACAGATCCTTGTGGGACTCCATGACTAACTCTGGCGTGCACAGAGGATTCATCATTAACATGAACAAACTGAGATCGATCTGATAAATAAGACTTAAACCAGCTTAGAGCTGTCCCTTTAATGCCAATTAAATGTTCCAGTCTCTGTAATAAGATATGGTGGTCAATGGTATCAAATGCAGCACTAAGATCTAATAACACCAGTACAGAGATAAGTCCTTTGTCTGATGCAATTAGGAGGTCATTAGTAATTTTCACAAGTGCTGTCTCTGTACTATGATTAACTCTAAATCCTGACTGAAAATCCTCATATAAACTGTTGCTATGCAGAAAGTCACACAGCTGTTTGGCGACTACTTTCTCAAGAATCTTAGAGAGAAATGGAAGGTTGGATATAGGTCTATAGTTGGCTAAAACATCTGGATCAAGGTTGGGCTTTTTCAGAAGAGGTTTAATTACAGCCACTTTAAAGTGCTGTGGTACATAGCCTGTTAATAAAGACAGATTGGTTATATCTAGTAGAGAAGTGTTGACTAAGGGTAAAACTTCTTTAAGTAGCCTAGTCGGGATGGGGTCTAAGAGGCAGGTTGATGGTTTAGATGAAGAAATAATTGAATTAAATTGATAAAGATCAAGTGAAGCAAAGCAATCTAAACATATATCTGGTTTTACAGCTGTTTCTGAGGTTCCTGAGTTTAGAGATAAGTCAGTGCCAGTTAAAGGCAGGTCTTGGTGAATTTTGCTTCTAATAGTTATAATTTTATCATTGAAGAATCTCATAAAGTCATTACTACTAAGAGCTATGGGAATACTTGGCTCAGTAGAGCTGTGACCTTCCGTTAGCCTGGCTACAGTACTAAAAAGAAACCTGGGGTTGTTCCTATTTTCCTCTATTAATGACGAGTAGTACGCTGCTCTGGCATTACGGAGGCCCTTCCTATATGTTTTAAGACTATCTTGCCAGATAAAACGAGAACTTTCTAATTTGGTGGAACGCCAAATCTTCTCAAGTTTCCGTGATATTTGCTTTAATTTGCGAGTTTCAGTGTTATACCATGGAGCTAACCGTCTTTGTTTTATTATCTTCTTTGTTAGAGGGGCAACAGAGTCGAGTGTCATTCGCAACGAGCCTGCTGCACTATCAACAAAATGATCAATTTGGGAGGGACTAATAGCATAGGAGTCCTCCGTTACTTTGTGACTTGGTAATGAATTAAATGCTAATGGAATCACATCCTTAAATTTAGCTACAGCACTATCAGATAGACATCTTGTATAGAAGGTTTTGCCTACTGGCGTGTAGTTCAGCAGTATAAACTCAAAAGTTATCAAACAGTGGTCAGACAGAAAGGGATTCTGTGGGAACACCATTAAATGTTCAATTTCAACACCATAGACCAGAACAAGATCGAGGGTGTGGTTAAAACGGTGAGTCGGGTTATGAACACTTTGACAGAAACCAATAGAATCTAAAAGAGAGATAAACGCAGTACTAAGGCTATCATTCTCATCGTCCACATGAATATTAAAATCCCCTACAATAACAACTTTGTCCGTTTTTAGCACTAAATTTGACAAAAACTCTGCAAATTCAGATAAGAATTCAGAGTATGGACCAGGTGCTCGGTACACTATAACAAATAGAACTGGCTGCAGTGATTTCCAACTTGTGTGTGAAAGACTAAGAACAAGACTTTCAAATGAGTTATAATGTAGTTTAGGTTTAGAGCTGATTAGTAGACTAGAATCGAAGATAGCTGCAACTCCACCTCCTTGGCCTGTGCCTCGAGGAATGTGAGTATTAATATGACTGGGGGGGGTGGCTTCATTCAGACTAACATATTCTCCATCACCCAGCCAGGTTTCAGTAAGACAAAATAGATCAATATTAGAATCTGATATTAATTCATTTACTAGTACACCTTTAGAAGAGAGAGATCTGATGTTTAAGAGTCCACATTTAATTCTCCTATTCTTTTGCACTATTGCACTTGTGGTTTTAATTGTTATGAGGTTTTCATGCACAGCTCCTCCTCTATTTACCTTTGATTTAAATAATTTTAATGGACGGTGGGCAGACACCGTCACTATGGGATTTTACTAGATAACTCCTGGAATAAAGGAGCAGAGAAGTGTGTTAGACTACGACTCTGCCTCCAGGTCCCAGCTCTGGATTGTCAGGGATTAGGTCCACTAATAAACTTGTCCAGATTTCTGGAAATAAGAGCTGCTCCATCCCAAGTGGGATGAATGCCGTCTCTCTGAATCAGACCAGGTCTTCCCCAGAAAGACTGCCAGTGATCCACAAAGCCCACATCATTAGCTGGACACCACCTCGATAGCCAGCGGCGAAATGACGACATGCGGCTATACATGTCATCGTTGGTCAGATTTGGCAGAGGTCCAGAGAAAACTACGGTGTCCGACATTGACTTTGCGTATGTACACACTGATTCAACATTGATCTTGGTGACCTCCGTTTGGCGTAACCGGGAGTCATTAACGCCAACGTGAATAACAATCTTGCTGTATTTACGTTTATCCTTCGCCAGCAGTTTCTGCAGTGGCTGTTAACCACAGATCACTGTCTGAAATGCAGAGCTCAAGAGTTTGACTCCAAGGTGCACCATGTTAAGGGTCTCTCTGCTTTCCTGTCTTCTTTCAAGGAGATACAAACAGAGTAACTCATGTAACATTGTTTCAGCAAGATGGCATCCATGTTACTAGAAAGCTACAGAGGCTGGAAAGTTTGCATTTCAGCAAACACCACAGCTGTTGATTTCATTAATTTGTTTTCTCAGAGGAAGATTAACTTGTTAATAAAATCATCTGTTGTGGTATTATGTTGGAATGAGAACCTGCAGCTTTCCAGGAACATTTCTAACCATCTCTGGTTTGCATTTTTTGTTGTCACATCTGCTCAATACATGTTGTCTTGTTTGTTTTATTACACAATTTGGAATGGAGCAGTTATTCATAATGGCAATTGACCTCTTAAAAGAACAGTTTATCAAAATGATTAACTGATGTTATGTTCTTTCTTGTGATCTGATGAGCTTGATTTTTGGACAAAAGCTCAACTTTGTTACGTAACAATTACATTTAAAACAAAGACTTTACAGAGATTTACAAAGATTGTAAGTGCTGTGTATTTATTGTAAACAATCAGAGTTACTGCATTGTTAGTGCAATTTATCTTGTTATGGGCTGAAACCACTTTTACAGTTTCCTCTGTAATAAATGTTATTTTGGAAGTATACTGCTTCTTTATTGACCACTGCAGGTTACACACCTTCTGGTGAAATCAATAAGAGACCTAACTGCATCTTTAAAAGGGCCGTAGTTATGGTGAACCACATTTTCATACAGTGATGACATGTCAAATTGAGAACCAAACTCAGTTTCAGTCCATTGTTGGGCCTCTTCAGAGGGGAAAGGATCACATCCAAAAATGGGTTCCCTTTTCAACGTGGATCCCATTTCCTGCTGATACAGGTCAGCTGCAACAGAACCAACAGGCAAAAGGTCCACAGGAATTTTTGCAGGACACCCTTCTTTAGCCAGTTCATTTGGTATTCCCTTTCCTGCAAAACATAACATGTTTTACATGTTGAATCTGCCCATATAATGTAGTTTCAATATATATTTGCAGTTTAATTTGAGCTACAAACAAATTAATCCAATACAAATTGAAATCTAATAGAACTGCAAAATGATTTAAACTGCTTAATTAATAAGTCATGACAGTAATGTAGCCAGTAATATTAAATTAATTATACCCGATCCTGTGTGCATTCCATGCCTCTGTGACTTTTGTGATGCCAATCCTAGCCAGCTGGCATGTCAGGTTTGACACACAATACTTTGATGTGTTGTCCTCCATATCAACTTCCTCCTGGTCCACCAGCTCTACCAAAGCTGTCTTCAAAGGGTAGTTGACTCTGGCATTCACCTCTGACCACATTCTCTCGATCACATGGTTCTGTGCAGGTTTTTAAGGATAGTGTAAGTCTGCCAGCACTCATTAGAAATACAATTGCAAGAAACCTGGATTAATTTTTAATAAAACATTTATTTCACCCTTGTAGAAGGAGTCTGAAGGTAAGGCTGCCTTTGTGTATTGTGTCTGTATTCTGCCAGCTTTTCCTGTATGAATAATGCCAGATAAAACTCTTTCCCACAGTCAACTCTGACCTGATCCCATAGTCCATAGGAAGTACAGCAGGTCTGAGGACAAATCACAGACAAACCTAAAATATAACCTTTACACAAACAGCATTAGTCTAAGCCATAAATCCCTAACATTAGCACACACACACACACACAGACACACACACACACACACACACACACACACACACAATCAGATTCTGTGGCCCAAAATGGGAAGTGAAGCGCCAGGGTGGTTCACATGAATTGTTGCAGTTTGGTTAGGTTTAGGCACCAAAACTACTTGGTTAGGAAAAATTTGGTTTGGGTTTTGACACAGAATCTGATGGATTGCAGAATTTGGTGTTACAGCGAAAGCTACCACACTACCACTGAGCAACTTGGGCAGTGTCTTGCCCACTGACACTTTGACATGCAGACTAGTACCACTAAAAGTTATTTTACTCTGTACACTTCCTCAAATGAGGATGTTGTTCTTATCGGCAATAGTAGTGACTGACAACCTTCTTGCTGAAACCATCGACAGCTATTACATAGTCCCAAACATAAACGTATTTCAGTGAAGCCTTGGTCTTGGACACCTTGCAATCTAAAACTGTATATCCTATTGTCTCTGGAACAATAGTTGGCAGTTGGAGGAGTAATGGCTCTTACAGTGAATATGCAAAGAAGATGTTCACAAGTTCAGCCCAGGTAAATGCTCAGCCCATATTCACACAGACCTAAACCTACTCACTTAATGCTGGTTACAATATTCTAAAATCAACAATGCCAGAGAAAATGACAAACCGCTATTACAATTTTTAATAAAGTGTTGCGAAGGTTTTTTTCCAATAACATTAACAAGCATACTGCTAGTCACGGGTCCCTGTGTTGTTTGTCCGATGTAGAGAGTGACCTGCAGGTAGTGCGCTGAGTGGTCTAAGGTGCTGGATTAAGGCTCCAGTCTCTCTGGAGGCGTGGGTTCAAATCCCACCACTGTCAGTTGCAATTGTTCGTAGTTGGGAAGCCAATGTATGTCTTGAGCAGCATTATTTATGCTCATTTGTTATGACATTGCTTGGTGAAGTAACTAAAATCATCCATCAATCACCTTGCTGAGATTGTTCCTCGTTAACCTTAGGTTAAATGATTGGTGAAACCTCCTTTCCAGCACTTTGCAGTAGATTTACAAGGGAGACACGCAATGTTGAAGAGGCTGTCAACCAAGACAGCCCTCCTCACCTGAACTTTCAGCATTTGACTTGATTTCATAAATCCTTGGGATTTGCCAGGAGTTGAGGTCAACAGCGTCCCATCCTTACTGTACACAGCTTGTATGGTTCCCCGCTTGCCCCTCCAGAGATGGCAAACTGCTTTCCAGAAACACCTTGGTGCCACCGAAAGTCCTTCTCCCAGCACTCTCCACCTCCTGCACCTTGTGACGGTTGTTCATGTCCAGGAGTTGTGCTCTTTCCATCGCTTGACAATATTCCCATTTAG
>JABXJD010000104.1:602500-927500 GCA_013375575.1 Percina caprodes
CTGCGCGGGGAGACCCCAATGGATTTCTAGTCCATCGCCTTAACCACTCGGCCACGACAACTCATACTACTTTTGGCAGTTTGCAGTGGGTGTCTCAATCAATAATAGTCAATATTTAAGTACATATGCCTATATTTCTAGGCGAAGGACACATTGTAAAGTTCAAGTAAAAACATTTCAACAATCTCCTTAACTATCATGTGGAGTCAATTCACATAAATAAGAATTTTGGATTTTGATTTATCTGAAATAAACTTGAGCTTGGAAGATGACATGAATGTGTTCCTTCCAACAACATAGGAAGTTTATTTAAGAAAAAAAGGCACCCACCATTTTTAGTTCTGTAGCTTGGCCACAAGATGGCAACGGTTCATATTATTTTAAGTCACCTTGAGGTAATCCACTAGTTACTAGTTGCATGCACTCATACTGACTATAGACTGTATTTAAAAAAGTGAAACGCATAAACATATGAAAAGTGCCAGAGTGTGATGTATGGGGGGAGTGTACCATGCTGTGGAATGATGCAGTTAACGTTACAGGTCTTCCATAGGGTGCAGAAGTATGAATATCCCTCTCCTTATAAACAGTCCTCCATGCTGCATGCTGCCATCAGTGTAACGTTACTTCACACCATATACCGTTAATATACAGTATATGCTTCACACACACTAAAAAGGCAAATGGGAGAAAGAATAATTGTTAACTAATTTAGTGACAATGGTACTTTTTTAAACCAAAAATCTACAGTACACTATCGCTAACGTTAGCTAATGCATTAGGATAACGTTAAATTAGCTAGCTAGCGTATGATACGAGGATAACATTTTCGTATTATTGATTAACAGGTAGAACGATCTTATATCAACTTTATATTATGATGGACAAACATGAACCAAACTATGTTTCAGATGCCCGGTGTTTTATTGTGCTGGAAGAGCAAACGATAAAAGAATATAACGGGCGGAAATAACTATAAGAGTCAAACTTAGCTAACGTCAGCTAAAGTTAAGTTAGCTCGAACGTTAGCTAGCTAAAGCTAACTCCTATTAAGGAGTATGAACTTCTATTTTATAGTATATTTTTTAAAGTTACTTACTTGTAGACAAGCTCCGGTTTAACTGACAATCTGTGACGGCCTTTTGGCAGCGCAGTTACCTGCCAGTTGTTTTGGCTGTTGACTTTCTATGTATTTATTTATTTGAGTTTCGCCGCATTGGCTAGCTAGCTAGCTAGCGACATCAATAAACTGTATTCTTTTTGCGGCTTCAAGGTTCGCGTGCGGACCTGAGTGGCGGCCACGCACGCGGACTCGATCCAAATCATGTGACGTCAAAAGCCTTCGTTGATCTCTGGTAGATCCGTTTTTATATCTAAAAAAAATGAAAATAAAAAAGCATCCGTTTAAAAAGTTCCCCAGTTTATTTAGTAGTTATAGTTTTATTTGAACATGTAAAACATTAAAATAAAAAATATATATTCTATTACAGCATATGCTTTTATTTTACATTCATGCATATATATATATATATATAATATATATATAATAATATATATATTAATTATATATATATATATATATATATATATATATATATATATATATATATATAATTAAAACGACAGATAAATAAGGCCATGTACTTCTCAGCACAATCTTCCAAAATTGAAAGTCATTCAAACAAAAAAATTCCCATGTTCAAAAAGGAGTAGGAAGAAGTTGATAAACAACTTGTCAGGTCCGACCCCCTTTCTCTATTTTTATTCTTTAGTAAGTGCAAACTCTTATGCTTATTAACATAATGTATAGCCTAACCTTCAGGAATCGGTATAATGATTTTAATTCACAGATTTCAAGTGCCTCGTGACCATGAACAGGAAGCATTGCAAAAATAAATGGGTGTTTTTTTTCCAAAAGAAATTTCCCCAAAAATGTAATTGCCAAGCTTGAAAATGTGTCTTTTAAGTTACTTGTTAAATAATAGTAACTACACAGCATGTTTTGCCACTAGAACACATAACCTGTTGACATGTTGTTTGCATGTGTAATAAATATGTTATAATAAGCCTTAATAAGAAGATTTTTTGACTTTGCAGATAAACCACAAGAGACTATAACATTAATGATGGTTTTTATTCCATTTAAGTGTTCAAATAAGCCCTGCCAATAAGTAGAACGCACAGTTTCAGGGTCCTGGAACCGGGAGACATGGGAATGCAGATTTTAATAATGTTATTGCACCTAGGCCATTACATTTCAAATATTTATAGTGAAAATTACTTTATTTTATGATAAATGGACAAAACCCCACCTTATCTGTCAGATGAATGAGATAAGAATCCATGTTTAACAGCAGGAGGATTACAGGGTGAGAAAGAGTCTGCAGTTGGTTGGGTGCATGGTGGGTAACTGTTTGGGAGGGGCGGAGGTAATCTATTCTTCATCCAAAAAGGAAAACTGGATGTATAAACCGTTGCTATGATACATAGCCTACAACAAAACAGCATTAAGAGTCTATTCCTGGTTCCTTCGCCATGACAATTTGGAATTAGTTTCTTTTGTAATGTGTAGGAATGTGGATCTTTTAAAAGACATGTTGAAATGAATATACCTATACAAGTAATTATGGGGGAGGAAAAAGAGGGACGAGGATTGACGAGTGGCCATGCTGTGTGTGTGTGTGTGACATAGTGCAAAAATTAGTAGGGCGACTGATGACCATAGGCTGTAATAATAGCAACGGTCTATGCTGATGACAGACTGCGTTCCATTTAACTCGGAAGCCGGAGCTAGGAATGACGTCACCCCTGAGTTGAATGTGATCCATTTCACAAGTCGGAGTCTTTATTGTGGGGTTAGTTCTGCCCAGGTTAGGCATCGTTAGCAATACCAATTGAGAACAATCCATTCTGCTGTTTTTTGTGCATACAAGCAGCATAAAACATGTCCACCCATGGGAGTTGGACAGGACTGTGTGTACAACTGATTTAGTGAGACCCAAATCAAACAGAAGTACTAATAAACTGTATGTTATTACAGCTTTCACTATCGTTTATGCACAGGGCAGCCATGTTGGATTTTGATTCCGTTGATTGACTATTAAAGGGCTATTAAAGGGTAGAAATTATCATAACCTCTTATCTTTGAGAGCAATCAAGCTGAAGCCATTGCAGGAACACTGTATTTCTGTTGACATAGGATATTTTCAGCCAGTAGCAGGATCTCTCCATTGTCTACTGAAGCTCGTTCCTTCTGTGTTACACAATCTGCCTCTCTACACAATGTTTCATCTACAGTTTCTCAGCTGACCACAGACCCAGCTGTTGTTAAACCACTGTGGTCTTTCCACTAAGGAATTTGAAAGAATGTTTCCAGCATCTCAATAAAATGGGTCAAGGGCTTGGGGAGGAGGCTATCCAACCACTGTATCTGACATCATCATCCACCCTTTTTTTCACATGAGGCAAAAAAAAAAATCAGAAAACCTGTTTTTGTTTGGTTTCCATCATGGCTAAGCAACGCGACACCGAGTCTGTTGAAAAGGACTCAAATAAAGCAATAATTTTTTTAATTTGCTGGACACACTGAGTGGAGGACAAAATTCAGAGCGAGGGCAACATCTGGCAAAGATCAAACGAAAAACAAAACCAAGGACAGAGTTGTTTCCATTTTCCGCGATGAAAGCTTGCGAAACAACCCCACTTGAAATGACATTGCAAAATGATTTGCTCTGAGAGTTTTGGGGAAGCAGACTGAAAAACATTACCTCACTTTGGGAAAGTACACCCAGATGAGCAACATGAAGGCCTGGCCAGCTGAGAAGCTTTATATAACATACGGTGTACCAACACCAGCTGCCACAAAGAGGACAGTATATGGTAGCATCCATGTACTGCTTAATACTGTTGCAATATAAACCTTCTGTTTTGTATCTCCACCTGATGGAGAGGAAACCTCTGTCTTTAATTATTCATGTGGCTAACAGTGGGCCACAACCGGTATAACAGGCTTAACCATGAATTATGTATGAATTGAAAAGACTTGTGTCAACAGACTCCGTTTAGGGAGAAATGCTACTTGTCCCGTCAAAACTCTAGGATGTTAATATTTTTCAGAATCATAAACTGCAAAGTCTTGACAAGCTGAAGTCCAATTTACGCTGTTGAGTTTTACTGTTGGTCTTTTCCGCATCTGTAGTTTCGGTGCATGCATATGTCACTGCCTAAGGCGGTTTATCCTAAAGTGAATCCTTGAGGGGGTTCCAGGGGGTCTCCAGCAAAACCGGAAATTATTTCTTTTTTACTATAATTCCATCCATAAGTGACACAATGACAGAATGTATGTCTACTTTGGACATGGGTTTCATACCAGGGGTTGATAGACTGTATAAGTGAAGGGGTTAGGGTTAGGGTTTGATCGCCCCCGGCTGGCTGCAGTATGGGCCATAAACCCCGGCCCCTCCGTAAGCAATGGTATATATATTTATTTTACATTTACTTTAGTTTGTATTTCACAATAGTTTTTTATAAGTCTTATTTAATACTGGGACATTTTATTTTAGAGCCTTTATCTGTCAATAATAAAGACAAACGGCACAAAGCCATTCCTGTGATTGGCTGTTGCTTAGTTCTGCATATCTGACAGCCAATCACATACCTTCCCTGTTTGTCTGGTAAGACATTGTGATGAAATGTGGCAGTTTGGAATAAAAAAAATCTTCTGGTAATACAAATGACATGCAATAATATGTTATTGTGAAAGGAAGTATAAAACGGTTTGATAATAATGAGCTAAAACAGTTTTGAAGCGTGTGCCTGTTCCGAATGGGCAAAATCCTTGGTTCCCAGTATTTTCTTTCAGAACTTTATAGTAAATATAATCCTGGGCGTGTTGTTTGCACGTGTTTGTGTACAATGAACTTTATCATAAACAGGAATCAGTTTTTGGCGGATGACCACTTTTTGGCACGTCGCTAACCGGTGAACCGCCATCCGCAATCAATGATCCTTCTAGGGATGTAGCAACACACACACACACACACACTCCGCGGTTTATAGTTAGACATTGAGCGACTTGGGTCTCCATATAGGCCCTGTGTCTCAGTGTTGATTCATTCAGCATTCAGGGTGATTGACATGGTTATTTAGATTGACACTGTAGCTCACTGCCCACTCAAAGCTACATAATGCTACAAGGACAATGAAATCATTCAAAACAACATGTTTTTGCACAGCATGTACAGTAGGCCACTGTTGATGTGTATTCTGTATCCATGTGGGTTGTAAAGTATGTATTAGAAACTGAACTGCACCACAAGCAATAGTGGTAATTCAACTTGACTTGTTTCCACATAACTGGCCCTCCTCAGGTCGATCATATGAGCTGTTCCTGTCTGCTGCACTTCAAGATCTCACATACAGCACAGAAGCTCGAAAAAAAACCTCCACTATAATCCTGTTTACCTGACTTCACTTAGGTTACGATGAGCAGATGTAAACCTCTCTTGCTGTAAAGCCTTCTTTCATCCAGAAGCTCTCTAACTGGTTGGTGGAAGATGCAAGTGTTGTCTGTTTCTGGCCTCAGTAAGTCAACTAAGTCACAACAAAGTTACAATTAGTCATGACCTCCTCCAGTATCTTCTCAGCCAGAGAAAGAGACCAGCCACACATCTGTTAATGTTCCCAATCTCCCAAACTTTTGTTTTACTTCACTTACTTTATTTTTGTGTGTTTTTGTTGGTCCCATCCAATAATTATAGTTCTAATTGAGTGTACGATATCACATGCCTTAATAAAAACAAATCCAACAAATTATAAAGTGGAATACAATACACAATTTGACATGCAATTCCTTTTTATGTAAGCATATAATGAAACAATATGTTAAAAGGACAATTATATGATTTGTTTTACTGTGTGCACTTTAAATCTTCCACATCTTTGTATCTTAACACTAAGCTATTACAAGGTGTTAAGCAGTGGTGGCAGTTAGAAGGAAATACAAGTCTTTGGAACCTGTATTACACAACATTTGGCTTATTATTCTTTATATTACAGCCTGGACTGTTTTTGTGTCTGCTGAGGAAAGTAGCATCTCATGCATACAGTAGGTTTGACATTTATCACATTAAGAGAACGTTATCTCTTCGTGAAGAGCCAGCTGCTCAGACGTTAGTGGAAAGGGCATTTCCCGGAGTGGCGTGAGTGGCGACAGAGAGGCGTGAGAACAGAAGAACAAGAAGAGGATGGATGAATTTAGGAGGAGGAGGAGGGAAGGAGTGAAGCAGTGCTCCTAAATCTGCATAATTCCCCCGACAACAAAGGCGGACGGTGCGGGACCAGTGTGGCGGCACGGACCACCCTGGATCTGGCAACCCAACAGACAGCAAGTCAGACGGGTCGAGCCACCGCAGTTTTGCTGACTGTATCCTACGGTGACAGAGCTGCTGTGAAGCCAGAGTGGTTGCATTTGTGCGGACTGCTGTGTGTTCAACAAACACACACATACACACACATGCATGCAGGCAGAAGAGACACAATCTAGCTCACACAAACAGACTGAGACACAAATAGTCCTGCAAAATAGATCTAGACAAATATTCATATAATGACAAAAGCAAGGGTGTATTTTTGGGTTTAGGATTTGGAAGGAAGGGGGGGGGTTGACATCTTCACCTGTCTAGGGAAAACGTTTCAACGTTTTGGGGGGACAAATAATAACCGGGGTGTCTGCCAGAGGACATTTTGATCCTCAAACGCTTAATTTGCTGCATTCTGGTGAATTTTATTGCAACAATTTCGGCCTCTTCTGCATGCAATTTTTTTATTAACGTAATTATTATTATTATTATTAATTAGTAATGTCAAAGGATGTCACTCTTTTTGGCCAGATGTCCATCCCCTTCCTCTTTCTTTGTGTCGGCGTTCTAACCTCCGGTGGATTTCTGAGGACTATGGTGACCTGGTCCTCAGATCTCTGCAGGGTAAATCCAGACAGCTAGCTAGACTATCTGTCCAATCTGAGGACTATGGTTACCTGGTCCTCAGATCTCTGCAGGGTAAATCCAGACAGCTAGCTAGACTATCTGTCCAATCTGAGGACTATGGTTACCTGGTCCTCAGATCTCTGCAGGGTAAATCCAGACAGCCAGCTAGACTATCTGTCCAATCTGAGGACTATGGTTACCTGGTCCTCAGATCTCTGCAGGGTAAATCCAGACAGCTAGCTAGACTATCTGTCCAATCTGAGGACTATGGTTACCTGGTCCTCAGATCTCTGCAGGGTAAATCCAGACAGCTAGCTAGACTATCTGTCCAGTCTGAGGACCATGGTTACCTGGTCCTCAGATCTCTGCAGGGTAAATCCAGACAGCTAGCTAGACTATCTGTCCAATCTGAGGACTATGGTTACCTGGTCCTCAGATCTCTGCAGGGTAAATCCAGACAGCTAGCTAGACTATCTGTCCAATCTGAGGACTATGGTTACCTGGTCCTCAGATCTCTGCAGGGTAAATCCAGACAGCCAGCTAGACTATCTGTCCAATCTGAGGACTATGGTTACCTGGTCCTCAGATCTCTGCAGGGTAAATCCAGACAGCTAGCTAGACTATCTGTCCAATCTGAGGACTATGGTTACCTGGTCCTCAGATCTCTGCAGGGTAAATCCAGACAGCTAGCTAGACTATCTGTCCAGTCTGAGGTTTCTGTTGTACGACTAAAACTACTTTTGAACATACACATGTTCCACCAAAACAAGTTCCTTCACGAGAATATTTAGCAGAGGCACCGGGGCTCTGTCTGGCTCTTAGCACCGCCCAAGACGATTGTGATTGGTTTAAAGAAATGCCAACAAACCAGAGCATGTTTTTCTCCCATCCCAGAATGCTTTGTGGACTAGCCAGACCCTCCGCTGTGGAGGAAGGTCTGGCGGACACTCGTTGCTGATTTGGTTAGAGCAAAATAACAACACTAACCCCAGAAAACGGCTAAGATGAATGTTGGAACCTCAATTACAAAAAAGGCAGTCTGATACACACCAACTCACAGTGTTTTGGACAGTCATGGCTTAACCCGCACACTGGAACCACATGTATATGCCCAACATTATCTTTTACCCCTTGCCTAGTCTCAGGTTTGGTCCTCATAATTATAGAATTGACAGTCAACACACACCCACATGCACACACACACACACACACGCACACACAGCCAGCTCACTTGTGTTTCCCCCCCTCTGCTCCTGTTCTCATCTTGTTATCCTGTCCGTTCTGTCATGTTTTTTCTTCTCGTCTCGTTTCTTGCGTGCAAAGCTTTCCATCAACACAAGACCGACTTGTAAGCAACAAGCAGATTGTGTTCTGTTCACTCCCTAATCTGCACAGCCCACTGAGCTGTTGCATTATTTATGTCTGCCATTATTCTTCCTTTGAGCCGCAGAAGCACATGCTTTCCAAAATATTGTTCATTTTCCCATGTGACTTTTCTGCTGTGAGAGAGGAATAAGAGGTGCGGTTAAATAGATACTGATACATCATGGCATGCCTGCAGGGTCAAAGAGGCTGAAAAGGTTGACTATGATTCAGAAATGGCAGAACTAAATAATGCCATACAGCCATTTGCATTAGATCAGACATAAAATATATCCAGCTGCATCGCTTTAATCTTAAGCTTATTCACCGTATCCCCCAGTGTTAGATTTGTCCACACATACCCTTCTCATCTCAGTGTGTGTTGTAACTCTCTGTTATGTCTATGTCAAATAAAGGCCTGAAATGACCCCAAAAAGTTTTTTAAAAGCCAACCCTTGTCATTTTCACCCATCCTGCGTTATGTGTGAATATTCCTTGTATTATAGTTTTTCAAATGTCTTAGTAATTGTTGAAAGGTATGAGTTTTTTTTTGCCATAATCACTTCTCAAAAGTCCATGATTATCTATGAACCATGGCCTTATTGAAAATGACTGCGCGTTATATCACTCGCACTGGCCCACGTCTAAACCGTCTTATATAATTTGTTGTTATTTCACAATAATCAGTTGCAGATGGGAATTTCTCATTGGTTGGCCTCATCACAGGTCTCAGTAATCTTAGAAAAACAGAACCTAGAAGAAAAAGATCCCTCTGACATACAGTTCCCTTGATTCAATGACACACAACTTTTACACCTGTTTTTCATTTCTACTTCCACTAAAGGATGATTGTCTAAAAAAACCCTGTCACACAATGAGGTCACAATGACATTATTAGGAAAATTCTAGTATTTCTAAAACCGTGAAACATGAACCGAATCTGAATGAAACACAGTGATGGCTTAAAATAAACCAAATGAACATGTATGTTGTCATGTATGTCCACATCTAAAGACACAAGTACATTCATACCAAATGTCTTTTAAACAGTCCACTATAAAAGATCCACATTTGTGTTTAAGTCTAGTATTATGTTACAACTTACTGGCTGTAATACAAGTAAAGTATTGACAAATGTGATATATGTTTTAATGTGCAGATGCATGACTTAAATCTAAAAAAATCCCACTTTACTAAGCCTGAATGGCAAAGACACCTTTAGACTTTTGTACAGCTCATCTCCATCACCACGGCTGTTTCCAGAGGCCGCTGAAAGCAGGCCCTTGTAATTAGCAGGGATTTATTATGTAGAGGAAATTTATGGGGTCAGTCTGGAATGAAATTGAACCAGCCAGGATCACATCCATCCTGGAATAGGGCAAAACACACACACACACACACGCAGGGCTTTTAACATCTTATATACAAATCATCTGATACTGTACTTTCATGAAACATGATGCATTACTCTTGATTAGACTACCAAACCATACATGAAGTAGTTAGCAATAGCTCCATCTTAAGAGTCAATCATGTTTTGTTTTTTTTATTCCCCATGTCCTTCTTGGCTACTACCAACTGCATGGAGGAGGGCGGCGGTGCGCGATAACGGAAGGCTTGTATCAAGAGGACGCCAACAGTGTTGTTGTCATTACTTAGAATTCCTCATGGAGGAGACCGAAACTAAGCACTATAGCTTTAAGTAAAGCCTTTGAAGAAGTCTTCCATCACTGTCAGTGGCGGATATTTTAAAACCTTTGAAAATGAAACTACTATCTGCGTGGTGCTAGAGCTAAGTAAAAAAATAAATAATCTTTTTGGGGCATTTGGATGAGCTGCCGCATCCAACAGCTTCTCTCAGGGGTGTACAAGCCCCCAGTGAGAGAATGGTACACATATCAGTGCTTTGGGGAAACTAAAGGAGCTTTCTTCTTCTTCTGAAACGAAAAACAAAACTCAGCTGGCCTTCAGCCACAGCAAAGGACAAAGTTCACACCAGGCCATGCGTTCTCTGACATCCAAAATTATACTCATTAGAGTATCTTATTTTCCTTGAATAACATCTCATTTGGCTATTTTGGGCATCAAATAATTATATAATTCAAACACAAGGTACAGATTACAGTGGTGGGTGAGGATTGCTTTGCATTTAATGGTGCATTGCTGACAACTCAACTGCAGTTTTCAGCAGGCGGGTTCTTCTCTGCTCAGAGCAGGAAATTATTAGGCATGTGGACGATAAAGAAGGTTCATCTGTTGCTCTCATATGGCTATTATGAGCACTTAGTTTAGTTTAATTTATTGGTTTGCATACAGTATATACAAATACTACAGATTACACATAGTCAATAAAAGATGTGATGGAAAGATGCAAAAAAAAACTTCAGAGGGGCTTAATCCGGGCACTCGCCAATGCATACTCCAATTCAAATAGAAAGAAACTAAAATACGGATACAAAAGAAAAAAGAGAAAAAAAGCCACAAAATTACACACAACATCAAATCAACAGAATAAATATGTAAAGATAATATCAGGAGTTACATGGGTTATTTACAAGACATCCCATAGGGATAGCATTGCTTTCTTAAATTGCTTTGGCAGGGACAGATTTAAAATATCAGCTCTGCAGAAACAAACATGGTGACAAGGTTCCGGTCTGTCCAGAGATATAAAGAACAATGGGATAATAGAGGGGCTTGTTAGTGAATCCAGAGCTGCCAGAGTCCGCTGCCAGGTTGACCTCATTGCTGAGGCTTAATACTAGTCGCAGAGTTAATGAGGGTCGGGGCGGCACAGATAAATGGCCTCAACAGTTAGGCAACCCCATGCCAAGAATGCACACTCATTTGGCATGCAGCAATGAATACGACCCACGCAACCATTTTGCTCTGAATCCTCACAAACATCAGCATGTTCATGAAGGCAATGAAATATTACTATGTTATGCATGACGGGGAGCAAGAATAATGAGCAGAGAGATCATGCAGGGGAAGTTTGCATTTTAGCAACCTTTCGTATGACCATTTTCTTTACTAGTATCATTGTGTGTTGTGAAATAAAGACAACCTATCAAAACAAATGTATGCAGTGTACAGGATTGACCCTATTATACTTTATTGACAGGAATTGATAGGTCATAAATAGTCTACAAACGAAGCATCAAGCTGTCTTTGAGACTTCACATGAACAACGGTTAAAGTTACTCAGCCTACCGAAGAAAACCATAATTCCTCCGTTCAATTAGGCCTAAGCCATGCACCCCAAGCTTCCATCCTTGACAGACAGCCATGTATATTGGCTCTTCCAGTCGCTCCACTGCTGCCAGTTTAACAGGAGAGAGGGGTTAGGATGGTGGCCGGCCTCTGACGAGCTGTTACCTCCACCGTCTTCTCCAGAGAGACCAGAGAGGACATTACTTCTTCAGCTTCTTCTTGTGTTGTTACCCCGGCAGGAAGACCGCCAGCAGTCTGGATGTTGACCCCAGCAGTCTGGATGTTGACCCCAGCAGTCTGGATGTTGACCCCAGCAGTCTGGATGTTGACCCCAGCAGTCTGGATGTTGACCCCAGCAGTCTGGATGTTGACCCCAGCAGTCTGGATGTTGACCCCAGCAGTCTGGATGTTCCCCATGGGACCATGTTAGAGACAATTACTTTTGGATCCCTTTTGAATTGAGCCATTTTTGGAATATGCATAAAGTTTTTAACAATACAGGAGAATAATTAAAATAATGAAAACATTGCACCATAAATTGATGCAGAAAGGGTGCACATTAGAACACATGGGACGTTGTCAATTTAAAAGATCATTTTGCAAGTCAAGAAAGTTGCAATTTGTTGTAGGTTTGTCGTGGGACCCTTTTAGGTAGGTAGGTAGCTTAGCTACGTTCCACACACACATGTAACGTTATCTTACCTATTTGTCAGCCAGTAAGCAAAAGAACGAGCAAGACCCATTGCTTGTGTGAGTAACGTTACACACACAGGCATCGTAGCTTCAGCGAGACTCCACTCATGCGACTTTTGGGTGTGTTTCTAATTTTAAGTATTTTCACTGTCTCTTACTTCAGCAGTTTTACAACAAACTGCAACAGCCATCCCATGATGGTCTACACACCAAATTGCTCACGTTAGAAGCGTAGAAGTGACATACAACACCTGTTGCAAATAGTCAACATCAAATAGTAGTATGTACTGTATATAAATATATAAGTAAATGCATTGTATATATAAACCAATAGTATAAAGGTTACATATATATACCATATATACCATGGCAATGGTGTAGTCAAGACTATCTAAACCGAGACCAAGTCATCACCAAGACCAGAGTGTAAGACTTTGAGGGGTTGAGACCAAGTCAAGACCAAGACCATGGCAGGGCAAGACTGAGTAAAGACCAAGACTAGATATGTGTTAGACAGCCAGAGCTTCTTCTACTGTCTCCCGCATTCAGTGTGTGCGTGTAAAGGGAGGCGGGGAGAGGGAGGTTTACGGTAACAAATTTCAAGTTAGATATGAGTCAAGTTATTGGTTGCATTTGCACATTTTAACACATATATCAGACAATACTCAGGCAGTTTGGCAAAAATCCCTGCAATTGTGGTCTTGAAATAAAATCCTGAGTCTTCTTATTCTAAGACTGAGACAAGACCGAGACCTTCAAAAATTGAGACCAAGACACTACACTACTACAACAGTGATACCAAGGGTACAAAAAAGTACATAAAGAAGATAATTGTGTACACAATTAGAAAATACCAGTATATATACACATGATGTACCCCTTGGGTAAGACCTTCAAAGGCCTCAGGCTAAATAGAGATAGAGATAGATGTTAGCATGCAAGTACAAACTCTCAGAGCTGCTAGGATGGCTGTAGACTCTTAATCTTGATTTTACTTTTAGGCCACAATTTCCACCTGGACATATCAAAATATAATGGGAATACTGCCATGCCATTTACTGAGCAACATTTGGTGATGACATTTTGGACACTCCATGTGCTTTCATCTAGTACCACCTTCAGGCCGAAATGACACACAATATACTCACAGAACCACATTGGTAGATTGCCATGAAACGTGTTGAGCACATTCACACTGCAAGGTTGACAAACCCTTTTGACTTTTATGACCCACTGGTATTTCCTCTAGAGACAACCTCAGGAAAAACATGATATTTTTAGCCCCACTGCTGGTAAGGCTCTAATAATAGAAAAAAATCATTGTTCACAGCATCTGTTTATAACCCCTGTGGGATGTAATATAATGGTAGCCTGTAGAGGCCACTAGAGAGGCTTTCGATATTAGAATATTATAAGTACATATTTAAACTGGAATGGAAATCCTCAGGGGGGATGTATTACCATCACATATCAACTCTTAATTCTTTTGCTTAGAGTCAACTTTGCTTCATTGAGGATGTGACGATTTATTTTAAGATGGCTTTCACTCAGCCTGTCTCTCTTTTATGTGATATTTGAGAACCGCGTGGTTGCCCGAGCCGTTCAGTACATGCCAAACCCATGTGTGGAACGTCACAACCTCAAAGGCCTCAAAGAGTGCTAAATGGAATTGCCAACGAACCATTTCTCAACTGCAAGAGAACCTGGACCTGTTTAGAGAGCATAACACACTGTATTTCAGTCGGATTGAAGGGGTGACAGTCAACAACATGGATCTCAAGATACGCTTTCCCCAAGTCAAGAAAGTGAATTTAGTATTACTGGCCTTCATATTACTCCAAGAAACCATTATGGGATATCTGACCAAAAATGACCTTCCATTCATGCAAGCTTGAGTGCACACAGACATGGGGATAGGGAAAGGAAAAGTTACCGTATCATCATATTTTAGTTGCTGTGATCATATTTAGTGAAAAAAAAGCTTCAAAGCCTCTTGAAAACCTGTTGGTACACTCTGTTATTCAAGTCAAGCAAAGACAGTTTTATTCACATAGAAATCCCAAATTTGCCCCAGAAGGCTTTACAAGCTATACAACATACAAAACTATCCTTAGACCCTTGATTTCAAAGGTCGAGTGGTGGTTATTGGGTCACCGCTGAGAAAGGACAACAGCAGCGTTCAGCTTTGGAGACAAAGAGGACATAAAAATAAGGAAGACTTCATCATGTTTCTCAATCCTCGGTGTCCTCCTTGATTTGACGGGTTAAAGACTACTGGAAAATGTTTGGAGGAGGGGTAGGGGGTGCGATCACTGAAGGCTTGCGCCATGTGGATGCTAGACAGTGTTGTTGTCATTACTTAGAATTCCTCATGGGGGCGACAGTAACTACGCACCATAGCTTTAAAAGAAAATAAAGAGAATCTTAAAGGAAAATTCCGGTTGATTTCAAGACGTAGCTCTGTTGTTTGGAAATCTGGAGCAATTTTAATGACATTTTGAACACGTTAAGAGACTAAAAACACATTTAAAACTTGCCCTGTTTAAGCCTTTTTTTATGGTGTTGTATCGCCACTGTTGATTACTGAGTTAGTGTTACGGATAAGTCATATAGTCGCGATGATTTTTTTTTTAAAAGATTATTTTTTGGTGGTTTTCCATTTATTATAGTGGATAGACATGGGGGATGGGGAATGACAATCAACAAAGGGCTGCAGGTCGGCTTCGAAACCGGGCCGCTGCAGGACTCAGCCGACGTGGGGCGAACCCTCTTCCTGTGTGAGCTAGAGGACACCCCCGCAATAAAAATTTAGCTTGGACAGAAAATAAATGATTTCCAATAAGAGAATAAGTTACAGAAGCATTTTTGCATTTCAAGTGTTGCATACGGTAATTTAGCCTACTTTGGATGTGTCGTGATCTTTAAAAAAAAATGATTCTGTGGCTTTACGGGAGAAATCGGTCCCAGGCAGAAACATTAATAAAAACTATATAAAACTAGCAATCTTTTCAGTTAGTCTCGTTTGCTGTGATGGGACATTTATGATCATCAGATGAAATATTACACGGTTTCAGAGTTACATATACGTTGTGTCTTTATGTGGAAGGTGTCACTGAAATCAACAGAGAATTATCATTCAACACTGCCATCCCCTTCAACTCTACAGTGTTTTAGCATCGTTCACCTCATTGTTTTGGTTTGACGGGCCACAACTTTATTGTTCAGGTTTATCACTATTCGATCAGTACTGAATCCCTGATTTGTTCAGGTCCCATACCTTGATCAGTGGGCTATCTTAACCATTCAAGACCAGAAATGTTTGGTACAGATCAGGCAGCATTATTGTGAATCCCACTGCTTTTCTTTGCAAGACGGCCTGATGGCATGCAAGCGCGGGGATTGGCCAGGCGTCCATCCTCACCGTCCTATCCCCTGACCAATGGGCTATCCTAACCCTACCACTCAAGGTCAATGCCGAGCCTCAACCGTTAGATATTCTTCTTATTATTATTATGGATAATGAATTCTATTATTGCTTTTTGTCTGTGTCCATGTGCAAGCTATCTTGGATTTTTAAACTTCTGTAATTCAGTATGTTTACTGATGGACGTGTTTGGTTATACTCAGAGAAGTAAGAAGTCATCCATAACAGCCTTGGCAGTCTATGTCTGCCTTCTGTGTGTCTGATTTACAACTTTCATATCTTAGTTACTGGCATTTACGGAATGTTCTACTCAAACACCATAACTATCATCCTTTGCAGCACCGTTAAAGATACTTGTTAGCAACTCAGCAGCAACAAAAGCAGTGTTTGAGATTCCTCTTTCATAAACAAAGAGTCCTTTATCTATCATGGTTGACACGTGATTGAGATACCAGGACAGGGAATACATTTGCAACCACAATATGGCATAACTTAGAATATCATCACTTTGAAGAAGGACTGAAGGACTGCCATTTGTGGGCCTTGTTATCAACCTACAGGTCCAGCTCATCAACTCTGTTTTCCATATGGCTGCTGGCGAGTTTCATGTTCCCCAAAGGCTCATCAACTATTCTGACTGCTGCTGCCGGCTGGGGATCATTTGTTTGTCATTAGCTTGTTTCCCTTAGCAACATGCCTTGGAACTCACCACTGTAGCGACTATTCAAAGGAGTAAAAGTGAACAAAGAGCAGAGGCGACAAGTCAGACAAACAAAGTCCCAAGGTTACCTTTTCCACCTCAGCGACTTACATCTAGATAGAAAACTGGGCCCTAAACCTCCAAATAATGTAGCTACTCTGTCTATACGCTTTGATAGCAAGAGAGGGTGATCTATTTACCTCCAGCATTTTGCATTTTACAAGCCTATTAAGTGCTGGAGTCCCAGCTCCAACTGTGGGGAAATAGGATGTTTATCTGTTTTTTTCTTTTTTTAATGGACAGGATATGTGGACTGTTAACTCTGCCATTAGTGCAGACTGAGAATTGATTGTCCGTTGCACTGAGGCTGACCCCATAAGTCACTGCAGGACAAAACACTTAAAATGTGTTCGTGCATGTGTGTCAGAGAGAGGACTTTTCATAGACAGATGAGGAGAAAATGAAAGCACTTTGCAGAAAAGAAAGAGGACCTGCAGTACACACGGTTGATTTGGTATACAGCGAAAAGGAAAGGTATAGCAGAGACATGCAGGTTAACACAATGTACCTGAACAGAATACATTTAGCTCCTTTAAAAGGAAAAAGCTGAGTCAAGCCAGAAAATTGAGATCAATGCTAAAAAATCTTGCCTTCAAAATAAGAGCACAAAATCAATCATAACCATAACGAGGCAGCCTTTGTGTAGGGAGTGAAATAAGATGAGTTGAGATAGTGCAAAGCTTGTTTCCATTCAGTTTATATTGTTAGAAGGGTCAACGTAATAAGCTTTGCAGCTTACACATTTGCCACTATTCTACTTGTCACTGTTTGACATTGATCATTATTCTGTGGCTGTAAGCATGAGTAGTTAGCTACACCTCTGTTTTCAGTTTTTGTTCATTTATTTTAGTAAACTGAAAGGGCCCAATAAATATCGATCTATCAGTCCATAGGTTACGATAAGTCGAGATGGGATAACATAAGTAAGTAGAATTAGAATACATAAATAAAAGAAGAACAACTAGCCTGTATGGCGTATGAGTCAGCATCATTAATTATGCAATGTAAAATCCACTAGAAAACAGACCTATTGGATCCTGTCATTAGAAACAAGCCAATTTTAGCATAGCCAGCTGTTCACTAAAGGAAGTCTATGCAACTTGCTAATAGACCTTTATTTTGAAAACTCCAGTCGGCAACACCTTGTGTTGCTTTATTTGACTTGATAGAAGAAGAAGTTTACAGCAGGCGGACCTGTGTGATGACATTCGGGTGTGCGTGCGTGCGTGCGTTTGTGTGTCCGCGGGATATTACAAGAGCTTTGTGTTTAGCGGTGGACACCAGAGACTAGTTGTTTCCCGCCGGGCAGCGTGGGTGAGTTAATTGCCTGTATTTTTGTGCTTAAAAATTCTGGTTTCTAACGTTTTCTAACTTGAGAAAGGACTCTTAAGTTGTTGAACTTAACGGGGTTTTCGTACAACAGCAGAAAAAGAGGAGAGACGTTTGAAGGCTGTTAACGCATTTACCTGCAACACATGTTGCTAATGGACCTCTTTGCAGCGGTCATGGTGGTGCTTTCAGGGTCGTTTGGTCTGGTATGAAACACTTAAAATATAATGAAAGTGGGCTAGCTGTTTCTCACGTGAAGCTTGAAACATTCAGACACTGTTCATCCTGGTGAGCCCATCCTCCCGACAGGTGGAGACTAATCATATTAGCGACACCATCCACAGTAACCAAGAGACGTAGGCTAAAAGGTGGAGTTAAGAGTCTGTGTTTAGGCAAATTGTAAAACTAAAGACCCAGGCCCAATAAGGCCCTAGACTTTTTTTTATTATCTTTGAACGCAGGACACGACGCCAGATATATATTATGTTAGGCTACACTGTACATGACATCAGAGAGAAGACGTTGGTCTGCGTAGTTGGGTGCGCGTGTAGTTAGGGAGAGAACGCAGCGCCAAACTGCGTCGAAAAAAACTGAAATTTAAAGTTGCCATGCTCGTCTGCGAAGATACGTAGCAAAAACAAAAGTGACTTAACGTCTTGCTTAGTTCAATACAACATTTTCTTTATTTCGGCATTCTTCCAACACCATACAACGTTCATGGAAGTGACATTTAGACCTTATTATAATTGACGCGCAAGTCAACTACAGTGTTTTGTCTACGAGAGATCTCAGGGATGGGCTGCCATCAGCAATTTACGAAATGCTGAAATTGCGAAAATTGTAAAGTTGTTTAGTTTCACTTGGATGATTATCTGGCCGAGGAACTAACCGTAGGAGTTTAGCGACTCTTTAAAAGTATAACATCTCCGAAAATAATAAGCAAAGCAACTTCAAAATGTAGTTTTTTTCAATTGTGTTTGGCGCACCCTGCCACAAATGTAGCATATGGGTTTAATGGTTGTCTTTCTTTATCTTTAAAGAAAACTGCATTATTCCTTGTTTTGCAGCAATGAATGGCAAACACATCATTGCTCTACAAATTTGTAGGTCATACAGTAGGTCAGTGTATCAAGCAATGTAGAATATGTCTACAGCTATATGTAAATGCACATTTTGTCAAATTAGTCAATATCACACATATTTGGCAGGTAGTCTGGTTCTTATATCTGCCAAAAAGAAAATGCTACTTTTTGTTTTTGTTCCACACTTGGAAGTGCATAGGGAAGCTAATTAGTAGCCATTCCCCTTCATCAAACCTTCAAGATGTGAGGTCAGTGAACCCTGAAGGATTGTTACAACACTTGAGTACCTTGTGCTTGATCATTCTAATTGCTAGAGAGTGGAATGACTTTACATGGATAATGTTGCTCTTTTCCCTCAGAAATGTGGCTCCAAACTAGAGCCTGACCAATAAAGGATTTTTAAGGCCGATACGAATATTTGGTTATTTAAAAATCCGATATGCCGAGATATTGGCTGATATGTATATTTTTTTTAAATCCAAAAACGCGTTACAAAACAGATTTCCCTAACATTAGTTATTTCCGTTCTAACTCTCAACAGAGAACATCAAAATGTATTAAAGTTCTGATAAATAAAATGTATAAAAATGCAAACTTAAGATATGAAACTTAAAGTCCTTTTGAACAAAAACACATTAACAAAAAATATCAGTGTTGCCAACAGGGACATTGTAGAGCGCCCTCTGGTGGACAAACTATGCAACGCCAACACTCATAACACGGTTGAGTTTTTATTTTTTAAATATTAATTTATCGCTGTACAACATTAATATATAACAATATATTGTCTGAGTCTTGCCACTCATAGACTGTATTTAAAGATGGACAATGCGTCTCCACTTCCTCCCACTGGACAAATCTGATTCCAAATTATCCCGGATACGCGTGCGTACATGCGTGCGTGCATGCCAGGCTCTAAAAAGAAGGATGGGGACATTACCGTTTTAGCTGGAATTTAAAATTGACATCCACTGAGTCAAAATGCTTATGTTTTAATTAGTTTTTTTTAACTGCGTCACAAGTTATAGGAGCTCAGCTGGGAGCTTCCTGGAGACATGTAATGTTAGCTGCCCTTCAGCGTCAGTCTGTTTGACTTCATAGATTAACTTCTAATAGCTGTATTCTTAACGTGACAAAATGCCAGAAACACTTGCTAATAAAACGCTGAAAAAATAGTGACAACACGGTTGGCCATAGTTATCAATGCTGTTAGCAATGTTACTCAGTGACGTTTCGGCTGTGCCTTCTAATTTGCTGTCAGTGTGCTTAGCGAGCACCATTAGCCTTTACACCTGTAGGGTAACCTTTTAATCACAGGGTTCTGTTGATTTTGTTTTGGGGTTGTGAATAAATGCAAACCAAGTGGAGTGCCAGATATCCAATGTGCTGGGCAATATATCAACATAAATAGATATTGTAATATGAGACTAGATATTGTCTTAGATTTTGGTTGACGTAATATTGCTAGCTTGTCTTGATGTTAAACATACTATAAACAATTTTTTTTTTTTTTTTTGTGATTGCTAAATGAACACAATGTTATTGACTTTGGATCTTGCTAGCATAGTGTTAGCTCTCTGGCTCGTAGCTGAGCTGAAGGGTTCTACGAGCCAAGCGGACTATAAATATCTCCCATTGCTAAGGGAGGCAAGTTGTAGCTATGGTCCGTTCTATTCCCTGGAGCAGTAAACAATGTTTGCATTGCATAAGAACCTTATGGGATGGGAATGATTCTTCCAGGTATTAGTCAAACCCTCAGGTGTAACCAGGGAAACCAAGTTATTGTTTGGAAGAACTTTAGATTTTGATTGTAAAACATATTCAAATATGAATTAATGTTTAAATGCCGGACGAGGTGTCCATTGTCGGGTATTAATGGACGACCATGAGACATGAACCGTCCAGAGTTCCCTTACCCCCTGTATGTGCGTGTGTACAATGGTGGTAGTACTAAATAAAAAATGCGTGCCCGCTGTTCAGGACTGGAACATCCACTGTGCTGGACCCGAGAGCTGGTATATCAACCCTTAAGCAACCCGTACTACAGTAGAATACCATGGCTAGCTAGCTCTGCCTGCAATACAACAAAGATGTTTACTTTTTGATTTAACTTTTGTTTTTCTTTTTGATAAAACCATATGTACTGTGCTGAGTGGGACATTTTGCAGTTAAATAATAAATAAATAAACAAACTATCATTGATCTCTGGTGAGCAAACTGTGAAAGGCGTCACTTTTCACCTTAAACACATCTTTGGCATTTCTTTCCTGCGGTTTATTGTTATGTATCACCCAACAGATAAGCTGATACTAATAAACCGTAGTCTGGCTTTCACCAGACCAAGCTCAATCTTTGAAGATTGGACATTAGTCTGGGGACTCTGTATTTTCTACAGCACTAGAGGCGTGACCAACGGGCATAGTTCAAATGTATGAAGGTAAATATGGTGCAAAACGTGAGAGCACGTAGATGCGATGTGAGCACTTGTAGAATATGATTTGAGAGCTTGTAGAAAAAATAAATCTGTACTATTTTAGTTTATTTTTTCACTTCAGTAACTTTTCCAGTACAACCACAACTCAGTGATTACAACCTGAGCCAACAGGACGGCCGGGGACAGCAGGGTTTCTGTCGCCAGATGAGGGACAACTCTGTCCGGCTTATTTATGGAGCATGAAAGCTAGCGTTAGCTAATTAGCAGCCAGCCCGCTTCTTCAATCATCTCAACACTTTTAACAGTCAAACTGAAAGACTGGCTGTGAGCCTGGTCCTGCAGCCGCAGACGGACCGCCATCAGTGGGTATAACGCGTGCCTTTTAAATTAAAATGAATTTATTTATAAGTGTGCTGGATGGTTAGTGTGCTAACGCTAGCTTGCTATTCCACCAACACTGGCGGAGGGCTCCAGGGGGGTTGTGCCACTGCTACCAAGTCTGGAACTCTCCGTGTCCCGCTGGAGATCAGGTCGAGGTCGGCAGCGAAGCTTTCCAACGATGTTTCCACGCTGGCCGAGCCCCATTGATGGCGGTCCGTCCGCGACTGCAGGACCTGGAGCTCACCGCCAGTGTTTCAGCTTGACTGTTCAAAAGTATTGAGCTAATTAAAAGGTATTTACAGTATTTAGAAGCTGGCTGGCTGCTAGTTAGCTAACGCTAGCTTCCATGCTCCATCAATAAGCCCGAATGATTGAGATTTCTCTTGCACAGCTACCAGAAGACTTTCTACTTTCAGACAGGTTGCTCACGTCACATCTACGTCGTCAAGCTCAGTTGGAGGCTGCGCACTAACACGTAGCCTTCACCGGAAAAGTCCTTCTATTGTCCTTCACTGGTGTCCGTCCAGAACAACGGGATCTGTTGGTCCACTTCTTCAATGGTCTATGGTAGGTTTCCAGCCTGAGATGCAGGCAGAAATTAAATTGCCGGCAGATTAAATAAACAGTACATCACCAATATCTTAATAATACACGTTGCTCACAGTGCGACATGCAATCTGTGAGATTGCTGTCATCAGTTTGTAGGGGCCTTCACCAGTTGATGCTTCTTCATAGGATGGTTCAGTCAACTCATGTAAAATCTGTAACCTTACCTTGCAAAACCTGGACCACTAAAAGTAAAATACATCTACAAGGCTAGATAGAACTAGGTGTAAGTGGTGTACTTTTTTCTTGGAGTGTTCCCAGGGTCTCCACTTGCTGTGTTTCTGAGGGAGAAGCGGCCAGCAGAGATTAGTTACATAAGCCTGTGTTACATCACTGTTTTGGGGGCCCCGGTCCACAGAGCTGGGGCTCGGGCTTCAAATGGGTCCGGTGGGTCCTCTGCCTCCCACAGACCCCCTCAGAGGGGGAGGGAGGGCGGAGGCTGGGAAGCTATTGGAAGCAGATGCTCAGTGAGTCTCTCCTGCTAGGAGACATGGCCCAGTGCTGGTGATGAAACCAGCGTCCAGCTGTAACATAGTTTTTGCATGTGTGTTGTGCATGTGGTTTTTGTCTATCAGAGTTTGGTTTGGGTGGGCTTGGTTGCTGTGACATTAAAGGGAAAACATGCAAAACAGAAATGATTTATAGGTCTATAATTCTCCAAACAACCCCGCCTCTTGTGTTCACTGCCACTAAATCACTCTCAAGAAAACTTTGTGGGTAAGAGTTGATTTGCAGTTACACAAAGTATTGTTTGACAATTCAAAAAAAAAGGAAGATCACCTAAATGTCTGATTTTGTTTGTACTGTGGTGCCTCCACATCTCTGGAGCAACAGAGAAACCATGACGATTTAAAGCCTGTCAGCCTGGAACAGCATGCTGTTAGTGGCTGTGTCCCCCTGTGGATCTGCACCCATATTGTTTTCCAGATCACTAGTTTGTGAAAACATCTTGCCTTACCCTCAAGCTCCCCCAAATTGCTATTTTAAGAGCATCTGTGAGGCTTACAACTTTTCAAGCGATTCCATTCCCATTTTTAATCTTGGTAGTAAAGTTAAATCATGTGAACATTGTCAACAACCAATGTGTGCACTCCCTCCATCAAACAGGAAGCAGCAAACTGCTAGAGCCTCTGGTGTTTATGGTTGCAATGGTGCTAAACGCTAAAGAGGAAAAGTTGCCGTTCAACCCTTCTGAATGACTTGAGTCAGAAGGGTTGAACGTAGGGCTGGGCGATATGAAAATCAAATATCACAATATTTTTGTCCAAATACCTCTATCGATACTGCAACGATATTGGGTGACCCTTGATGCTTTCACAAAATATTTACACATTGAGATTTTTGATAAATAATCATCAGCAATGTGGATATAATGACTAAGTGGGTAAAGGCAAATAATAGAACAGTTACACCAGTCTACTAAGAAAATGACATCACTTTACTGTAATGCAGCCTTTAAAACCAGGGGAAGACTTAACACTTATACCATATTACGATATCTAAAACCTAAGACAATATCTAGTCTCATATCACGATATCAATATAATATCGATATATTGGCCAGCTCTAGTTGAACGGTAACGTTCCCTTTTAACAGTTTTGCCAGCGGAACAGAACAGAAAATCTGCAGACTTTTCCCTCAAGTTGCTAGCTCGCTTGGTTGACTTTTTCAAAATAAATCTTCAATTCAAGTTGTAGTCTTTCATATTGTGAGCCTGCAAGAACCCCACGTCATTACTCACTGGTATCTCTTTATCTACGCATGTTGGAAAACTGCCATCTTGCCTTACAGAACTACTATGTCATTCAGACTCGCTGTGCTGACTGGCTTTTACTTCATGTTCCACAAGCTCAATCTGAACTTGGAAAAACTGCTTTTCATTTTAGTGCACCTGACTCATGGAACAAAATACAGCACTTCCTTAATATCAACTCAGTTGTGCCTTTTGGACATTGTAGAAATGTATTATTGTAGCGCGAACAAACTGCCTTCTGCTACAGCCAAAGGTTGACTCATGTGTCCAGAGCTCCTGCTGCCATTTTTCTGCACCCCAGTTCTTATGTTTTCTTGCATAGTTGAGTCGCTTGGCCTTGTTTCCATGTCGGAGGTCTGGCTTTCTGGCTGCAACTCTTCCATGAAGACCACTTCTGGCCAGACCTCTCCAGACAGTAGATGGGTGTACCTGGGTCCCACTGGTTACTGCCAGGTCTGAGCTGATGTCACTGCTGGACATCTTCCGATTTCAAAGGGAAATAAGCTTGATGTGTTTTTCATCTGCTGCACTGAGTCTCCTTGGCCGAGCACTGCGTCTACGTCCTCAACGTTGCCCGACTTTTTGCAAGTGTACCCATAAGAATTGATGCTGGTCTGAAGGCAAAGGGTAGTAACACCAAATATTGATGTCATTTACATTTTTCTTTTGTTCGCCCACTTTGCATTTTGTAAATTGATCAAAATAAATGATCATTACTTATATTTTCAAAAACATTCTTAGTTTACAGCGTTTTTTCATACCTGCCTAAGACATTTGCACAGTACTCAAAACTCATATATAAAATCCATGCATCATTTCTGAGATGCATTCTTGTCACTACTTGATTGCATCAGGGTTGGGTTCACAGACCTGTGTATGGTGGGAATAGGCTGATATGGGTCACGGAGACAATGCTTCACTGTTCAGTAATTGACAGGCATTTGATATGTGAGCAGATTTTGTAAAAGTATGGTTCACTCATTCATATTCATAGTTTTTTGATGTGAGAACAATAAGAAGTCGTTTTTGACTTAAAAGTACAATATATAATGTCCTTCCTTCCATAGGGCAACATTTTGTCCCGTCTGTGTTGTTTTCCAGACAACAGCAGTGACCGGTGCTAGTTAGTGTCTGTTAGCTCACAGGGCGCACCGGTGCACCTAATGACCTCGCATCCACTGCAATGTTGTTTATATCGATTTGGTTTAGCTTTGCGTTACATGACCCATTTCTTCTGTAAAGCCGTGCCTGTGTTGGATCTCTCTCTCTCACTCACTCACTCACTCACTCACTCACTCTCTCACACACACACACCCTCCTCTTACCCTCTGGAGCCCGGCCACACTTCTGACATTTGTCCAGAGTTTTAATTGTTATTAACACAGCTGTATATTGTTAAGCATGAGAGGCTAACCTGTATTTGTACCAGTGTTTCCGCCGGTAATTGCTATTGTGGCCGCCACGGCGAAAAAAACAGAAGTTATTGAATGTAACTAACTTCACTTCGTAGATCAATAGTGTGTGAGACGGAGCCTGCTGGACCTGCAAAGATGTGACCCATGGCCAGAATATCATATATGAAAGTTCATAGAAATGCAGCGCAGTGACGATACAGACATTTCATACACACGTGTGTAACTCTGCTGACCCGTGCTGGACCCTCCCCCTCCTCATCCATTCATAATGCGTCAGCCGTCACTCTGTGAGTAGCGTCCATTGCACTCCCTCTCTTTCCCTAGTTGTTTTAATCAGTTATTGTTGAAAACAAGTGAAGGAGCTTTATCAGAGATACATAAAAAAAATAATCCTACGCTATTTATTTCAGATAGCTAATTTTCATTTACATGTCTATACAACATACAACTTCAACATAAGAAGAATGTAGCATAATATGGATGTGAAAGCATTATAAATAGCCTATGTGACAAAATTAGTTTTGGTTAAAATCAACAAATCGTGATCACAATATTGATCAAAAATAATTGTGATTATCATTTTGGCCATAATCGTGCAGCCCTAATCCACATTATGTTTAGTAACGTTAAATAATGTTGGTCATTCTAATAAAATAGTGGCAGTGCCATTACTTGGATTCGATTTGTGGTGGTAGCTGAATCTGTTTTGTATTTATTTTCTCTGGGGAAAGCTTGATTACTCTTGTTACGTCTGGGATTATGATGGAGTTTGGTTTTTGCTCGTGCATTTAAAAAAATTAAAAAAAAAAACTAGAAAAGCGAACTGCTTCAGCGCCAGGCTGGAGTTAGGGATTGGAGGCCTACGTTGGTCGTTAACTTCGGGTGCCGATTCATCCTCCGCGCTGTGGCCAGCTCGCTCGTTTTCTCTCGTCATTTGGTGCAATGACCCCCAGTTGGCAGTTCATTTGTAGACAATTCAGACTAGGACATAACATTAACACAACTTGTCTCTTGGTTAGCCTCTCTGAGCCTCCTTCAGTCTGCTTCACAGATGCTTTTCAGCTCGGTGGCGCAGGTAGGCCACACCCACCCCAGCACAGCGGCCAATAGAAACTAATAGGTGTATTGTGATGTGCCAATGTGCATGTCGCTGTCTCTTCTCTAGGACTGGACAATATGACCTAAAATTAAAATCATGATTAGGGAAGAAGGCGATTTGGTGATGGTTGAAAAAGACAAGCTGCTCTTTGGTGCCGGGGTGATCCGATAGCATCAGAACTGTGTGAAAACCAAGGCACTGTTGTTGAAGAAAAAGTTAAAAAGCCTTTATTATTGCGGCTAATGGACAAACAAAGAGTAAAAAATACGCACCAGTGCGTGGCAGCACACAGATCTTCTTCAGGGTAGTCTATATTCATGACTTTTCACTTCCGGGATTTCTCAGGAATTCCACTGGATTTCCCTCATTGAGGTCTGATGTCCATTACCTTTCTCTTTCTTTGTGTTGCCGTTCTAACCTCCGGTGGATTTCTGAGCACTATGGTTAACTGCTCCTCAGATCTTGACTTTTCCTGGTGCTTAGCGCCAGCCAAGACGATTGTGATTGGTTTAAAGAAATACCAATAAACCAGAGCACGTTTTTCCTCCTATCCCGGAATGCTGTGTGGACTGGCTGGACCCTCCTCCGCAGCGCTGTAGAGGAAGGTCTGGCATGTGAGACTATATTCAGGGTGACTAACAAACAAAGGAAATATAGAGGACAAAGAGAGGAAGTGACATCATACTCAAACCCATAGTAAAATAGAAAATGAATGACAACACAACATTTAGTATATGAGATGGAATACAGTCCCAAAGTGCTAAATAATAATGGAAAATAATTTAAAAATCTATCAAACTAACAGCTGAATATCTGTATACATGAACAATATCCATTAACCAAAAAAAAACACATCAAGAGAAAGGAGAGTAATCAATGTCCCCATTTAGTCCTGGAAACACCATGGATTTCAACTGGGAAATCAAAAACCTATGACACAGTACTTAGGTATTAACAGGATTATATAACCAGTGTTGATTTAAGAAAATACACCTGAACTGGTCTGAATTTGGATTTATCTGCACTGTATGCTCATTTCTCCCAGGTATCGCTCTATTTAAGGGGAAAAGGAAACTGTCATCACGGCTTTAACAGGAAGTGAGAATCCCAGACACACTGTGGTGACTACAGTATGTCAATCATTTGTTTTTCAGGACCAGGTGGTGTTCAGGGGCCCAGACACTGGAGGAAGGAAGCTGAACTCTTCTGCGTCAATGGTCATCTTGGAAGTACACTTGTGAGTAAGGGGGGGAGGGGAGGAGGACGACACACGCTCTCCCTCACAGCTCACGGTTGCCTTGCTCTGACTCATGAAAAAAACACGAGTATAATAAAAGACACTGAATGAACTCTGCTACTTTGAATATTTAAATACATGTACACCTATATTACTACAGCAACACTGTTAACCACATCAGTGATCTCTTTCCATTCCGCGTTCTTTATACAGCCTAAAATACCAGTTTTTAGGCTGCCAGATAGTACAGTACACACGTTAGTGCAAGTGAACCTGAGATATCAGAGTTTCAATCTCTACCTCTGAAAAATTTCCGCTTCTTCGCCAGATTACATCTGGCCATGTCGTAAATTGCAGGGGCGAGGCCTCAAAACAGAGAATACATTGAAGCGTGATATGATATGAAATTACAATTGTTTCTAGCCGCTGCGTTTATCAGTATACGACCAGTCTTACGCTCTGATTGGTGTGATACGAACGTTTCATGAATCACACGTGAAGCCTGTCGTAAGATGATTTCTGCACTGGATTCTACGTTCGGTTGGTAAATGAGGGCCAGTGCTCTTTAAGAGTTTCTGAATGGGACTGAAAGACTCATCTGCTGCCAAGAGGACATACTGTACATTACTGAGCAGCATTGATCACATTAGGAAGGGAGCTATGAGCCTTTTCCTGTCCTGGGGTCAGCCAGACATGAGCTGACCTTTACAACGCCTCTCTCTGTTTTGATGGTTGACTTCCACCAGTCAGTGGTAACCATTTGTCAATGACATCATGTGTTGCTATGATGAGGTGAATCAACAGACCTTGCTTGCATTGACAATGCCAAACTTTTAACTACTCACCATGGTAACAGCTTCTTGTTTTAGTGTGTCTTTTGTGTTTATAGATATTACAGTTTTAATATGAGTTGTTATTTTTTAGTAGTGTTGGACTTCTTAGTGTGGTTTTAATGGAATTACTTTTGCAAATGTTAACTTAAAGTTATGGCTCCATTCTACTTTCAGTGTTTTTAGTAGTCGTATATTTTTATGATAATGAGAAAGAACCTCTGAATATAAAGTTTGTTTTTTTAAAGTAGTTTTAGCCACGTAGATCCACATTCAGTGTTGTGTAACATAGCCAGAAATCAGTAAAGCATAGTATCGTCACTCAAAAAGGCAGACACAAAAATGTTGCTGTATTTTACCGTTTTTAGTTCTCAAATATAGATATAATATTATTATTTGTTTAAAACAGTTTTTTAGAACTTGCCAGGTTTTATTAATTCCTTGAACTCACCAGGTTGTACATTTAATAATAAAAGCAGCTGCCCAAAACTGCTGTTGCTGTCCAAAGGAGCTCCAATAATGCTGCCAAATGTATTACTCCATTTTAATGCTCTTCGGTTCAAATTATGGACGCAAGATGATAATACCATTTTGTGTTTTCCTTTTAAAGGTCCCATGGCATGACAATTTCACTTTATGAGGTTTTTTTTAACGTGAATGAGTTCCCCCAACCTGCCTATGGCCCCCCAGTGGCTAGAAATGGTGATAGATGTAAACCAAGTCCTGGATATCCTGCTTTGCCTTTGATAAAATGAAAGCTCGGATGGGCCGATCTTTAATCTGGCTCCTTATGAGGTCATAAGGAGCAAGCTTACCTCCGCCATTCTCTGCTTTGCCCACCCAGAGAATTTGGCCAATCCATGACCAATAAGGTGTGTGTATATAAAGAGACTTCAGATACGGTATTAGGGGACCACTAAGGTCTATATTAAAGAGACTTCAGATACAGTATTAGGGACCACTAAGGTCTAAATAAAAGACTTCAGATACAGTATTAGGGGACCACTAAGGTTTATATAAAAGAGACTTCAGATACAGTATTAGGGGACCACTAAGGTCTATATAAAAGAGACTTCAGATACAGTATTAGGGGACCACTAAGGTCTATATAAAAGAGACTTCAGATACAGTATTAGGGGACCACTAAGGTCTAAATAAAAGACTTCAGATACAGTATTAGGGGACCACTAAGGTCTATATAAAGAGACTTCAGATACAGTATTAGGGGACCACTAAGGTCTAAATAAAAGACTTCAGATACAGTATTACGGGACCACTAAGGTCTATATAAAAGAGACTTCAGATACAGTATTAGGGTCTATATAAAAGACTTCAGATACAGTATTAGGGGACCACTAAGGTCTATATAAAAGACTTCAGATACAGTATTACGGGACCACTAAGGTCTATATAAAAGAGACTTCAGATACAGTATTAGGGACCACTAAGGTCTATATAAAGAGACTTCAGATACAGTATTAGGGGACCACTAAGGTCTATATAAAAGACTTCAGATACAGTATTAGGGGACCACTAAGGCATCCAAGCAGCATTTCATAGGACCTTTTTTAAAGGAACATTTTGACCTCTTTTGGATACACTCAAATCCTTTTAAATAATCCTTTTTACAGTACAAATAAAATAAAAAATAAAAAGAATGCATATAAAATCAGGATAGGGAAACCAACCCACCAGTCTCCTCCTGACTCTGCTATCCTGGCTAATCAAAGTTTTGAAACACTGAGTAAACACAGAGGAATAGGATGAAGATGGCTATCAACTACAGTCATGACCACGTGCACAAGCAAGACCATCTCTGAGTCCATCTCCACCTTTACATCAGAGGGGTGCACTGATTTAAGTGTGATGGAATTGAACACCAACTTCTGGCCAGTGTGCAGGCATCAGACGGTGAGCTGGGTGGCCTCCGTGCCTCAGTCGGTTTCCAGCAGGATTTTGGGAGCTGTGGTGCCTTTCACCGAGACTTGTCTGCATCCTGGAATGCTGTTGCCATTCAACCGGGTGGCGCTTTTTTCTGTGTGCTGATCTGGCCGCCACATGTGTGATGAATCATGTTTGAGGAGCTGATGGGATCACTGGAATTGTACCTCGTACGATTTCATAAGACAAAAGTTGATTGAGTTGCCTCTCAGCATACAGTATTCCCCCCTAAGGCACCTTTCAATTGTTTCTAGGGGAGCTGAGTTCATAGTGGAGAGGATTCTTCTGCCAGAAGACATCCATATTTATCTCCTTGCTTGCTAAAGGTCTGGCAGGCTTTACCAACCTAGGGGAATTGGACCCAGCAGCCTGTTTTTAATTTTTTATTTTTATTATCATTGGCCACTGGCCGCGCAACTCCGTCAGATTCTTCTCTCCCCACCTTGCTCTTAGCTGAGGAGAGCGCGACGCACACACGGAACACAGAGCGCCTCCACTGCAAATCTGACATTCTTTTCTTGTCTACATGGATAACTGTGTGATGTCAATTTTAATCTTAATAATAATTTTAGTCATGTACCAATTTTCAAGCATTAAGCACAATTGCTTTCCAGATTAAAAGATTTACAGTCAGGATCAGGAAACCCATGTAAGCCCTCCTCACCCCCCATGACATACAAAATTAGAACATGAGACTGCAAATTTAAACCAGCACTTCATAAAATAGTGAAAGTGCAAGATATAATGTCAATAATAGAAACCTGTATGGAAATGCATCTAAAAATACCAAAATGATAAGACAAATCAAGCATAATTTAAATACGTAATGATGGTGAAGTTCAAACCATAAAATGTAGCAAAAAGAGGAAACCTTCAGTGTTGCAGTAATGGCAAAGAAGACATAGTTAAGTGTAGGCCATCTTGTAAAAATTAGTTTTAAGGAGGCAGTTAAAAGCTGCAGTGGAGTCAGCCGAAGTGATTAGTCTGTTAAAATGTATGTAGCGTTATCGCGTCCTGCTGTGTTTAGCATTCTGGATGAGGTTGTTTCAGATTTCTAGTGGGTATATTGAGCATCTGTGCAACGAAATGAACAACTTGTGCTTGTGTCTGCTGTCCCAGAACAGAAGTAGTGACGTTGGCAGTTTGTAACGATAACACAGTCCTCTAAAATTAATAATCCAACACCCTCACCGGCACTGACGGACAGACTTTCCGCTGTGTGAGTTTGTTGTATGTCTTTCTAGATGCTAGAAAGATTAGACCCCAGCAGCTGTTGTGTTGACACAATAGGCAGTGTGTTGACACACACACACACACACACACACACACACACACACACAGGCTTGAGTGGCTTAATTGTGTCAGTGAGTGAGTGGTAGAGCACTGAGTGCTTTAGCAGAGACCCTGATGGACTTCAATCCATTGCTTTACAAAGTGTTATATTTTTACACCAAGAAGCTTTACCAAATTCTGGTCTAGGCAGATTAGAACTCTTTTTTTTTTTTTTTTTTTGTGTAAAGACTGTTTGACATCTCCCTCACTCGTGTTAGTTTAGTTGTAGTCTATATCAACGACGTTTCCTTTACGGGATAGTTCTGGTGCCGCCGGATGTCTCGCCATATGTCACTCACCTTCCGCTTTCTTTGTGTTGGCATTCTGAACTCGGGACTCTACAGCCATTCTAATCACAGAGCTCACCTCCCTACGTACACATGTTCCACCAAAACAAGTTCCTTCCCAAGGCTGTTTTACAGCGGCACCGTTGCTCCGTCCAGCCCTTTGCGCCACCCAAAACGATATTGATTGGTTTAAAGAAATGCCAATAAACCTGAGCACGTTTTTCTCCCATCCCGGAATGCTGTGTGGACTAGCCAGAACCTCCTGCGCAGCGCTGTGGAGGAAGGTCTGGCAATGTGAGACGAGCTAGCTTGCACCTTTTTCTTAGCAGGACAATTCATACCTTTAGTGTCCCGTGACCCTTACTTGAACCTGAGCAAATGTCTAATCAGCCAATTATTAAAATAACATATTATACTAGCCATGTATAAATAGGCAAAGGAATAAGTTTGAAACCACTGGCATCGGAAGTTGCTAAACGTAGTACAGGATTTTGCAGAATTTGATTAACAATATAGTTGTCTCATTCAAATGTAGTTTAAAAAAAAAAAAAAAAATCAGTCATACCTTTAGGACCTAGGCTAATGTTGGCAATTAATTGCGATTAAACACAGAAATTACAATTACATAATTCAGACAATTAGAATTGTTAATTACAATATAACAATTATTGACGGTTACCCATCAGCCCAACACTGAGGTGTGTTGTTCCTACGTGAAGGAGTCATAGTTGGGTCATGATGCCGTGACATGCTGAAACAGGATACTCTCTGTGACAGCCGGATTAAATCAAATGGAGGGTGCAAATAGGTTGTGCCTGTTTCTCTGCAAATATTTGAAATTCAGTTTGCTTATTCACATCTGATTGACAGCCTGTTATTAGTCCTCTACTGGGAAGGGAAACCCCACCCATCTACCACTCCACATGGATTTAATCATCCAGTAAAAATATCGGTCTAATTCCAATAACAGACCCTGATGCAGCGGAATGAGTGAGGTCATGATGTTGGATGTTATCAGGTGGCTCCAGGTGCTGTTGCGCCTCATGTCTAGCCAGTTAGAACTGATCAGGGGTGCGTCATGAGTTTAAGAGGAGTCACCATGTACCGTCGAAGTCTGACTGTTGAGTTGACAGACGTACATGAACACACACCTACACCTGGTGCTGCTCATCATTGTCCCTGGTCTGATGCCATGCTGGAGCTAAGAGCCTGCCTTTTATAGGCAAGCATTCGTACAGAGTGGTGGGGGTGGGGGTGGAGCAGCAATTCCTGCTGCAGGGACTCATGTCAAAGGTTGATTTGGCTACAATACCTATGGTCTAGATGATTATCCAAATACTGTGCACTATTTAATACTCAGGACTTTTGGTACACCAAACTATATATTTGCATAATGTGTATACAAACTCTTTTATCTTTCTTACTATTTTATATATGTACATAATTGCTCTCAGAAAAGTGCACCACTCTTTTTATATATATTTTTTTGTGTTGACACTGTAAAGGGGTTGCTTCAATCTCATTGGACAGGTACTGCACTTGTGCATAATGACAAAGGCATTCTATTCTATGCTAAATATGTATGCAAATGGTGTGTATAGTGTTTTTGAATAGTCTTTGGCCCTGTTTTGCTTGTTCCTGCCACATTAATGCACTCTTTCTGAATGGCTTACCTTGGGCCTCTCTCCACTTGGGACCATTGTTCAACGTGAGACGATAAACGGCTTTGTTTGCATGTTTCCAACACAATAATGACTTGTCTGAAATGCTCCTTAAAGTCTCTGGTTCTTTGTGGCTTCATGTGGTCAACATTGCTCATTTAAGGTTCATGTATCAGCTGGTCACCTTTCTCCTATTCCACTATATTGGAAGTTCCTCCCTAACCATGGCTATCATCCTTTTGCATTTCAGAACCTTAACTTAAACTTACTTGTATACACTGGAAGTGGGAATGTGTCGCACGGTATAGGCTGACATCTGCTCCTTGTGATCATCAGCAACCGGGAAGTTAAGAGACAACCTGAAATAGAACAGTATCAATATAAGTATTTAAAAGCTTGCAGTGTAACTGGGATTTTCAGGATGTCCCTAAAGCTGCACTAATCATTTATTTTTTTATTTTTTGTCTCAAAAATTGGTCATATAATGGATAAAAATGTGTAATGCAAAAGGGGTCGCTCAAAATTACAAAGCCCTGCATAATTGCACTTTCCCTCAACTCTACAGAACCTCTCAGCTTTTTAGCTAATTGTCTTGGTTTTCTGGCCCGCAAACTCCACTCAACCCTGTTCAGCGGTACAATTTAGCTTAAAAAAAAAGCTTTTCCTATACACGATCTGCCCAGCACTAAACGAGATAAAGATAATGTTTGCAACCTTATGCTAAACAAATTGGAGCATCTAGCAACCTAAGTGCCAAATATATTTCTCAGTATTTAATGGAGACCAAGCTGGAAATAAGGAAGATATTGGACTTATTTGTAACATGCTGTTAAGAACACATTTATGCTACAGTATATGTGTTTAATTCAGCTTTAAATAAATTAATTATACTATTTGAAAACCATGCCTGTCCCATTCATGCCTTCTATAGGCTTTTCCATGCTTATATTAAAAAAAAAACATGCTATATCACCTTTTTATCTTAATATTTTGTATCAGTATTGGCCTTTGGATAGCTGTACTGTGTATTGCTTGCTGGCATTGTCTTCAGTTGTTTCAAGTCAGCCTTGATGTCTGATGTATAGCATGGCACCAGTTCAGTCTGTTTAACCTCTGACCTGGAGGAAAAACTATCTCTCAAACTGTCAGGGAGAGTGATGCAACACCCTCTCTTATCTCCTGCAGGAGCTGGAATAATGTTTGTGTCTGTGATTGTCAGTTACGACTGTTGGTCTTCAGCCATGTGGGAATGTTGTTCCCCCTGCATTCAAGCTGTTGCTTTTTCTGGTTTACTGTCCCTCTGTTTGACTCACCAGGGCCGCTGGAAGGCATAAAAAAGGAATTCCTCCCCCCTCCTCTCCCTGCTGGGTGACTCGGTCCAGCCCCCTCCTATACCACATCATCCTCATTAGGACAAATTCCCATTTCTATTCATCACTGTCATGTCCGTTAGCGCCGTTAGACACACTCCAGGTGTACGTCTCTCTCTCGGGATAAATCGTTGGCTGGGGTCTCGGTGACCGACCCCCAGATGCCGGGCTGATTCTCTAACCGTGCCTGTCGCCGTCTTAACGGGCCAACACTAGTGTCACCGCCAAACCCACCCTGTGGTTTTGTGGGCCGTGGTCACTGGTGAGCCGCCAGTTGCTCCCAGTCTGGTCATGTGACTCTGAGCCCTTCTAGTCCTACCCTCTGGCAGTCTCACTCTTTCTGTCATCTTTTTCTCTATGTACTTGCTATCTCTCTCTTCCTCACTGCTGTTTCCAACTGTGGCTACTGACTCTTACTAGAAACAATCTATTCCACAAGCGAGGACAGGGAGTAGAGCAACTATGAAAGGTACAGCGCCTCGTTCATCTTGACCTTCTCCTCTGGTCCATCAAGTCTCTCTCCATCTCAATTTCTGGTTTTCCCATTTTGTGTTTTTCAGCTGTGTACTTCCTGTCTTTGGATGTATCTGCTCAGTAATTATGTCGGTCGGGTGCCTGGGTGGCAAAAAGGGGCTCTGTTTTGTGTAGGAGCAATGTTGCTGCTGTTGAGTAGACATATAGGTTACGGCAGTGTAGGATGTTGGAGGTGAAATTGGGAGAGAAGGATGAAAAGGCTTATAGATTTTGCCCCCTACTCCCTCCCCCCGCCCCTTGGTGCTGTCCTGGATGGGTGCTGTTAAGATACGGTCCTCAACGATAAGAACAAGAACGTGTGTTTTTGAAAAAATTTACCTTTTTTGTTGTCTTATTTTGCTCTCTATTCACTCCCTTGATTTCTGGTGCTGTGCTTGTATCACACATGCACCCTTTTCTACTACCCCTTTCTTTTTTCCGTTCACCCACTAACCTCTTTATCTGCCCTCTCTGAAGCTCTTATCTGCTCTTACGGCGTCTATTTGAGGCTGCAGAATGACACCTTAAAGTCTTGTTTTGTGCTGTCCTAAAAGCTGCCCATGGGTACACTTTCCTCTTGTCTTGTGCATGTGGGCGTGATGTGCCCTGCATCAGAGGTGGGAAGAGGAGTTTGTAGAGTGAGAGGAGGAAGAGGCTTTGATCAAAACCACTGAGGCACATCTGGTTGCTTACCGAGCAGTCTGAGAGAGCGAGGCATGCTTGAATTGACTTTGTTGGAGGTACTAATGGGAGTGAGCGGTTTTTACTTTTAGGGTGCCAACTGCTGCTTCACTAAAGATGTGATTAACCGAACAAGCTTGCTTATTTCACTTTTGAAGAGAAGCTTGTATATTTGGAAGAACATATAGTGTGTATTCTGCCGCTTTAAACCTACTTTTTGTAGGTAAACAGCCTTTTTAAAGAAGCAACTATTGTATTTCATGAATAAGCAATATAATTAATAAAGACCTTTTATTCCAACTTCAAAATTGCTGCTCCTAGCTGTGTGGGTTCCATGAAGTAAGGCTGGGCAATATAGAGAAAATCAGATATCACAATATTCTTGACCAAATACCTCAACAATATTGTATGAGTCACTATTGGTGCTTTAACAAAACGTTATTTACACAATGACATTTTTGATAAATATTCTCCAAAAATAATTTAATGACTTAGTGGGTAAAGGTTAATAATAGAACAGCTAGAACAGTCTGGTAAGTTCAGAAAATTACATTACTGTAATGCAGCCTGTAAAACCAGATAAAGACAACACTTACAATATTACGATACATCCAAAATCAACATTCGTCATACATTGATATATTGCCCAGCCCTACCATGAAGTTTGTTGTTGCCTATGCATGATGCATTAAACCAAGAGCATCAAGCCAATGACTATCGATTTTATCTCATACAATCCGCTATTGATCCTGAGATCTCCAAAAGACAGTCCTATAACATAAAACAGTGTTTTAATACGAGAGACGGATTTGTTTTGAAGAATCCAAATAGTTTCCTGTGTTTTTCTTCCTCCAACTTGTTCTTGTGGTGTTCTCTTTTCCCCATCTGTTATTTCTTTTCACAACACTTTAAACAGACTTTTATTGTGTCTCTGTTTAATTGGCGCTGGTGTGGTGCTCCGTGTGAATAGCGTCTCATGCTGCTCAAGGTTTTGGGGCTGAACGGCCCCAGTCTGTTCTGTCTCGGGAGTCATCCATGCCCACGTTCATAGGTGTTGGGGCTCCACATGACATACAGAATATTTCTTTTAACCAAAGCTGCTGAGTGTGAGTTTGCCTCCATGGCTGATCAAAGCGAGGCATTGAAGGAGCGGAGAGGGTTTAATGGTATGCATATTTCCAGTTTTTCTGCATCTGTTTTCTGTGTAGTGCTGACAGTTCAGTGTGGTCGAGGGCATGGTAGCAATCAACATTCAGGCCTTGCCTAATAAGGGGCTAAATTGAAATCACATTTGCTTTCGACATTTCTCTGCTGGCTTTGGAAGCGCTAATGTTTCTCCTCTGCTAATTAGACCGGGAGTGGCTGAAGCCCTTTGCTTTCAAAGCTTGTTCAAAGTACAAAGGCCCCGCTGAACAACCTCACAGCTTGGCCTTGTACCCGGACCTGCTTCCTCATCCAGCTGAACTGAATCATTTTTAGGGGTTACATATTCACACAGCATAAACAAATCCTCGGGTGTGATATCTTGAATGTGTTAGGATTTAAAAAGCCAACAAAGCAAGGCCAGAATGAACACCGTTGTTGTACCTTGTTGTCAACACAAGATGGTGCTCTTTGCTGCAATGCTCAAAACCCCAAGTTGAAGTCAGTGTTTGCCCTTAATGATGGCGAGTACATGCCAGGTCTAATGATTCTGTAGCCCTTATGTTTAATAGAAATTCAAAAAAACGTAAAATGAGAAATCTCTGCCTCATCCTTTATGTCCCCCTCTCCCTTTTTACCTCTTACTGGCAGTGTCCCAGTGTCCTTTCCTTAGCCCAGTGTGTCCTCTGTTCGGCAGCCAGCTGAAACGGAGCCCTGTCCTTATCTTTGGGCCTTTTGTGACTTTTGTTTGATTCCCTTCCTTCCTCTCCATCTGTCCGGTGTTGTCCTTCACTGTGCTTTTGAACCTCAAATGTGTTATTGCATGATGAATGAGAGGTTTGTCTGCTAGTTCAACTGATAGCACATTCATGTTTTCCCAGTAGTTTGCTTTTCAGACTAAAGCTCTATCCGCAAAGGTGTAGCAGGGACCTCTAGGCATTTGTAATAATTGCGCCTGTGATCTTAATCCCCTGCAAAATCTCCCATGTCTAGTAAACATCAAACACAGAGATGGTGTGAAATTAGTCCCGTGAATCGTCATTTCTGTGATTCAGGGTTGTATTGGCTGCATTGGCAATTAATAATGAACATTTTGGCAGTTACTTCATATGGTATTGTGGGGGATAATGTCCGTAAACTTGAGTAAAATACAGACCTAAATAAACTTATACTGTGCAAATTTGCTGCACGAAACACAGATGTGATTTCTAAATCACACGAGGTCCTGATTTGACCCCAGAAACCTGCATTCTCTTTTGGAGAGACTGATATCAAAGCGTGTAAAGCCCCTGACACAGGAACCAGATGGCCCCCCTCGGCAGAAAACTCAGACGGACTGATAAGTCTCCCCGAGTTGGTCAAAAAAGTGCCTCGGAACACAACAAAGCGACGGGACGTAATACGTCTCCATAACAGCAGGCGGTGCTAATCTGTATTGTTACCCAAAAATTAAAACCATCAGCTGATTGGACAAACACGTCACGTGGGTCTGGTTTCTCTGGAAATTCAAAGCCCGACTGTCATGGCGGCTTGTTAGAGACTCTAGTCACGCTCATTTGCACCCCACCAATCAGATTTATCATTTGAGTCAACTGCCGGCAGTGCCCGCCTTCCGACTGAGCGTGCCCCTCCGGACCACTCCGGACGGACCGAACAGACTCGAGTCACCAACCTCGCTAGACTGCCCTACGGCCGATTATCGGGTTGGTGTGTCAGCGCACGTTTAAGTCCTTAAATGGGCCAATTGTTTTCAGTTTGGAAGACTATAAATGAAGTTACATTACAGTTTAAGCTTGAAAGGGGTAGTTTACCCATTTTCACACTAATTTATTTAATCATCCTGGGGAGTCCTGTACAGCCTGTGATAGGAGTTGTATGTTGTCTCTGTTGCTCAGGAGGGAGCTTTCCTAAGTCTGAGACAAAAACCCAAGTGATCATCAGGGTTATTCCAGTAAAAGCTTGGAGACTACAAATAACATAAATGTAACAAACATGTAGCGTGCATTAAAAACTCGGTGTGTAGAGTTTGAAAATCGTGGGCATTGACCAGGCAGAGGATAGGTCATCCTTTTAATCTGCAGTAGTGCAATTCTTCTTTACACCACTGTAGTACCCCTTTTGTGTTTTGGGTAAACTTACATTGCAAACCTTTTATATATACAACTATATACAGTATATAAAACGGTTTTTTTAAATGTATTTTAGCTTATAGGTATGTCATGGCTAATGTAGGGGTGAAACTCATTGTAACCTTCCATTAATAGTAATATATTAAATTCTTTTTAAGCAAGGTCATAAGTACCCAACTAGCCCAGAGTTAATTTTAGGATTTGCTTTGTAGTCTTATTTAAAGCCAATACTACAAATAAAGTATTAATTTCCTTATATTAAGAAATACAGATAAACAAGTTTATTAAGGCATATTTGAAGATGTACTGGGAACTATCAGTATAGGACCAATTATCAATTTTTAAATTTTCTTTTTGATGATAGACTAATCATTTTGGCACTTATCTAAAGAGTGTTTTGTGACAATTTCAGTTAAATTATGACCGATTTAAAAATAAATAAATAAATAAAAGCCATGGTTCTCTGGACATTAACACCAGAATATGTATAACTTAGACTGTGAGTTAACTTGATCACTATTTGTTAAAACCTAAACATCCGTGAAATTGCGTTTGCTAAACCCACCAGACTCCATGTAAATAAACAGTAATTTTAGCATCGTAAAATACACTTCATTCAAAGTCGACCAAAACAAAACTCTGAAAAGGCGTTTTGGGTCGCCTTTCCACTTTTACAACTGTAGTTTTGGTTGAAATAAACACAAATTACCAATTTTACATGTGAAAATAAGTTTGCTCCTATAGACGCTAAAAGTATAGCTTTTTTAAATGGCGTGTGGTTGGTTTAGCACTAGCGACCTCAGAGCTGTTTCTGGTTAAACAGAAAGGTCTCAGAGCTTAAGTTCTATCTCTGTATGGATCCTTTCCATAATGTTCTTAGACACTTAGAATATCAATCTGAGTCTGTCAGTGGCAAAATGAGCACTTTAGGGAAGGTAAATACAAGCTGGACAATTGTCCTATTAACTTAACCGACTGCAGCGATCTCTTCCTTCATCTTGGATAGAATATATTGTCATACAGGAAATATTACTAATTTATGACTAATTTATATTATATGCCAAACTTTTCTTAAAGTAAAGAGTAAATGTGTGTAGTTAAAACATGGAAAACCTTTTGGTTTTGCAATAAAATACATAACTTTTTTTCCTCTGCCCTCATGACACCACTTGTCATTTGATTGATCTGGCCTGGCGGTGATGGGAGTGGGAAAGCACCGTTCTAAATTTATGCTTGAACCCCCCCCCCTCGCCCTCGGGTTCAAGCCCGCTGTGGATCTAGCCTCAACACATGCGCCCCTAAAGGTGGGTTGTAGATAGCATGTGGGTGGGGGGTGGTGGGTGTCTGCTGGCAGGGCCTGTGGATCCAGTCTATCTTTATGTCCCAGTAGTCCTCTCCCACAACCCTCCAGAGCTCTGACCTTCTCGGGGACTGTGTAACCAGTCGACTCTGAACAAAACAGGAAAGACTTTTAGCTCCCTTCTAACTGTAACCACCTGAAACACTACAACTCTAAGACTCAATGGCTCTCTGAGAAGATACCCTACATTAAGAAGGTATGTGGCTTTCATTTGATGACTGACTGCCAGATTGGCTGTTAGTCATGGTTGTTGAATGACTTTTTCATTGTCATATAATTAGATTAAATGATGTCGTATTTTTAGTATTGATGCTAATACAGCTAGATTCCTAATATTCAAGAGAAGTGGGTTCACTTTTAAAAAATATGTGTTTGCAGGTAAATCCATTCTGGGTGATTGTAATGCTTGAATCACAGTCTGGTACATTTAACCGTTTCCGATGGTATTTTTGGTTCCATGCTGGATTCAGCATTTTGACCTAAAAGCAGCTCAGTTACAAATTCCAGCAAACTCTCCCTATTTGTCAATAATTCATTACGTGTTCAGATACTTCAAAATGTGGAGCATTTTCCAATCTCTCGACAAGAAGTAATTCACTGGTACTTCGTACCTCCATACCTGTATTTATCTGTCTATATGTGAATTGAGGAAATTAATGGTCTAAGTGAGACTTGGTTTTTGGGGTTACTGAGCTCCTCTGTGTGTGATTCATTCAGTGGTGAGTGACGGGCTAGGGAGACTACAGTTGCTCATTGTGCTGCACCTGCTCTTACTCTGTCAGGACACACAGACAAAAATAGAGTGCTGCCTAATGGGACAACACACACACCAAACATTTTACAATTTTTCCATTGATACAATCCCTGTCTCTTATCATTGCTCATGTCCACAATCTAGCACGATTCTCAACAATCAAAATCCATGTTGTAACTTTTTCTACCGCCTCCGCTTAATGTGTGAAAACTTTATTTTTTAAAACCGGTGACTGATTGTCAGGAAACTGAAACAGTGTGGACCTCTGATATTTAAGTGTTTTCATAATAACTCAAGAGATACTCATAAGGTTGATGCATATTCTCTGTATGCATATTTAATCATGATCCCTGAGCGATAGGTTTATTTTTACCATCTGCTCCAAATATACATGAGCCCTAGTTCAGTTACTTAATTGGCTGAGATCTGATCTGATTCCTGGCGTGGGAGTCGTAGCGGCAGAGTAATAACTTTGTGACTGTCTACCGTTACGCATTGCAGGGCTTCCCCCAGAAAGGTTGTTAAGCCCGGTGGCAAGTGTCTTTTTTTTTGATGAGGACCCGGCCGGGACCAACTGCCTGATGGCAGCACTAATGTAGATCCCAATAGTTTCTGTGATAAATGAATCATGGACATAATCATGAAATTGAGAATTTCAAAAAGCTATAACACAGGTTTGATATGGCCCTATATAAAGTCAGTGCTAAGAGCTAACTGGAGATTTCAAACTACCTCTACGTTTCCATCCGAGCTACCCCACTGTAACTAGTTTAAAAACATCTAATTCCCAATGGCTTAGGACTGGTAGGGGCAATTTAGGTCTGGTGGGCCACTGGGCTTGCAATACATGGCAGGAAATACTGCATTATCAGTCTGGCTGTGTCACTGTCCCTTTTCTCAGCTGTTGGTCATGGTGTCAGACTGCTGTGGGGGGAACCGCTGGGATTTGACTGGCTCAGATCCAGAGAAACTGATCTCTTAGTGGGGTTGAGAGGAAGTGCAATGTGTTCATGTGTCAGAGCATTGATGTATCTGTGTCGTGTCTAGGTCCAGATAATCATTTGGGGAACCACAGTCGGAGTGTTTCATTTTCCTTTTGGGGCGAGGATGGCGAGTTTGTTCCTGTCAGTTTTTCAGGAGCTGCTCTACCAAATGACACATTACTACAAAAAAGGACTACAGCAGCCTGTGCAGACAACGGAGACAGATGGTTGAGCCTTTATGTGGATTAATGTCTCACTGACCAAAGCACTATGACTGAACAAGTCTCAAACTGCAGCTCAGTTGCTCTGTAGTGGACTTCACATCCTGTTAATTTAATCCATTTGACTGACCTTTGCCTGTATCAACTGTCAGCATAGTTCAAGACGTGAATGTGATGTGAAAAACAAAAAATACACAACATTGCTGGATTACCAGCTGTGTTCTAAAGGCCCAAATTGTATTGAATTATTGGGCTTCAAGGTGGCTCCTGGATCTTTACCTTTGACTCATTTTATTTCAGTTGATATTGTGCTTTCAAGGTTAGCTTAAATGGATTTGTTTAGAGTTACGAAGATGAATTGATTAATCCATTACTTGTCAACTATTAAAATAATTACCAACTATTTGACATTTGATTCATCCGTTTAGTTTTTTATAATAAAAAATGTAAAAATTCTGTGTGAATATTTTCTTGTTTCAAACCTCTGTTGTCTGTTGCACGACTAAAACAACCTTGAACGTACACATGTTCCACCAAAACAAGATCCTTCCCGAAGCTATTTTGCAGAGGCAACGGGGCTCCGTCCGGAGCTTAGAGCTTAAAGAAATGCCAATAAACCAGAGCATGTCCTTCTCTCACCCCAGAATGCTGTGTTCAGTAGCCAGACTAGAGAAACTGTAACCAGCAAATGATTGACAGGCCGATAGAAATATTTATTGTAAAAAAAATTATAACTGCACTGGTGGAGTCACTAAACCTTTTTATTTATTTATTTTTTTTTTAAAAGATTGTTTTTTGGGCTTTTATTGCCTTTATTTATAGGACAGATGAAGTCTGTAAAGTGGGAGAGCGAGGGGGATGACATGCAGCAAAGGCCTACAGGTTGGAACTGAACCCACGGCCGATCCAACAACGACTGAGCCTCTGTACATGGCGCACACTAGGTCAGCTACCTAGGCGCCCCTTTCCTGGCTACTCTAACTGGATCTTTGTCCATGGACCCTCTTCAGGTTTTATGTAGCACCCTATATCTTGCGGGAGGCTTAGTCCTGGTGGTGGGCTGTATTTATATAGCACTTTTCTAGACTTAACGACTACTCAAAGTGCTTTTACATAGTACAGGAACCCTTCCCCATTTACACACACCTGCCATACAAGGTGCCACCTGCTCATCAGATAAAACACACACACATTTACACTCTGCTGGCGGGGTTCAGTTTGTCAAGGACACTTTGACATGGGACTGCAGAGCCAGGGAACTGCCAACCTTCCGATTGGCAGGCGACCGCTCTACTACTGAGCCACAGCTGCCCACATGCATATTTACACCTCCATGACAGCTTTTCCTTTATTTGAAAGCCACCAGCCCCAGTTTAAAATCATATTAGTGGTGAATTATGATGGGCCACTAATAGCAGGCAGCACTTTGAGCTGGGGTCCCTGCCCCTGACTTTGAGCTCTGACACAAGCTTCTGTGGCTGAGATGCTCTACAGACTGCAGGCATTCATGATTTTCTTCCAGAAACAAATGCATACAAAGTATTTTGCGAGCATTTCTCTCTTATCTCATTACAGACTTCTTATGCACTTTGATTAGTGCTTTTCTACACAGAATCCCTTGGTATTGGTTTTATTGCCTTTTTATACTAGTGCTGTCAATCGATTAAAACATGTACCGGTAATCAAGTTAATCACAGATATGGGCTGTTATTAACCATGATTAATCACAAATTTAAAATACTAGTATTTACCCGTGAACGTGCAGTGTGGAAATAAATAAATGCATAACAAACTGGTAAAGAAACCGATTAATCAGTTGTATTATCTCACCCATTAACATATTATTAATTTATTATTATTAAACAAGTGTTCAATAACTATCTTAATTTGTTGAGATTATCCGTATGAACTGCAGACATATTTAGCCTTAACCGTCAACTGTATTACAAAGTAATGTCTGCAACAAAGTCACAAATGACTTACCTGTGATTTTGTTTTTGCATAGTAACATCAACTAAAATGAATGCAACAATAAGTAGGCCTATTTTAGAAATGGAATGCCATGATGTATGTGTGAAGAGACCGAGGGATCAGTCTCTACATTCTTGGTTAAAGATAATTACCTCAGTGTGCAACATGCCTCCTGTCACCCAATCATACAGTCCATCTGTCTGAAAATATCGCGATACTATGCTGTATGTTGTTGTTGTTTTTTTCTCCCCACCCCTAGTGGCCAAGCACCTTTTTTTTTTTTTTATTTTTTTTTTCTTCTTCAATATGGGCAACTTACCTAATGCACCTGCTTGTGACAACCATGTCCAGTGGACTCTAGTGAGTGTAATAAAGTACCTTCTGCCAACTGTCTTTTGCAGCTTTTTCAGCATCGTACAGTTGTTGATGGGCCTGCAGTCTGTAGCGACCCATTTAGCGATGGCACTAGTTAGCTTTGCAGTTGTCATGTTAAGAAACTTGCCCCCGTCATTTTAAGATCACGGCTTGTTTACCCTGTAGCTGACTGTACTTTGTTACAAAACCTGTTTATTTTTTTAGATTAATCGCATGCGTTAATGTTGACAGCCCTACATTATATCAATATTAAAATCCTTAATAAGCCTTTTCCTAAACCAAGCTGTAGCATTGAACATGGCCAAAGTGGTAACATGTTTTGTTTTTTGTACCTTCCCTTAGAATTGTCTCTCTTGCATGGAGTCTGGTTCGACTGCTGGATTGGTTTAAGTAGATGAAAAATAGCTGGAGGAATAAGATAGAAATCGAGAGAGAACGGGTGACGCTGTGGGACCGTTCTGCCAGCTGTGGATAGACTCATGAGCTATTCACGCAACCTTGGATAGGAAGTGACTGTGGAAAGGAGGAATCAACATGGTTTGGATAGTTGGGTGAAAAAGGATCCAGAAAAAAATCCGAAATTTGAGAAGAAATAGGGGCCATAAGTTCAAGTTTATTGTCATATGCACCTTAGTACAGAGTACCACAGCAATGAAATACAATATGCCGTTTGCACTCTCTCAGCACCAAGAATAGTAACCGTTATAAATAACAAATAGCATTTAAAACATCCAGAATATCCAAGCACAGTAGACATAGTGACTAAGTGAAGTTCAAGTTCAGACATGTAGCTAGGCCACAGGCTGGAATCGAACCCTGGGCCACTTAGTTGAGGACTGAGCCTTTGTACATGGGGTGCACGATCAACCAGATGAGCTTCCAGGGTGCACCGATAAAATGTGTATTTAAACATAGCAGGCCTGCACTACAAAGCTCATAGTTCCCAGAGTTCCTCACATTTTCTCTGGAAATAGTGTATCCCGCCAGGCACCGATCACTGCAGCTCCATTTGGTTTGCGTTCACCAATAGCAGCCTCCGCTCCGCTGGCTCACCTCACACTGTCGACTCTGGAGGGAAAGGAGAGACACAAGCTTTCTACCACTGTCTTCTCCATTCCCTTATTTTTCCATTCCTCGTGTATGACAGTTCTTGGGAAGGTGTCTGCAGCGCCCGGGGATGAGAACAAATTTCCCTGGCAAGTGGGTGATGGAGATTTCTGGTGCTGTGGCTCTCTCTCCGGACCAGATGTGCTGAAGCATGCACATGTGTGTCTATTCAACAGCTTAATAGTCTGAGTACACAGAATCTTGTGCATCTTTCCCCATGGCTCCGTTTGAGTCAGAGAGAGTAGACTTTTTTTAGAGAAGGGTCTCCTCATCATTGAGGAACAGATAGTGCTATATCGATTTGATTAATTACAATTAATGAAAATAATCGTGATTTAATAATGCGTATGGGGAAATGTGGAGACGATTCACCGATAGTATTAGGTTTCTTACTTATTCAGGTGCAGGAAAAGGTAAACTCCTGGAGAAAAAAGAAAACGTGTGAAAAAATGATTTTGGCAAAATGACTTCAAAATGTTTTTACCACAGTTACCTGAAATCTAATAGATGAAAGAAAATAGTTTTTGGTGTCAGCACTGTGAAATCACAAAGCAAGGCTCCCTTGAGTTTGAAAGGCATTGTAGATAATTAATATTGGCACAGAACAGGTGAAGACATTAGGCAAAAACCTAATGTCTTCAACCAAAAATTCTATTCATTTTTTGGCTAAGGGAACCACTTAAAGCTATAGTGCGTAGTTTCTGTCCCCCATAAGGAATTCTAAGTAATGACAACAAAACGGTCGGCGTGTCCACATGATACAAGCCTTCGTGCCTCGCCCCCACCCCTCTTCCACACAGTTGCTACGTAGCCATGGAGACACGGTGGATTGACAAAACATGATGGATTCTTCAGAAGAGGTCATTATCTTTGCTCACTTTTTTTCTTTTTTTGCCCGCAAAAGTCACCGAAGACCACAATCTTCTGAACATAGTCATACTGAGAAATACAGAGAGAGTTGTGTGGCGCTGATAGTCGTAATTAGTTTTGTAGCAACTCATTTGGCAATGGATGGAATGAAACGGACGTCAAAAAGTCCCACACTAAAGCCTTTATCCTTCTATTGGCCTAAGAGAGGTATAGCTGATGCCCAGGGCCAGATTTAAGCTTTGTGATGGGCCTCAAAGCACAAATCCCTGGACCTCCTGGAGCACTCCATGTAGAGAGAACTCCTGTCTGTTTTATTTTGGGAATGCCTGTGTGTTTGTGTTTGTGTGTGTGTGTGAGTGTGTACACTGTACAATTGCCAGAGAAGGTCAGCGGTTGTCTTGGTGTCTATTTGTAGTGTGACTGTAAAGTTTCATAGACTTAAGTCCGTTGTGAAAGTAAGCTGATAACGAGGTTTGAAGCTCTGCTGCAACAGTTTCTCTTGAAGTTTAAGGTCTGTCATATCTGACCCAAGGGAGGCATTGTACATATGTACATATCACTTTACATTTAAAGCAGGACAGATTGGGTGGCGGATTGTTCTGGGTTTGTTGTATTACTTGATGTTTCCAATGATTACTTATTGAGATTTTTACATAACATGAAAACTTAAATGTATAATTTCATACATCAAACCTATGGAGCTAGAACAGTGACAGTAACCTGTGGTATTGAAAATAAAATTTGGCATCCAAACAACAAATATTGGCACTGAAAAATGTTGGACAGATATATAAAACACAAACATCCAGAAGTAATAATCTCACAATCCCATATTATTTCACTTTATTTCAATTTGTTTGCATTATGTTAGGTTTTTCAATGTCAATCTACATTTTTTTTTTTTTCTTGATGTCAGTGTCTTTTCAGAGACTGTTAATTTTATTTTTTTTACGCTGTCATGATTTTTATGTCACGGGTTTTCAGTTTCAACTTTCTGTCACTGTTTTGGCGTCGGGAGGAGGGGCCTGAGGGGAGGGCGGGGGTTTATGGGTAATTTACATAGGCTACTGGCGAGAGACGGCACCAACACAGGAATCCTCACAGATGTGTTAGGAGAATACGTGGCGGTGTACAGACTGACAGGTAGCTCATTCACTGGGATGTCATCCTACCCACATGGTCCCATGTGTGGGAGATCAGATTCTTGTGTTTGACAGGGCCTACAGCACTTTACGGTGCCTCTCTAGTAGTCATTGATTTTCTTTTTTTGTTTATTAAATGTTCTCAAACATCAGTCTACAGGAGAAGACACTGAATTCTGTTTTTTTTTTTTATAAATATACACTAGACTTACACTTCTGCTCATTTGTAAAGCCATTGTGTATGAAAAGTGCTAGACCTATGTAAATAAACTTGCCTTGCTTTGCCTTCAATTCATATCTATAATGTTAACATTGAACCTTGCAATCCAATATTAAGTGATTGATCATGCTATTTAGACACTCAAACTATGCATATTTCTACACTACACATTTTTTGCTTCAGATTTCAAATCAAACCATATATTCTTTACTTCGTCCGTTCTGCGCCCTTCTCTAGACACACTGCATGAGTAAATAGACTGTTAATGGTCTACGGTAATTCCTTTCCATGCATTGGTTTTATTTGCTGCTTTGTATCCACTGCTGGTGCTACTAAATATATCTTGTTTTTCGCTAACTTCTTGAAGCAGTACCTCCACTTCAGAATTACTAGTTTTTCCTCTCTTTTGGAGTCGAGGCGTCCACCGTCTTTACCACGTCTTTTGGACATTTCTCTAAGTGTGCACACACTATTAATAATTTAACGGGGTGTTTACCTATGTTAAATGGGAGCAATGGCCACAAGCTTTCAATTTATGAAGACATTGGAATTCTAAGAACACTCCAGAACAATTCTGCTGTTTGAGAACACGTCATGAATTAGACTTTTAACAACTTTCTTAAGAACAAATTTAAGCAAAAAGTTAGGAAGATATTGGTGAATGAGGCCCAATGATATCAACCCATATCAACGGACACTTTCTTTCACAGCTTTTCACTGTTCCCACACTTCAACTCTCATCAGCACCTCAACGGGATTTTCAATTGCTTTAGCATTTAGAGTTGACAGTTTCAACCATTTCTGTTTTGTACATGTTTCAGAAAATCCATTGGCATGAGTGTCCATGGGCTTTACAGCAGCCCGTGTCTGAACCTGTGGTTACTTGTGGACTAAATGCTGGCTGCGCCCTCTCGGCCTGCAGGGATGGCAACTGTCCACATAGCAATTAGTGTCTTATGTGAGGCTAGATATCGTCTTAAATTTTGGCTATTCAAATATTGTAATATGACACAATTGTTGTCTTTTCCTGGTTTTAAAGGCTGTATTACTGTAAAGTGATGTCATTTTCTGAACTTTCCAGACTTACTAGTTGTTCTATTATTTGCCTTTACCCACATAGTTATTCTATCCACACTACAGATGATTATTTATCACAAATCTCATTGTATAAATATTTTGTGCAAACACCAACCGACCTTACAATATTGTCGCAATATCAGTGTATTTGGTGGAAAATATTGTGATATTTGAATTTTTCTTTTTTTTTTCCATATTGCGCAGCTCTACATCAGGGATTTTTCGGATGATGTGCAACCCACCTGACAGGTCTTGAAACATGGACCCCATCTCGTTGGTCCATGCTTTGTGGGTATGACTTTTTTGCCATTGTCCTCAACATTCGTATCTATAAACCACCTGTAGGAAACGCTGTTCGGCGCTGCTAGAATAGGAAAAATATACACACTGAATGACAAAATCTAAACAAAAACACAACAGCCCAACTGGGTAACCAAAGGATGAGCCAAGTCATCGACTTTCAGGGGGTTTCCCTACTTAACGTACCAATTTTATTCTTCAAAGGGCACATAGAAAAATATGTTTTCTTTATACTGACAACCCATCATGCCTAGTAAAAGACATCAAACAATATTGCAAAGTGAGATTTAGCCTTAGTTTCCTCCCTCTAACTCCCTTTTATGTGTGCATATGAATATCTTTACCTTTCATTCTCCACCCTCCCCTATCTGAATTTATGGCCATGCTGCAGAGGCTCAAGCTCTGTTATGTCTCTTCAGAGACGGCATGGCCGTGCGCACTGGATCCCTCCGCCACTCTTGCCAGACTAGACGGATATCTTTCCTCGGGGACGCCATAAATCTGCACTTTATTTCTGAGATGGCTGTGAAAGAGCCCAGAGCAGGAGACGGCCCTGCTAATGCTTATTTCTCTCCCTTTTTCCTCACTGCTATCTAAAACACTTTTCCGACAGCGAAGGTGACACAGCCATTAAGCCCTTCCCTCGGAGCAGACCTGTCAGGATGCCTCTGCGCGCTAGAGGTCATTTTAAGTGCAAACATGGATTGTCTGGAAGTATTTATCTAATAATGAGCCACAGACCGGCTGCACATGTGAGCTCGTCCAGGCTGAAATAGCATCCACTCTGAATGTGTAGCTGACTGCACATCTGGGTGTTGATCAGTGGAGAGGTGTGGCTCTGTTATTATGACATTAAGCATAACCTGCCTTGCTCCTGTTGCTGTTTAATTTCAAGACCGTGAGGTGCCTTTCCCGTGTGTTCCTGTGTTTATGATATATCAGCTTGATATTGACATTGTTATTATAATTGACGTTGTATTAACATTTCAGTTGACGTTACTGCTTACATACATTAAATACAAACTGACACTTGACACTATTTGCAGGGAACAAACTCCAACTGTCTCCGGTGCTTTACTGAAATTTCAATTGCTTATATGTTCAACTGACTGCTTTCGTCTCTTAATCTTTACAGGACAGTTAAACTGTTTGCATCTCTTACACTTGGACCTGACAGTCGTGGTCAATGACTGCTTTCAGTGCTCGTGTCAACTGACAGTTCAACTGCTTTCATGGCTTAGACATTGACAGTTTCGCTGCTTTCATCTCTTAGAAAAAAAATGAAAATGGCTTTCAGCGGTTCCACTTCAAATGCTTTCAGGGACAACTCAACTGAATTTCACATGCTTTCAGCATTTACACTACAACAGATTTGAACTTATTTCCGCTCCAACACTTTAACTGACACTTCAAATCTTATTATCAATTTTCAACTTAAACTGCAAATTCTTAATATCTAATAGGTAAAAGAGTAACATTTTAATCATTGCTTTTTTACACCTGCAATTTTCTGCATAAGCATGCACTATTCTACCTTTTCTAGTTGTATGTCTGTCTTTTCTGGGAAGTCCTAAACCGGAGGTGTTTGTAAACTATGAATTCAGTTGAATCCAACATTTGTTGTTGCTGTCTTTGGTTTGTGTGTTGAGGTTTAGTGTAACATAGTCTAAATGGTATTTCAGGAAAAAAAACAGGCAGAAAAAAAGCTTGGGGCTAACACTGAATGCTTGCATGTTTTGGCATGAACATGTCACCACTAAAGCCTTTAAACATCCACACAAATTATTGTCAGTTGTCAGCTTTAATACAAAAATATTGGTACACTGGAATGCTTTCCTTAAATGTCATTGGGTTCCCTGGGACAGATCTGTTGCACCACTTTGTCAGGTTTTGCAGTTTGGCAGCAGAGATGGCTTCAATTTTCATTTTGATTGTCCTTGTGATCCAGTTTTTTTTGGTCTCCAATTCTATTTAACCATTTTAAGCTGGTTATAGTCTGTGTGTAAGTAGTCTATATCCTCCACATTCCACTTCCGGGATTGCTTTGGTGTCGCAGGATGTCAGCTACTCCTAATTTCCACCAGTTGCGGAACAGCTGCGGATCCCCTCCGGAATGGTGGCGGAGTGATTAGGTTTCCATTAAAGTCAATGTGTGCATTTTCACTGACTCTCCGGCGATCCCCAGCCCTCCGGAGCAGATACGCAGAGCTTCTATATTTGCCGGAGAGCTCTGCAGCACATGGCAGATAGTGTAATAAAATAGAGCGTGCTGACGGTGGATCATATCTCCCTGCACTACACCTTGAGAACACAGCAGAATTGTTTCCTCTCTATTCCTCTGGATGGAAACAAACTGTTGGTGATTTTGTGGTTTTATTCTACATGAATTCGCAAGATCTCGTGGGTTGTCGCGACTTCAGCTGTCAGTCATGGCCTCAGCCAATCGGCAACAAATCCGGACCTGGTGGGTATTGACGGACCTCATAGGGCTGAACAACAAATACCATTTCTATTTGTCAGTCTATTTCTATCAGTCTATTTGTACATTTCTTTGCTTTTGTAAAAGCTTCTTTGTTTACATGCATCTTCTTCTTTCTGGCCTTTATTGCCATCTGAATTGATCCTACAGTCCACCACAAAGATTAGAGAACAAGAGCAGTGTTGCATCATTGCAGCGACCTGTAGGAGCTTGCCCGTCCTTGGCAGTAAAGACTTGTCGTCATTGCTAATAACAGGGTAGAAAGCGCCGGGTGGGTTTGTGGGTCTGATGTCATCCCTGTAGCAGAAGAGTCAAAGAAACCGACATTACAGATCAGTCAGACAGCCAGGTGGTGGTAGGTGTAGAGGTGACGATGACAGCTTGGCTAGTGAGACCTGTTTTGGTAGTTTGAAATGAATTAAGGTCATCAGTGGTTGTATGTTTAAAGGTGCTTCACCCTATCTTGTGTAGTCAGAATAGATGTCCGATGTTCAGCGTCTCTGCTTTCTTTTGAAGAAAAACCCAAATGGTAGCTTCTTCAAGGCAGAACATTAAAAAAAGCTTATTAGTTTACATTATGTGGCAAGTAAGAAACCGAGTTAAGAGAAAAGCTATGCATGTTCACACAGGAAATGTTCTTGCATTGTCTGCTCCAACAATCAGCATTAAAAAACACAAAACATAAAAACCATCTGACACATCTTTGCGCTACACACACACACTACCACACAGAAACAATCAGACACACGCACACACTACCACACACACAATCACAGACACACCCACACCAAATCAACCTTGTAATATTTATGATTGTCATAATTGCAGTCCCACAATGATCCATAGATCACTTGGAGGTGGGAGGGGACTGTATAATCCCAGTGCGTGTTAAGTGGGGGGGCAGTGGGGGATGTATGTATGTATGTGTGGCAGTACAACAAACTGAAGCATTAAAGATGAGAGTTCCTTGAAGTGTTAACAAGTCCAACATCAGAACACAGTTCAAAGCTATTCAGCCATTGCCCAAGCACTTCTGACGGAGTATACTTGTCTTTGAAAAGAGTGTTAATGCTGAAACCAGCTGAAATCAGTTTTGGAATTTAAAGCTCAACTCTCGCCAAAATGCAACCTAGTGTCTTTCTGTGAATGTACCCGAGTCAAACTTTCGTTTGAAAGCATAATTAGGACGGATTGCCACTTTTAAGATTGACCGTGTTTTTGGTTAAATGGCCTTTCGAATGGGAGAGCTAGGGGCGCTTCTATGATCGCCTCAAAATCACTATTTTTAAAGCACTAAGAAGGCTTGACACAACATTAGACTTCTCTCAAAGTATCACCAGGGCCTCTACACATGAACTCAGCATTGAGAACAGTGTTTGTGTACATAGTGCACTTAAAAAGGTTTTAACAAGTCACTGTAGCTGTTGGTTTTTACACTCGCCGCCGTCTCTGCTTTTTAGTAAACTCTTTTATTATTACAGTACTTCATGAATCATCTGCTGTCTGGCAGTAAGTTTGACGAACAGTCAGTCAGACCACTGATCCACAGTTTAAGTGTAGCATGCAAGTAACGCTTTTCCCATCCCCTCTCTCTGTGTGTGTGTGTGTGTGTGTGTGTGTGTGTGTGTGTGTGTGTGTGTGTGTGTGTGTGTGTGTATGTATGTGTCATGCTGAGCCAGATGATCTCATCCCAGAGAAGAATCCAAACATCCCACCTCTAAAGTTAACACACCTCAGTCAGTCCCAGCTGTGTAGCCCTTGATGGTGAGGCTGGAAAAGTTTATGTGGTTTGACCAATGTGTCTCTGATGGAGTTGTTCAAATGGTCCAACAACCCAGCTTGCATTCACAAGAAAAGCACTGCGATCTTCGCATTCTTAACATCACAGCATGGGAGATATCATTCTTTGGCTTTCTCTGATTGCTATTCTGGCCATTCTGCAGCCACTGGATTGAGAAACAGACATTTGTGGCCACTTCAATCCCCTAGATCTGCTTTATGTTGATGCCCGCGGGTTTGGCGGTGACAGCTTTTGTTCCGTATGCTGCAGAAAGATAAGATAGAGCTCACTGTTTTTCCAACAGCGTCTGAAAAAGCAACGATGGGCTCTGAGCCAGCCTCCCTACAATGCCCTCTCAGTGCAATGATAAGCACGTCATCGTCACACTGATATATAGGTGAGGTGCATGTATGGGTGCAAGTGCTTTTGTCTTGTTCTTGGCATTCACTTGAGGTATAATCACACTAGGAAATGGGTTTATACATACCATGACTCAGGGAATATCCGTTTATGCGTGCATTGAGACACAAACAATTGTGGATGTGGATAAATCTGCCTGTTTGTTGTCCCCTTGTGCCTCTTTTCAGCTGTTCTATGAACAACCACAGTGTTAAGTGTAATGATGGCATTACTCCCAATAGGACATAACTCTCATTCTCTCTTTCATTACTGTTTACATGCTCTGTCTTTCTCTTCCTGACTTTGTTTCACTATTGCTCTCTTTCTTACCCTCGCTTTGTCCCTCCCACATTCTCTCTCTGCGTGTTGTTTCTTTTTATTTTGTCCCTGCTGAGGGATGACTGGAATGTCTCATCTGGCTGAGAGGGTCGTTTCAACTTTCTCCTCTTCCCTTTGCTCTCTTTTATTTCCACTCCCATCCGTCATGCCTGTGCGCTCTCGTCTCTCCCCTCCTTTGCTGACGCTATGCACTGGTTTCTTTGGCATCTTTCGCGCTTGCGTGTCTGAGCCAAGGGAAGGCAGCACTCTCCTGGGACAATCCTAACTCTCTCTCTCTCTCACTCACTCACACACACACACACACACACACACACACACTCTTTTCCTCTTTCTGCGAGGCTCATTCTGAAGCATGCAGGACACTTTGTCGCTCATCTGTATTAGTGATGGGGCCTAATTTGCTTGCCTTAGCTAATGAGCTTAGCCCGTGCTGAGCAGCCGTTGAGCCTGCATGTGGTCGTAGTGGGCACTGCTAAGTGTTTAGAGGAACCAGACCAGAGGAGGGGATCTGAGAAGGGGCAGAGCTGCAGCCACAGCTTCACTACTCCTCTGTTTGCCTATCAGGACCACCTCTACCACTGGCACTGCAGATGGGACGTCTCTCTTTCTCTCTCTACTCTTCACTCCCTCCCTGCTCTGCCTCTCGCTCTAATGCTACCTGACCCCCCCTCTGTCTCCCTCTCTATCTGTCCCGGAGCACTGACAAACTGTTTTTGTAGCTGCATCACCTCTTAGGCAGCTGCCCCTCTGTCTACCTTTTCTGTCTTTCCATCTCTTTTGCTCCTTTTCTGTCTCACCCTGTCCCCGGACTTTTGTTGCCAAAATGTATCGGAACCCGTGGATCTCGAATTACCTGACTCATGTCAAGTTTTGCAGCCAAGGTAAGAGCAGTGACTCTGCAGGGCTCAGCAGCTCAGGCTGATTCGGGGACAGGTTTCTCTGGTTGTGGTGCTGGGAGTCTGAGCTCTTCGAAGTTGGCAGGTTACAGGCTGCATACTCCCTTCCTCTCTTCTCACTGTCCTGCTTTGTAGCCAGCTGTCTGCGCACTGCAGCTGCAGCCTCCAAGGACACTACGTAGCAGAGATAAGGGACTCTAACAGTGCAGGGGGCTGTTCTAGCTATTTCTAGACTCTGATTTAGTGTAGTGAACTTGCATTTACATCGTATTCTTAGGCTAGTTGTTAGGCTTGATTAGTTGACTAATTGTCGGTCGTTTTCTTTAGTCGATAAGTAATTCTTTATGCTTTTTTTCATGCTGAATGACTTATTTCCAAGAAACCTATGAACACATCTCTGTGCTAAACACAAAGATCTAAAGTGGTGCTTTTGCATTACCCTTTGTGGAGAAACTCAAGTATTACAGATCGTCAATTACATTAAATTAGTCGACAAAATCGTTTAAATTTGTGTGTTCTGCTCTTTTTTTTAGCATTTAGTTTAACATTGGTGAACTTTAATTCACAATTGCACTGTTGACCAATAGCAAGCCATCTTGACAGAGCTGACCTTTGAGGGAACAGAAAGCCAGAGAGTCTAAAAAGTTATTGTAGCGCGTTTGACATCTACTTTTATTTAACCTCATCTGATGGAGCATAAACTGCTGCACAAGGAATGAGAGAAGAAATCATAGTTCAAATGGGATTCTAGAATAAATTGTGTATATGTATTCTTCTGTTAGCCAACAGACTGGCTAATCGAACTAAAACTAGCTAGTTGGCAGATTACCCCCATCAGTAAAGCTGTATTGATTGAAATTATGTACAATCTAAACCCAAATTTCAAATACATTTTATCAGAATAGATATAGGACACATTGGATAGGATAGAACAAAATAATGTAATAAAACATTACATTCATTATTAGTTTGACTTGTTTTCATCTCAAACTAATTGTTTATCTGAATAAAATACACATTTTTAAAGGCTCAGTCTGCCACTACAAATTTCTAGTGCTAGTTCCATTGTATCAATTTTGGATGGTCGTCATGGAAACTGAAATGGTCATGTGACAAGGGCTGGGAAGATTGGCAGAACAGCACTCTAGCGGCTGGATGGGGGGAGACAGACTCATATTTCAGGGGTGGCCAGTGCCCCCCTCCTAGCCCCGCCCCTGCTTCTCATTCCCACCCTTCCCTGTCATATTTTCTAAGTGAGAACTGAGTTTTGAGATCTGGCCTTTCCATGCTAAAGTGTATGGGAATCCACACCAGGTGGCTCACAGTTTGAGCCTTTTCCACCAGCTGAGAGACTGGTTTTGGGGGAAGGAGGGTGTGTGTTGAAGTTTGAGGGTTTAGATGTGTCAGTCTCCTTTGCTCTGTTTCCTCCCCAACATTGGATTGGAGACGGAGCTGTTTGTATACTTATTGTTATTAGTGTTAAAGACATAATTGGCTTATTGTCACAACCTTTTGTGAAACCTTCTGTTTGCATCCATGGCCTCACCTAATTTCTGATTCTCCATCTGTTTTTGTTTAATGCTTTCTTAAGCCTCCCTCAGTGAAGCTTTAGTTACAACCAATTCTCCCAGCAGGCATGGTGAAGGCAGAATAGGTTGGTAACAGTTGGGGGAGATGGATATTAAGACTTAAAACATGCACGCTTGATGGTGTTTTAAGCCCCAACGCTGCGACCGTTGCCTGCATGGCACCTAACCATTGCCTAATCCAAGAGACATTGACGGCCTAAAACACTGATAAACTGCACAGTGTGTGTTGTGATGTTGTTGCATTACATCGTGTGATGTAATGCAAACGGTTAAAGAGTGACACGTTTCCTTGGGCATGCTGTAATCCGAGGAATCCGAGTTAATCTTGTATCTTAAATTGGACATGTGCTCAGCCCCAGATGCCTCTTTGGTTACCACACTGGCTGTTTTTTGTGTGTGTGTTAATTACATACAATGCTTTTTGATTGACATCCACTCCAGTGTTCTTGTGAATGGTCCCTCATTTTATTTATTGATGTGTTCTAAGTGTGAGGTTTGACTTGAGCATCAGGTTAAAGTCAGAATTTCATTACCAGAGATAATTAGGTTCTTTTTGTGTACAGACAGTGTTATGCCCTGATCAGACAGACCGTGATTTAGCAGCCTGTTTGCAATAAGTGAAGCATTTTGCTTGCTGCTTTTGCATTGCTGAACATCACTTAACTTAACAGCAAAGTAACGTTGAGTTGGCTGAGGACAGGTGATGTGATGGTTGCCTAGCTAGAATAACAAACCGGCCTTTAACCGCGGCCTTATACAGTCTTCATGCTTTAACACCTTTACATAAAAGGCTTTCCTCACTTAAGAGCCAGAGTGACACTCCACTGAATCATGAAATCATTTTATCCTCATGTTTTATCACTGTCAAGCTGTTTTTAAAGCCTCGTCAACGTAAGCTGAGGAATTCCTGGCGCATTACCTCCTGGCTATGGCAGGCATAGCGTTTCTGTACATTACAGCCAGCATCAAAGGCTCTGCCACATCTGTGATCATTGTGGAGGTTTTTTTTTTATGCCTTTGTCTGGGATGACGAATGTATGGAGGCTTTCCGAGGGGGTCGCCTCTCATGGCCCCCATGTTACTACATATAGGCTGTATGAGGTGTAAAAGGAATACAGTTCTAGGTTGTGGTGAAGTCTATACATTAGACATGACAATAGCCCCAGACAGCTGCCCCAGAGGGACAACTGCTTTTGTTATTTTCACACTAGCAGCTCATTAACCTTTACAGTGGCATCTGGTTTTGTTTCACACTGTTACTTAAAGGGAAATTCTGGTATTTGTCTATTTAGGTGTCATTCTTATATGTTTGACCTTTACAACTTTTGGTCATGGTAACATTTTGCTCGCCACCTGCACTGTGGGGATCTGGGAAACGGGGACTCTGGCAGAAAGCCTCCTAAAGGTAGGGCTGGGCAATACATCCACATAATATCAATATTGATATAAGAGGCTAGATATCCGCTTCAGTTTTGGGTAATGTTATATACCCCATGTTGCCCTGTCTTTTCCTGGTATTAAAGGCTCCATAACATTAAGGTGATGTCATTTTCTGAACTTACCAGGCGGTTCTAGCTGTTGTATTATTTGTCTTTACCCACTTAGTCATTATATCCACAATACTGATTATTTAACACAGATCTCATTGTGTGAATATTTTGTGAAATATCCCTAAAATATCATCGCAATATCGATTGATTTGATTTTCTCCATATCGTACAGCTCTACCTACAGGTTTCTAAAGAGCCTCAATTCAACAGAAATGTCGTCACCACTAGGCTTGGAAATCGTTTGGTTTTGAAAAAATTCTGATTCCGATTCTTTGAGGGGTGGAGTTGAAACGGGTCACATGCCAATTTTTTACAAATAAGAACAAAGATTGATTCAATGGTGGTTTGCCGTTTTACAGAACTTTTTCAATGACAAATAAAGCCACACTAGAGCGCTGCTTACTGCGCAACTGGCTGCTTCAGAAACTAAAACTTGCACATATTAAATTGGGAAGTGATGATGATGATGATGAAGGGATTTGAAACCAAATCCTTTAAATGATTCCAATAAAGAAACAATTGTACTACGGATAGGCTGCGTAAAATTATATCATGATTAATGGTCATAGTAGCCAAACATAATTTTTGCCCTAAAACCAGATTGACGCAAAGTTTTGCACCACACTACCAGAATCAGACTATATCAATGGAAAGAAGAAAGTCGTGCTAAGATGTCACAATAGGATAGATGTCCATAAATCAAATCCTTCAGATCTTGCTTAATAATCATATGTTCAAATGCTTTCTTCAATATCAAAATTAACCTTTTGATTGTTGTCTGAACGGCTAAGAGCAATTGCAGCAGGACTTTTCATGGTGCTGATTCACCAAAATGTAAAGAAATGCAGGCCAAATGGGGCTTGGACCCAACATCTTTATTGACTTTTTCAAATTTGTTCTCCACTAAAACCGGTCTTAGAACATGTCAAGCATCACTTACATGCAACAGGATGGCATTTGTAATAATAGCCTAACTCATTCCAAAAATAGCATTACAGGACACGCCTAGCCAAGGTTTGTAGTGACTTTAGTGAAAGCCTGCAAATGAAAGTATAAACTGGGCAAAAAGGTTTTTGTGATATTAACCTAGTACTTTATGATTAGCCCAGAGCTTATGGCACTCACAAAACTGTTTTAAGGAGTAGTTGCAGGTATATTCCCTAAGTGGGAAAATTGATCACATTTCTTCAATCTAACCATCGTTTTATACTTTAAAATATGTAGAATGTTGTCAACCTAATAATAGATAGACATCACACACAACATGCATCATAAAAATATATATATATATATATATATATATATATATATATATATATATATATATATATATATATATATATATATATATATATATATATATATATATAAAATATGGATACTAAATAAAATCCACATGAGTGTACTAAGGATCATTGTCAAAAGAAAACACAATCGGCTCAGATAACCAGTATTATCATTCAAGGCTCGCAAGGAATGAGTCGTGTTTTACCAGCCGCATTCCCCCAGCTGAAACAATACATGACTCTCCCCAAACACATCCAGGCACACCGGCCTCTCCAAATAAGCCTTCTTTCTTCTCAAATGATGTTTTGCTTAAGCAGGAGGGATTTAAAGCATCAGCCCAAACATCCTTAATAAGGACTAACAGATCTGGAATTGGGAAGGGTGGGGGGCCTCGGGAGAGGTTAGGGGTTTGGGTGGAGCAGTGGGGGGATGGGGGATGGGGGTGGGGTGGGGCGTCATAAGGCCCTGGGATGAACTCTGATGGGATGAAAGTGGTACCACATGTTTGTCCCGAAATTGCACATCTCTGGCCACTCTGACGTCCCAGGGCAGCCAAAACCACACTTTTTGATTCTTGGAGTCAATAACTGAGGTAGACATTCCTTCTTAAAGGGGTGTTCCACAGAACTCGCAATCCTCACAAGACAGTTAATGATGCTTAATACCTGCTAATGGCCTTTTTTATGGTAATGAGGCTGTATTTCTCCGTAGGCAGGTGTTTGTCACATTTCAGCCTTGTTTATTAACTTTTTGGCCATTTTCCTAAAAGACAGCAGACTTCATTAGGTCAGATTGTTACCTCCTGTTTGTCTAATTCAGTTTGATAACGTGTGTGTGAGTGCGTGTGCGTGTGCGTGGTTTCTCTGTCTCTTCCAGGTATTGACTGTTTTTTCAAGGCTGATACAGATTTTTAGTAGTTAATGAAACCGATAACTGATATTTGGAACTGATATGCATTTATATCTTCCAATCAAAATGAGGATTTTGGAATGTGGGGGGGGTGAGTAAGTCCGAAGCAGAGGGACAGACACAGAGTTAGCCGAGCCAAAGTAGAACACTTTGCTAAAACACGGTGGTAAAACGCAGTGGGCCGATAATCGTCCAGGGCCAATAATCCGTCTATTCCTAGTCTCTCCATGCTGGCCCCCATCTGTATTCATGTCAGCTATAAACGTGCTGCCCAGTTACATTCATGTGCTCTGATCTTACTGGCGTCGTCCCGGTTACACTGCAACCTTGAATTGCGATCAGACTTTACATTGCCTCCGTCTCCGTGACGCACACACGCACACAGTCACTCCTCTATCAAAGCTTTTATGCTGTGACTCCATGCACAGCATATAGACTGATACTTAGGATGGAGACCGTCACTGTCTCCAAATGTATGTGCAGTGATGATTTGTTGCTGTTTGCGGGGGTGGGTGGGGGCTGGGGGTTTAGAGGGGCGCAAGCTTTTTAACTACACAGATCAATTGTTATTTGATGTGATTCAGTCAGGCAGGCAGAGTCTTGTTTTCCACATCATTTGTTTTCTCTCTGGAAGTCCACTTAATGAATGTGGTTCTGTGCCAAGGACTGCAGACGGACCACATGGTTCACCTTGCACTGTCTGTTCATTAAAAGCTGAAAGGGCAGGTTCTGCTGCTAAAATTTAAATTGGTGAATGTTGTGACATGACTAATTGTTGCACTCTTTTCTCCTGTCCACAGGACTTGGGAGTGAGACCCCCATTAAACTAAACAACCCCAGATTGCTACAGAAGAGAGCTTTGAGGTAAGATCTGCTAAAATAACATGGTGTTTTATCGTTTCTGTTGTGCGATCACTTTGTTAAAGGCCAGGTGAAAAACAAAACGGGTCTGTATACGTGATAGGATGTTGATAAAACATCATCACATTAATGTGTAGCATTTGAAAATGTTGTAGTGGTGGTTGTACTAAAAAAGAGAATGTGGCATAGTAATCTGGATCACCGGGAGTAAATTTTCAGGAAAAAGCTCGCCATCATGTCAGGCACTGGTCATCCGCTTCACTCTCTGTGTGTTGCTGTTCTTAAAATCCCTTCACTACAACCTTCAAGCTAGTAATCTACCCGCCAAAAATAGCACATGTTTTAAAGAAAATTTGGATTGTGCAATAAGGCAGGCACAATTGCTTCTTTTGGGGAATGATTTCTAAAGATTTATAAAGAATATGTTTACGGCATTTACGCTCTCATTGGGATGTTTAGGACCGATTGGTGGGGATTGCCCTAACCCATGTATCCAGCTAATTTACTCATGTTACTATATTAGAACATATATATACATATATGGGAACAGTTAACTTCATTTAATATTGTATGTGGCGTTTTCTTATGCGGGGTGCAACTGTTCCACCAAAACAAGTTCCTTCCTGAGACTATTTAGCAGAGCCGCTGCGTCCGGAGATTAGCGCCGCCCAAGACTATTGTGATTGGTTTAAAGAAGTGCAAACAACCCAGAGCGTTTTTTGTGTCCCCTCCTATCCCAGAATGCATCTGTTGTGAAGCCAGACCTCCCCCACAGCGCTGAGGAGATAGAGCCAGCAATGCGAGACAAGTGGCGCAGTGTTAAAGTGATACATATGGCGCCTGGGTAGCTCACCTGGCACATATACAGAGGCGCAGTCCTCGACCCAGTGGCCACAGGTTTGGTTCTGACCTGCGGCCCTTTGCTGCATGTCATCCCCCCCCTCCCCTTTTTATATCTAAGCTGTCCAAACAAATAAGGCCTAAAATGGCAACAAAAATTATCTTACAATGAAAACAAATGCATAGACTGCACTAATTGTTTATTGTACAAACAAAAAGACAAGCCATCAGAAGGATTTTAAAGATGCTAAAATCGCATTAACTGATCTACACATGGAGGCTTTGATTTTAAAATTTTAATGTAAGTACCATTAACAAATCAGATCATAACGACAGGTTGGCCTCTTTTGAACTGAGCAAGCGCGCGTTTTGTTGCTTATGAACGGAACTTCACATTTGTTAGAGAAATAATATAATTTCTATATATTCTATCCCTTAACCACAACCAGACTGTGGAACCAAAAGGATTGCAGGGTACCAGATAAAACCTGGGTACTACAGGCAGGGCCAGTGTCCTAGTAAAAGATCAGCTCACTTTGCTGCGTGGCAGTGAAAAACCTCCTTGCTGCTGCATTAGGATTGCTCAGCATCATGTTGTTGGCTGGGTGTCAAACAAACTACCAGGTCTACTCGTTAGCCTCCATTTAGACAATATCCTTTACAGCAGCGAGGATGTCAGGCACTGTGACTGCAAGTTGGTGCCAAAACTGTGTGTGGGTGTTGCTGTGACTTTGAAAACCATTGTGCATGTAGGAATAAGATGTTGGGAGATTTCGCTAATGAAAACAGATGCTGTTGTGATGGAAAATAATGTCCATGCATATTTTATCTGTTCACAACCCTGTGGTCACTGGAATGGACGAAGCCGCACAGTCATGTTTTCTCAATTCCTGACCGTTTCCTCACACCAGTATTCTGCTGCCAGTTCCTTTATGGCTGTGTTGTAACTTTGTGGTCTTGACTCAAACCCATAAATGATTTCAGAATGTTTCTGAGAGAGAAAGGCGCTGTGTGAGGGTGTGACTGGGGTAAAACCTTCTAATTTCTAGATAAATATTTGGGTATTCAAGACCTGATGAGATGTACAGGTTGAAATCCAAAAGTTTTGTTTAGATGATTCATTTCTTGTTCCAAAATCTCATTGGCAGATTGACTCGATTTGTGAACATCATTCAAACCAATCCTGCTTCCAACCACATTTCTAATGACGTGGACGTTTGATCCAATTCAGATTCGTGCAGTTGAGCCCATTACAAGTGCTTACACTGTCGGCCTATAAACACATCCCACACTTTCCCACAGTCCTGTTCTTAATAATGTTTTTTCTGCACCCCTCAGCTTCCCGAAAGAATTCTCCTTCAACGAAAAAGACGACCCAGCCAAAAGCACCAAGGATATAGATGTTAGTCTCTTGGCCAATCTCCCTAAAGGTGAGTAAGGGTTTTTACTTTTCATTTACATTTCCTGCTTGCAAATGACCCTTCACAATGTCAACTTTCCCAGGGTTTTCCAAAGTCACTGTTGTGCAACAGCAGCCTTGTAGCCATTTGGATTCATGTCAAGATTAGACTAAAACCAGTTTTTCTACACAAACAGCCCTCACTTTTACACTATGAAACACTGCACTCTCTCTATGTTCTTGACTAGCTCCATTTACACCAATAAAGACATGCGGTCCTATAGAGGTTTGTGGGTTTGTTATGCTCCACTGAATAGTGGATATTATAAGTTGATGAGCTGTCAAAGGCCTCCTTCGATTAGCTTTTTGAAAGTTGCGATTTGGGCAGTAATAAAAAGACTGAGTGCCCTATTTTAACGATCTTAGCTGTGTTTAGGGTGTGTGCAAATCCACTTTTGCTACGTGGGTGCACCGGCCGCATGGTTCAAAAGGGTTGTACTTAGTGTCTTAATTAATCATAGGTGTGTTTTGGGAGTAACATGCAGTAAACCAATCAGTGTCATCTCCCATGCCCTTTAAAAGCCAGGCGCGTTTGTACCTTGGTGCATGATGGCAGATTTGCTGCGCAGGAAGGAGAGATTTTCAGGAGAAGAAACTAATCTGCTCCTGCGTGATGGAAGCATGCGAGCTATTACCATTTCACATTGTAATATTTATATTCTTGTGTGTAACAAGCATGGTGTGCACGAGCTTAGGCACATTTTACTAATGTGCTGTTAAAATAACAATGAAATGCCGCATTACTGACTTTAGACCAGGTTTTTGTCGATGTCAATGGCGCGATCACTCCCCGCTGCTACAAGATAACAATATGCCAAGAATTCAACACATCTCCTTGTATGACCAGCACGCCCATGGGCGTACAGATGGGCACAGATGTATTTGCTATTTAAACAAGGTGGGCGCGTTAACTGTGTAGGTCTTAAACTAGCAAAGACACTTGCGGCAGGCTTTGCACTACACTTGCACTAATATAACAACTGTTATATTAACATGTTGGATACATTTAATTAACATTCCATATTTTCTGCTGCTCATTTCATTTTCAGATTTGTGAGCATTAATTGGACTACCACTCAGAGTTGTAGACCAACTGCTGTGGATCAGATGGAAAAGTAAAACTGGTCACCGTAAAACCAAGATTTTCTGGGCAATAAGCCCAGATGAACTAATGTCCCTTAGGCACAGCAGTCGGTACTGGAACTTGTTGTGTTTTTAACTTTGACAGGAAGACTTCAGATAATAATGGGTTGGTTCCAATAGCTGGTTCCATTTTGGCATAATGCCAGGATTCACTAAGCTCAGACATTAACAACTCTCTTATTAAACCTTTTTATCTCTTCTTGCCTCCTCGCTCTTTTTTTAATATCAAAGACAAATGTACAACACATTCAGGTAACGTCAGCAGGCTTCTCATTTTTAGCCGAGGCTGGGTTATGCTTTCACTGATAGAAATGACAAACCTCACTGGATTATCTGTAGCTTATTGCACTTAATGCAACATTCCACATTTTCTGCTGCTCATACCATTTTTAGATTTGTGAGCATTAATTGGGCTACTACTCAAAATTGTACTTTTGCTGCCATCCCAGTCAACAAAAGCTGATTACAGATAAAATCTGAGTTTTAGTTATTTATAAATTTATCTACAAGATTAATATTGCAAAGCAAAGAAACAAGCATTCAAACTAATTAATTGCGCAATTCCCAAAAATTATGAATTTTGTGTTGCTTAAGTTCAGTGTTAGCATATTTTAGTATAATTTAATCTTTTTTTTTTTATTATTTTTCCACTATATCCAAGGGTTGCTCTAGAGTAAATAAGTTTCATCAGCAAATAAAATGGTTTTTCAGCGTGTTTTTTTTTTTTTCTTTCCAGTCTCTGAATTGAGGAAACGATTTGAAGGCATTACCACAAGTGCGACTGACTGGGAAATGAACAGGTGAGAAGGTGATGATATAAGAAGGCCGCGGGCGTTTCTGATAATACCAATGCTGTGGAGGATAATAACATGTCTGTGGTTGACTACTCCTTCCTTCCTCTGTGTGTGTGTGTGTGTGTGTGTGTGTGTGTGTGTGTGTGTGTGTGTGCGTGTAGGAAGGAGCGAATTGCTCGGCGGTTGGAGGGCATAGAGACCGACGTACATCCGTCTCTGCTGCCTAGCTTGGTGGCCAACCGGCTTCTGGAGGAGGACACACCACGATACACCAGGGCCTCCGATCCCTGTGAGCCCTTTGGTGGTGAGACAAGTACAACACCTCAACCCTTCTTTTACTCGTAACCCTTTTTGTTGTCTTCCCGTTGACCATGTACCTGTTGTCCGTTGGAGTCCAAATTGAAAATAACTTATTTTGGCGCTTTTTCTGACCTGTTTTTGGCGCTTTTATCAGTGTTTTGTTTTATTTCATGATCAATAAACCTAATTTTTATGACGTTATACCTTGATTTTTGAGTTACAAAATGCAGAAAATATTATGTTGACTATTAAGATCAGAGGATGTTGAGTGGATCACAGACTGGTTTAGTGTTTTGAAACCCTTTAAACAATTTTTTTCAAATGCTATAAAGCTGAAGCACCCAAAAGTCCATTAAAGTTGTAGTTAATTTTACCTGCAAAGAATGTACACCCATACATCCATTTCTTCTTTTAAAAGAAGCCAATGTTTCTGATATTAAAAACTTTGAAAAAATGGTCAAATTTGACCTGAGGACAACACAAAGGGTTAAGCTACAGTGTGTAGTTTCTGTCGTCCCCAAGAGGAACGACAACAACACTGTTGGCGCATACACATGACGCAAGCCTTCGGTGATTGCGCACCACCCCCACCTCACCCCGCTAGTAGCTTGACCCCACAAATCAAGGAGCACACAAAGGATTAAAAATTTACTCTTCAGAGGTAATTATCTTGTCATTTTTCTGTCCTCTTTGTCTCCAAAGCTGAACACTTCTGTTGTTTTTTTTTTTTCTCATTGGTGACGTAAAACCAATCACTCCATCTGCTGCATGCAAAGCCCTCGGACCATTTTCTAAACATAGCCCTACTGAGAAATACAGAGAGAGTTGTGTGTAGCTTTGCATCTCATTTGGCAATGACTTGAATGGAACGGATGTTCATTAATATAAAATACTATAGCACTATAGCTTTAATTTGTGCTTCTGTGGGGAAAACTGGCTTGTGTTTTCTGTGTCCCCTAGTTACAGTCCAGCGGTATGGCATGGAGGGATTTGAAAACCCAGAAATGCAGCCGCAGGCTCCAGAGCGACAGTCCAGAGCTCGATGCAGATATGAGCCTCCGTCCTCCATTCACACACAGCCTGTCTACACCTCGGGCCCCACCACCAGTGTCCCCGAGCTGGAGTCCAAGGCCGAGCGCATCGCCCGCTACAAGGCGGAGCGGCGTCGGCAGCTGGCCGAGCGCTACGGCATCTCTTTAGATCAGGAGCCGGACTCGGACCAACCCCCTCGCTACACTCGCACCCAGAAGGAGCCGGAAGGCTCCGAGAGGCGGATCCGAGGGGAGGCAGTGGGGGAGGAAGGGCGAGATATCACCCTGAGTTCTTACACCAACACCTCTGCCACTAGCCCAAGGGTGGCACGCACGTCACCACAGCCCGGCCCCCCCGACCCAGGTTACGAGCTGGGTCGACCCAGGGTGGACTCATTCTCAGAGAGGGAAAGGCTGATGAACCTGGAGAATCAACGTAGGGCTGCGCCTCCTGAGCCTCCGGCCTCTTCCTCATACATGGATGTGACACCATTGTCCTCATCTGCCAGGGTGCCCACCAAGGACTCTTCAGTCACAGGGAAGCCAACGAGTTCACCCAAGCTGAGCAGGCACCTTTCGCTCTCCTCACCTAAACATGGGGTGTCTCCTGGGGACTTATTCATCGAGCAACAGGCCCACCACATCCTCAGCAGACAGGGGTGAGTGGCCTGATCCCTTGCTCTCATCTTTTTATCGCTATTTATATTTATTGTTGTTTCAAAATGAACATATTAAGGCCTTCTGTGAAATGGTCCCCCTGTTCTGTGTTTGATATGACATTAGTAGAAAATTTCCCTTCTAGGGTCCAGACCCCAGCTTCACCTTTATATCTATATACTCAGGGTTCCATCATGGTTTTCCTCTACAGTAGACCAGAACACTGCTGTATCAGTCGCTTTAATAGATGGACTCACTTTGACACTTTATCCATCAGACTACCTCTCCCTCAGTCTTCATCTTGTATCCACACATGTCCAAGGTCGTCCTGTAGGCAGGACTGTGGTTTCTAGGTTAGGCAACTTGAGCTTTCTCTGGAACAATCTTTGAGTCTCACTGAGACACACAACTGGGCTTGCAAAATACATGGCAGCTTAGTAAAAAATGTGTGTTGTTTCTGTCCCAGATATTTCAGGTGGATCGGAAAAGCAAATTGCTGTACTTTTTAAATTCCCAAAGGAAGTCTTACTGGCCAAGCTGTTGCTATTTTGTTAGGAAGAGCTATTTCCAAGGCTGTTTGGCTGAAATAAACCTCTGTAGCTGATCCCACATTCTTAAAGAGAATTGCCAATGCTGATCAGAGCACCAGGTGCTTCCTTCAAGGTTAATTCCAATTTATTGCAACTTGATTGAACTGATGGTTTCTATCGCTCTGTTAACATGAATCATAGTTTTCAGGCTGACTTTGTGTTCAACTTGTGCTTGCACCAAGGGGACAAAGTGGGCAACGTGGTAATTTGCACATTTGTTTGGTAATATACACCAGTAAAACACAATAAACTAGAAGGGCACTCAACTTGCCATGTTATTGAAAGTGAAAATACAAATTGATGTATTTGGCCTGTGATTTGGATCCGATCCAAAATGTAATGGGTTCGTCCTTGGCCCATGCCACACCCTTCCAGCAAGTTTTATGAGAATTGAGCCTGTATTCTTTTCCGTAATCCTGCCGATAAACAAACCAAAAACATAACCTCCGTGACGGAGGTAATTAGAGGTTCTGGGCAACATAGATTGGGGGAACATGTCGGGGGCATATAGTTGATTTTTGCCCCGGGCACCGAAGTGGGATAATCCAGCTCTGACACACACCCAGTTTCCTGTGCAAGGAGAGATTAAGCCAACATGATACTTTCCACATCTGCATGGCCACGTGGATTCCTGTCCCGTACATTTCGTTACCTGCCCTTAGTCTGCATGCAATTGAATCCTTGGTGCTGCAGAGGTAAGTGCCAAGGCATGTTTTGGCTCCTCTGCTGATAGTACAAATAGTACCGCCCTTCCTCATTTGTGATGTAACAACCAGCTGGCCCAGCCCCATAGTCCGTGTCGCTAACGAACACATGAAGATGATTCTACACCCGACTACTAATTTTCTTCCCCGTGTTCCTGTCTACATCGTTGCTTTCCTCTCGCTGCTCCGAAATCCCTCTCTCAGCTTTCAAAACTTGGCCTGCGTGTGTGTGTCTGTGTGTCTGCAGTGCTGGGAGGGGTGTTGTGTTACTGGACTTCGTGTGACTCCACGGTCAGAACTGTGACCTGAATGTTCGCCTTTATGTCCGTAGTCATGACTGAGGGACATTCTCCTAGATTGAGTTCAGGCCTGAGCATAATGAATCTGATTATGCTATTTGTCCCAGTGCAGCGTCAGAGAGCCAGAATAACTTGTCTGCCTTTTGGCTGTAGTGGAGTGAGATGGCGTTCCTCTAAATTTATGCCTCAGTAGATATGACCTCAATTAGACAGGTCTTCTCCCTTGGTAAAGTGATGTTGTTCATAACATGGATTTTCCCGTATAACATAGAAGTAGTCTGTGGCCAAATCTGATCTTGGCCATTGCTCTTCATTTAACAAACATTAAATAAGACATTTATTGATCATATTTTATTGTTTGGGATGCCTCCCTCAAAACCACAATAACAATGAAATGTCTCACCGGGGAGTTGAACTTGTATTTTTAGCAGGATCCTGTTGGTGTCCAAACCCATTCTCACTCTGGCCAAGCTCAATGTAAACTCAATGGTGTGTGTGTGTACTGTAGTTTTATGTCTGTGTGTGCTAAGTTAAAAAGGCTGACTGAATTTAGACTTTTACACATCCACTCATTCACTTGTCTCCTACTGGGTTTCCATTGGAACAGTGCAAGGGCAAAACTGAGCACTGATTGGTTCCTCCAGACTGATGCTGAGGGCGACACCCATTCCCTCATCAACTGGCCCTCAAGGTACACCCAGGCTGGTTGTGTCTCACCCCAATATCATCTACCATGTTACCATTCAGCTGGATTTACCAAAACCCATCAACCCTTAAACGCAGTGCTTCTTAAACTGTAGGTCAGAACAGAACCCAGTACTGTTCCGTACAAGACTAGACCCTGTCGTTTCTCTTCCTATAGGGTTTAACCTCATTTACTCAGTGTGGGTCCTGGGCTGATTAGAAGACACAGATGTTTAAGAACCTCTGCTTTGAGCTGAGAGTCAGCTGACATCATGACTGACATCATGACCATCCTCATTGTCACAAGCTCCTGTTTTCTTTGCTTTGGACCATAACTTCATCTCCCATGCTGTGTTCAGTTTAATCCCCATGTCCCCAAAACAAATGTTTGAAGGACATGTTATATTAAACATTAATGAAGGATAAAACATTGAGTAGTGATGTTGCAGTAATATTGACCTTAAATCAGTGACTACAGGTTTGTGGGTGTAGGTCTTACACCTCCGCACAGAAAATTGCTATTTCGGAATGACTTTTCATGGTGCAAATTCTCAGCTACAGATTATCTCAAATAGAAGTGAAAATAAAAAACAAGAGTTCATATAGAGATATTTTATACTGTGTTGAGAACCTGTTGACACTGAGGCCAAAAAGTGTCCTAAAACATACTGTATATAGTAGTATAGTACAACTTGCATGTACAGTGATCACATTTCTATGTAGCCCGTCCTATTCTAAAAATATTGATGTATGATATGGCTTACCATGACACAAAGTGACTCTACTTAAGAGGAATTTAACTAAAACCGGAAAATTGCCCTAAAAAAAGAACCCCAAATAGGTAAAACTTTGCAAAGTTACGATTTTAGAAAATATTTGATCAAACAAACTAAAATCTTACCAGGTAGTCAATGTGAACTTTAAATATTTGGCTACTGTTGGTTCTTGGTTCAAAGGACACACTGACCACACTTTGGTTCCCATGTTAAACAAGATAAAGAATCCACTCCTCCTTTAGTACAAATGTTAACCAACTTTTTGTTTCCCTGAAGAATCAGAGTTAGGGAGAGGCTTGCCAGAGAGGAGGGCCACCAGAGAAGCCCAGAGCTAGGAAATGTTACAGAAGCTCCGGTGTCCCGCAGACAATCTCAGGACCAGAACTCTAAGCGATACCACGCAGACCCGGCAGGCTCCCAGCAGGCTTACTCCCATCACCACCAAAATGTCCAGGCTCCGCTCACCCAACCTGGGCCACCGGGAGGACAAGAAATTGGCGGTTACCCCAGTTATTTGTCCATGGCCTCTGGTCCCACATCCAGAGCCGTGCCGCAGCAGCAACAACATCCCCAGGGGGAAGAGACCGGGGAGTCAGAGGACGTGAAGACCGAGGGCCTTCTAAAGAGCAGGAAGGCAGTGCTGCCCTCTGAAATCCGCCGCAGGGAGAGGAGCACTGAGGACCCATGGAGAGGAAGAGGGGAAGAGGAGCTAGGGATGTCAAGGGCTCTGAGTCTTGCAAGGGAAGCCGAGGCTGAGGAGCCTACAAGAGGAGGACACAGAAACAGTCCCAGGTGGGACGACACCGAGCACACTTCTCGTCTGCAAGTATCAGAGAGCAGGCCCAGAGAGCGGGAAAATGCCGGTTATATCCAAAAAGGGGTTGCTGCCACCCACATCCAGCCCAGAGAGGCACATGCAGGCCCAGGAAGCTCCACTTCCAACCTGACTCGCTCGGTGTGGGAAGCTGGGGATCCACGAGGGCTCAGTCAGAGGAACCTGCAGTTCCAGGCCCATGACCCCCGAGAGGTCAGGCAGGGTGATGGTCCCAGTAACCGAGAGAGTCACCAGGACAACCGGGTGTCTGTGGCCAAGCTCCGACATTCCTACATGGAGAGCACCACCACCCCTCCAACCAGCCGCAGGACTGAGCTGTAGGTGGCAAAATCAAAACTGTGCTGCTGCTACTCACTGGCTGGCTTCTCTAGAACTCTAGAACATCGGCTGACTACTGAATGACTAACAAGAAACTAAGGCTGGTGTGAAGTCAACTTCAAAGTGTAGAGTTTTTAATCTGTAGAGAGAGCATTCATGCATTAATCGCCTAACCCTAAGCTTCCTATGATGGATGTTTTTTCTACGTTATTGGCTCTGTGACTTCTTCGGTTACTACCTGGGGCCAATGAACGTGTGCATGCTTTAACCGCTAATCTTCATGGACTTGCTCACATAATTGATTTAAAACCAGTGGTGTGACTGAAAATACACACCTCTGCTTCTAAAAAAAAATCATTTTTGCTACCAGTCCCTCTCTATCTCTCCCTCACTATGCTGTATTTTCTCTTTCCTTTTGGTACTCTGTCTTTTCGTCCCTCTCCTTGGGTGGCCCCTCCAGTGAGGTTGAAGGGGACAGGGCACTCACAGGCTACGGTGCCCTATGGAGAGGGGAGAGGGACAGGGGGCGCAGGCCCCAACAGTATATCTATCCCGGGGAGAGTAGAAAGACCTCAGAGAGGTTTAGGACGCAGCCCATCACTTCTGCTGAGCGCCAGAAGACTGATAGGTACTGCTCTGGATTCAAGAATGCATGGCTGAGTGTGAAGAATGCTGAAAAATATCCATATGATCATGCATGTCAGAAAGATATCATACAATACATAATGTTGATTTTATGATATTTGTTGCATGTAATAATGCATTTTATAGTATTTAATGCACACATTTTACAATGTTTTTCCAATCAGGTTTTGGTGCGCTCTTCTGATTACATATTATGCTACTAAGTGTTCAATAAATTGTTCCATAGTATGTAAGTGAATAATCAGATTAATACCATGAGCTGGATCACAAGTGTTCACATTTACTTCCTCCTTGACTTAACTCCTTTAACAACATTAGCAAACATGGAATCTTAAAGGTCAAAGGTCCCTCTAATTGGAACTTGGCAGTGGTCATCACATGTGACCATACCAAGGAAGCATGAATTGGCCTTTGTTGGTAATCACTCCCTGCAACCATGGAACCAAACAAACTTCCGTAATTCCGTCTAATTCTCCAGTTTAGTCGGCTTTACTACTTGACCGTTTCCTTTTCATTTCTTCTAACACTTGTCACATTTCCAGCATACCAGAAACAGCTGCTTTTCACTGCATATCCTCAATGACCAGCTTTCTCTCTCCTGTCTCTAACCACACTTAATATTACCAATTACTTAATATTGACAATATTACAGAGTTGTACAATGCTGCATGGATACTACTAGCTTTGCTGATTGTCTTTTTCTTTGTGCACTTTTGAAGGTCCTGCGTGAGTTCAGATCTTGCTTCCACTGAAGGTAAGTCATTTATTTATTTTTTTTAACTTTTAGATTCTGTAACGGTAGGGTACGTAATGCATACATTTTGTCCTAAATGGGTAGAATGCATGTGCATTTGTTGATAAACATAATTATAGACATTCAGGAGTTATTGCTCAACATATTTTATGAAGTACTGTAGCAAAGGTACAAACGCGGTGGTGAGGTAATTGATTAAGCTTGGCTAGCTTTAGTGGAATTATCAGTATTATCAGTATGGCTGTGGTATGTGTTTGACCAATGAGATTACTTATCTGGGACATCCAGTTGCTTACTGTCCATTGGCATATTAACAGCAGTAGAAGTGATGCAGTTTTGTTGATAGCTTATAAATCTAATGGTGTAATGTAATGATGATTTTATTTTCATGGTATAATTTTTACTTATGAGGTGATCGTTTAAGGTTTAGAATGACACCAAAACTTTACAGTGGTTTTCTACCAGAACCTCTTGAGTAAATTCAGTTTTATCACCCTTTGGATGGGCTAAGCTGATGAGATCACGTAGATAAAAGCATCTACTGTACATGTATTCAGTCGAGTTGCTTTTCATTTCAGTTAGCTCGGCTCTGAAACATATTGGCAGGGTTTCAATGGGGGACAGGTACTGTTATCTGCCATTCAGTGGTGAATAATTAATTCACTTTCGTATTAGTATTTATATTAAAGTCCCATTTGACCTTGGGATGACCGTGGCTCAGGTAAAACTTCCGGTGTCATCCACAAGATCATTTCTCCATAAACTTCTCGCCGGTTCACGAGATTCTGAGGACTGAGAACTGTGGCGGTCATCAAGGATTCATAGAACCATAGTTGCATTTGTAACTTGCGTTCTATTTCGTCATTGCTGACGAGTAGGGATACAGAGGGTTGACATCTCTGAGAAAAAAAGATATCCATCTCTGTCATGCTGATGAGATCCCAGATGCTTAGTTAAGACTCCACTCCACGGATGGGAAAAACAGCCCGCAACCTGGTTCTAGTCATCCGGTAGATATATCGCCCTTACTCTGGTCAGGTGGGGGCAGCCCATGTCAGAAGAGCCTGGGACACCCACAGTAACTGTGCAGATTTGGCACCACCCTTGTGGTTTATATTTAAGTTGGTCAAGGTGCTCTCCGACCTTATATGCACAAGCTTCCTTTTGAGGTAATGCAGGAAATGCTTGAGAGCTATTCAAACCGCCTGTAACTCTAGCACCTTGATGTGCCCCGTGCGGTCCTGAGCTGACCACTGGCCCTGGTTTGTCCTGTTCTGCCATACTGCGCCCCATTCTGAGAGGCAGGCATCTGTCGAGACGGTCTCTCAACAAAATTGAACAGAGCCTGTGAGCAACCTCTCGACAGGTATGACCTTTCCCTCAATGGGAACGGAGCGAGAAGGCACTGCTGTCACAGCGTAAACTTCCTGCGCCACCTGCTGTTCCAGATGGAAACTATTTCTGCAGAGAGCATGGCAACAGCAAGAGGGCAGAGGCAGCTGTCAGTTTGCCCAAAATGCCAGGAAACTAACTGTAGGCTAACAAACTGCCCTTTCAGAAGAAGGGAAGAAGGTGGAGGATGTTGTCCATTCGCTAAAGTTAGGGACCGGCCCTCAGAGACCGTGTTCAGACTACACCAATGGAAGTTATGCTCTAGGGGTTCAATTTTATTTATAGTATCAATTCATAACAAGTTATCTCGAGACACTTTACAGATAGAGTAGGTCTAGACTACACTCCAGAATTTACAAGGACCCAACAGTTCTAGTAGTTTCCTCCAGAGCAAGCAACAGTGCGAAAGTGGCGAGGAAAAACTTCGTTTTAGGCAGAAACCTCGGACAGACCCAGACCCAGGCTCTTGGTAGGCGGTGTTTGACGGGCCGGTTGGGGTTAGAATGAAGAGTGGCAATAACAAAAATAGAAAAAATAGTAGTTTGTAGTAGTTCATGGCATAGCAGGGCACTGTGCGGCATTACAAGGCACAGCAGGACGTAGCAGGGCACAGCAGAGCATGGCAAGATGAACAGAGAGATCTTCTTAAAATTCACCATGAGATTCTCAAATGTGAACTTAAAAGAAAACACCAAGCAAAAAGTGGAAAAAGATGAACCTCAGCTACGATCCCCACTACATACACAAGCATGACCATCTCTGCATCTACCTCTGCATCGGAGGAGGCTTCGATATAAGCATGGAGACATTACCACTAGCTTAGATCCCAACCTCATGGATGTTTACCCTTCTTTTGTGGCAGCACAAAGAACACCTGCTGTCACTAATCCCCTTAGATCCAGGACCGGGCAAAGTCTGCCTCATTTCTTCTGGACCAGAAAGTAAATCAAGTAGGTAATGGGTTCACTGGTTAGAGTGCACCCTTGGTCAAGAGGGCGGCTAACTCCTGGTCCATGGCTAGGGTTTTTGTTAGGCCGCTGATGATGTTCATTTTGACCCAGCTAAAGGCTTGGAGTGATGTAATGTTACTTTGTCGTTATTAGCCAACACTGAGGTGGATACGCTCTTGTTAGCATAATGTTAAGTTACCACTAAATTAGCTCCAGTGAAAGCACTCTGCTAGCGTGAAACCGTAGGAAACAATGCATATTGTACTTTGAACGGGCTAGTAATCCGTAACACCGATTGATGAGATTGAGGCTACAAGCAAAGATCTCTGATTAATAGAAGAGTAATAGTAAGAGAAGATGAGAAATTAATGATCATATGATGCCAGAAGTTATACCTATGTCATCTTTAAGTCACACAGGACTTTATTAAAATAATGACTAGACCTGCGCATGCACGAGACGGAAGATAATCAGTATTAAGCACTGCCCTTTGGCAGGCAGTAAGGATGAACTAGAACAAGATCCAGTCCACATATACAGTTGCCAATGAAAACATGATTTTTTTGTAGCTTCATGTCAAAGCTTCAGGAATAGACTGGCGGTGCAAAGGACTCAAATCTCCTTTGTTTAACAGGAAAGCACAACATTTTGAAGTAAAGTTTATAGAGTCATTACTGGTGCTCACAGTAGTCACTGGTTGTTGTAGTTTGTCTTTGCTCGCAGCTATAAAGCCAGATTGTGCCGTTGCTGTGAAGTGATGAAGGTAAACATTATGACAAAAAGAGCATTCTGCAGTGAAAACTCAATATAAGTGTAAAATAGTCGTATCTTCTACACTGTCAATGCGATGCTATTGATTTTCCATCATTTTGAGTTTCTTGAAAATCGGATTTTCCTATAAAATGTTATGTGTTGTGTGAAGACAAATAATTGACTGATTGCTAAGTCTGATCCTTTATGCTATGTCTGTCAGGCTTTTTCATTCTTACACAGTATGTACATAGTGGTAGATTTACCAGTCAAATTCTTTTTAATACAATGGGCCTTGTGTTCGGGACAAAAGCTGATGACTGATGATTTTTGTCACCTGAAATGACAACTGCCACTAGAAGATTATATTAGCTCTAGCTAGCAAGCTAATCAAGCTACTGTAGCTCCATGAATTGGTTGAAAAGGCTGTCTCCAGCTGACCTTGTATTGTTTCCAACTGACCAGTTTTATAACGACTACCCTTGCAGAGGTTCTTCATAGAGTCTTCATAAGGCCGATATCGCTACAAATATTTGATTCCGATATATCGGCCGATATATATATTTTAAAAAATATATTCAGAAACGCATAACAAAACAGATTCCCCTAACATTAATTTGTAGTTATTTGATAATGCCGTTTTAAAAACAAACTTACTTGTTTCACAACAGAACAGAGAAACATCAAAATATGTTAAAGTTCTGATAAATAAAATATATAAAAATACAAACTTAAGATGAAAGTTAATGTCCTTTTGAACAAAAACAAAAAAAATCGAAGAGTTTTGCCATCAAGGACGTTGTAGAGCCCCCTCTGGTGGACAAACTATGCAACGCCACCCTCATACCATGGTGTTTGGTGGTGAAGGGTGTTTCGTCTGCTTTTATTTTATTTTTTAAATATTCATTTGTCTATTATGAATGCCGGATACCGATAGTTTGGAAAATGCCTAATATCGCCTCGCCGATATATTGGTCTGGCTCTAGTTCTTCAGTGTGCTCTTGGTGACTACATACATGATACATCTAATGATTGAAATGTTATACAGTGATGCTCATAAGTTTACATGCCCATGCTGAAGTTGACTAAAAAGAAGAATAAAAAAATCATCTTTTGTAAATAGATCTTAATGCCTTAATTAAAAAAAGGAAAGTCCAACCTTTTAAGGACACCAAGTTTCTTTGTGAATGAATAATGTATTGTAAATAAATGTTCTTCCTTAAAATGCAGGGGGCATAAGTATACACCCCCCGATGTTAAATTCCCACAGAGGCAGGCAGATTTTTATTATTACAGGCCAGTTATTTCATGGATCAGGATACTATGCATCCTGATAAAGTTCCCTTGGCCTTTGGAATTAAAATAGCCCCCCCACATCATCACATACCCTTCACCATACACAGAGATTGGCATGGGGAACTTTCCATAAGATCATCTCTCAATGCAAATCAAACCAGCTATTAGTCTAACTGAAATAAAACCATGCCAATCTATGTATGGGGAAGGGTATGTGATGATGATGTGGGGGTTATTTTAATTCCAAAGTCCAAGGGAACTTTATCAGGATGCATAGTATCCTGGATCCATGAAATAACTGGCCTTAAGCATGGGCATGTAAACTTATGAGCACCACGTTATGTTGTCTGCCTCTCTCTCTGCAGCTGATGAAGAGAAGCTAGATGAACGGGCCAAGCTGAGCGTAGCAGCCAAGCGTTCTCTCTTCAGGGTGAGCTTCAGCTATTCCCTGTTTATCCTCTCATTTCTGCAGATTACACACTGGTTCCAAACGCCAAGCACTGAGAAATATGCTTCCAATCATCGACACAAACTTTCACACGTTTTTCTTTTCTGTCCACCCGTTACTGGGAGGAATTGGAGATGAAAACTTGGAAAAAACGTATGGTTTGGTTTCACCAAAGCATATTAGAGCAAGTTTCACTCCACATCAACATTTCCAAACAGCTTTGAATTTATATACTGTGGATACATATAGTTTTAATGTACTCAATCTGTCTTTAATCACTTCAGTAGTCAATTCAATCACCAAATTTCAATGTAAATATTCACTTTAAAAGTGTGTGAATCCCGTGTTTGATTGTCTTTTGCTTTAACCTCACATCAACCAAGTGAACCTAACCGGAGGTAAAGGTGAGATTAAATACTCCATTGATTTAAAATGATCTTAAATCTATCCAGGAGCTGGAGAAGAGCATTGATGGCGGAGCTCCTAAACCGCGATCCAGGAATGCAGCGGTGGACAGGAGACTAAGACGGACACAAGACCGATCCAGAACTCAGCCAGTCACCACTGAAGAAGTAGTAATCGCTGCCACGTAAGTCTTAACAAGTAACTTTGTTTAATGCTGAATTAAAGGAATAGTTTGACATATTCTGAAATGCACTTTTTTGAGTTAGATGAAATGCTGGACCACTTTCCTGGCGCCTTAACACCTGGTAAAGCCTGCGCCCCATGTACAAAGGCTCAGTCCTTGTCACATTGGCTGCGAGTTTGGCTCCAACTTGCGACCCTTTGTTGCATGTCGTTCCCTTTCTCTCTACCCTTTCAACTTTAGCTATATAATAAAGGCCTAAAATGCCCAACAAATAGCTAAAAAAATTTAACTACTGGACCAATTTTAAAACGTGTTGTTCCCACTCCTTTACACACTAAAACATGGGTAAGGAGCATCCAGGTGGAACAGTACGATTTTCATTTAATCGCTTTAATAGGTCAGTTAAAAATAAAAAACACTCATTCACCCTAATGGTATCTAGCAACATTTTCAGAGACCTAAGATTTCTGCCTCCACCCCAATACAGCGGAGGTGAAGAACACTTGTCATGCTCACAGAATTGAAAATAAATTTATCCGCAGTCCACGAGGGACCCTGATTCCGGAAAGATACGTTTTTGTAACGCAGGGCTTAAAGTATCTCCGGCGTGCAGCTGCGAGGAAAAATAAGTAAATAAATTTGGGAACTTGCATGCAATTTTATATTTTCAAGTCAATTCATTCACCTACCAGTCATATGAGAGGAACGCAACTCTAACTAACGCAGAGCTTCAAGTACTCAGGCCTGGTGCTGGATTTCTGGGCTATGACTATTTTAGAAAAGTCCACATGGGATTTGTTTTTGATGCGCTAGGTTTAACCAATCATCAAACTTCCACCTACCAATGAAATGAGTTCATTTATTAAAAACATGAAGCAACTAATGTCAAGATGGACAAAATAAATAATGTACTAATTAGCTTTTATGATTATGACCAGGCCAAAGTAACAACACAACATCTAGAGTTTTGTTTTCACAATGATTCCATGTAGGATTATGATATTATTGCAATATGAAAATCTACATTGACTTTTAATTTAATATGTGGTTGGAAGAAATAAAAATGTATCCAAAACGTTTTGCTTCTTAAAAAGTATGACTTTTATTATTGTGTAATGTAAGAAGGATTTTAACTGGTTTGTCAATTTAAGTCAAATTAACTTTAATGAGTGCATATCGAAACATTACACTGTGGGCACCCTCCCCCCCTCCAAAAAAAAGTTTCAGGATTGTTTTTCACTTTAAGTCCTGTGTAATGCATTTAATGTAATTTTCCTGTGCAGTGAGTCAACAAAAATCCATCCACCACATTTGTTGGGGTGGATGCCGAAATCTCAGACGTGGCTACAACTATAAAACGCAAACTACCTGTGGGGGCGACTGTGGCTCAGCAGGTGGCACCTTGTACGGCAGCCTCGGCCACAGTGTATGAATGTGTGTGATGGTGAATATATCCTGTATGATGTAAAAACGCTTTGAGTAGTCTTTAAGACCAGAAAAGTGCTATATAAATACAGCACATTTACGTGTAGGGGGCTCTGGCCCAATCCCAAAGTGAGTCCTGAGGACTAAGGACTAAAGACTCACAGACTTCACTTCACAAGATCACGTGTTACCGTGGCAACGTTTCAATAACAAAAATGTTGCTGACCCTTACCGGTTTGGAACTTTTCATTTTAAGTTTGTTTAAAGACGGCTGCCTGATTCCACATTCATTCAAACTCTTGTTTTACAAGCTGGACAACAGGTCCGTTCCGTTCCGTGGTCATATGTCGTGCCGTTGTTTACCTTTGTAATTTACGGATTTCCCTATGGTCCCCGCTTTGAACTGTAACTTTTTGTAATTTGGGTGGACCTACCCTTTAGTTATTTGAAACTTCCACAAGCTTAATGCAACATTTTCTATTCTGTCAACCTGATAGCTAATCCATCACATTTTCTGCTTTAGACATGATTCGTTTATTCTCTTGAAATGTTTTAATCCTGCAGCCATCTTTCTGAACCTCGACATGCTTTAAGATCCTCTCCCGTTAGCTTTAATTAACCTTTTTGCCAGAACTACTGTATAGCCATCTGGTTAATTCCCTGTGTGTTTTCTGGTGTGTGGGTGTCTGTGTGTGTGTGTGTGTCCCTGTCCTTCGCTACTGTAGCGTCCCCACTCACGTGCCACGCACGGTGACTCTTCACACTGCTGTGGCACGCGTCCCTAGCCCCACCCTAGTTACCAGCACTGTCCAGCCATACAGGTACATGGCACGCATATGACTGCTCACGCCAACCAACAGTGTGCGACTAACATGATTGATCTTTACTAAATGCTGCTCTTACACCACCGCATAGTGTTCTTTTCAGAGTGGTATTCTCACAAGGGGCTTTTACCCCACAGGATATGAATGGCTGGATCTTTGTGGAAAGTCCTAATGCACATGTTTTTTTTTAGATTTTTGGTGCCCTCCTGTGTGATTGGAGGAAACTACATGTTTAAATTATTATAGGACTAAAAAGACTAGAAGGATTTTATTTAATAAAGTTTGTGGTGGGCATGACTCACTGTAGCATGCATGCATGTGTGCGTGCGTGCGTGCGTGTTCCACAATGCTGCCTGCCATGTATGGCATGCCGCTAGCTTGCATGAGCTCATTCCATGCTTACCAGAAGTCTCCCTTTCTCCTACCTCTTTGTCTCTCGGGTGTCGTCTTGCCCTCAGCCTGCAGGCGTCCTTGCAGCAGAGTGCCGCCGCCCGGGAGCAGGCGCGGGAGAACCGGCAGATGCAGGAAACCCAGGAAGTCCTGCGCTCGAAGCCCGTGTCCACAGTGGAGGGAAAAGGCCAGAGTCAGGGTCAAGATGAGCCTGATCTCTGCACTCTAAGCCTGGCGGAAAAGATGGCGCTGTTCAACAGACTGGCTCAGCCTCCCATCAGGGTAACCCGTACCAGGGGGGACACACGCCAGCGCAGGACCAACACTCGCTACCAGACACAACCCATCACACTGGGAGACATGGAGCAGGTATGCCAGCAGCCAGATCATTTGCCGTTAATCCTGTAGAAACTGCATTTAAATTTAACTTGTTCTAGTTTTATTGTAATTCTACATATTTATATTAAGATGGTAAGTTTAAAGAAAACAGGCATTTTTTTCATTAAAAACCTTAGTTTATGTAGTGTAATTTTTATTTCATATTTTGTTTTATAGGGATAGCTTTTTCAGAATCAGAAGTGGTTAATTGCCAAATGTTTGCAAATACAAGGAATTTGACGTAGTGATGATTAAGGCCAAAGTATATAGGCATAATACAAAATAAAAATAAGAAATTCACAATAGAAAATGAAAAAATACTAAAGATATATCTGTTATTAAAGTGTTGGTTTCAATAGTACATTTCGCTGCAATGTGCAAATGATTGTCCAGGGGTATAGAAGTTTACAATAAAAGTGTGTGCAAGGGGGGGGGGACGGTAAGGATTTGCGTTCTGTAACGCATAACGTCAGGAGTGGATCAGAATACCCTGTCAGTGGGGGTCCTGGGTCTTGGTGATCAGGCAAGTAGCAGCCGGGAGGAAGATTTTGGTCCTGACGGGTTGCAGCCTCCTGTCAAAGGGGATGGGGGTTGTTCAAACAGTTTGTATCTGAGGTGGGAGGGGACGATCTTTCCTGCCCGCCTCAGGGCCCTGGAGCTGCTTGACAACGACCTGGACTGTAAAAACAACTGTTTTGAGGTTAGGTTTTATATCTTGGCCTGGTACCAATGACCGTCTGAAGTGTCGTTGTCACAGTGAGAATCTCAGGCAACCAGCAGAGACTTCAGGAGGTAACTGCAGCCGATAAAGAATCACTTTATTGCCCTAGTCTCGCATTGCCAGACCTATCAACACAGCGCTGCGGAGGAAGGTCTGGCAAGAGGAGCATTAACTCCTGAATAGGAGAAAAAACGATTAGGGGTTGTTTATATTTCTTTAAACCAATCACAATCTTTGGCAGCGCTAAGCTCCAGATGCACAAAGTGTGGCTCTGCAAAATAGTCTCGGGAAGGAACTTGTTTTGGTGAAACATTTGCACCCTGCGTAAGAAAATGCTACATACAATATTAAAGATATTTTGGAATTGGAAAAGCATCCGGAAAGCAGCATGTCATAGGACCTTTAAATGTTAACTGTTCACAATACATACATAAACGTGAGCTATTTAAATTAGCTGATGCATGGTTGAATCTCATTTGCTCTTACCAGTGTATCACCGTGTGTATTTTGTCCATAGCAAATCCCAAAATGTCCCAGTTAGAGAGTAAATGCCATTGAGTAAATCTTGACAATCAGAACCAAGCAGGCCTACCTTATTGCACCATCCAAATTTGAAGACATTTTCAGCTGGTAATGTTGCTCAGAGGTTCTGGTTGCTTTTCATCGATGCCACCGGAGTTTGGTGTAAACACAAAGAACACGGATGGGACATCTGGCGGAACGATCGATCCAGACTACATTGCACCTAACCCTGAAAAACTACAAACTGTTGCTTTTTTACATTTCAGTGTGTGTAGGGATTAATCAATGTGTTAATTAGTGAGCCTCAGAGGTGCTGAGAGAGTGGTATTAATCTACTCCTCTAACTCATCATGCATTTAAAGGAAAAACTGATACAAAGATGTTCTAATTTTAGAGGGCTTTACAATCTGTTCAACACTTATCATTGATTTGGATCAGGCAAAACTCCACTAACGAACTTTTAATGGGAGAAGAGGGTGACACACCTCAGAAAGAGCAACAGGATGGGCAAATATGAAATGGTGCAATGCAACCCATTCCTGCTTTAAACCAGAGAGAGAATACATAAGAGAATGCATGAACCAAGCATTGTAGCCTGTGCGTGTTTCTGCTCCAGGAGCCTTCAGACGTAGACGTCAGGGATGAACAGGAGCTGTGTGACAGCCCAGTAGAGCACCTACAAGTAAGGCTCCTCCGAACAATCACCATGCATTTGCCTGAGACACAGCTGGGGCACTCCTCTCAGAAATGACCATGTGTTTCTGTGAACACGTGCTGTATGGCATCCCGTTTCCATGTTGTGTGATTTAATTATGAATGTACATTGCAATTTCCTGGCTTCTGAGTAAGTTCCGACTCAGATGTCGTCATCCGGCTGCGTCAATGAGGAGGCTGTGATGTGTGGATGGATGATGCTGAGGGCTTGAAAGATGCCTCTGTGGTGGAGGATAGGAGAACAAAAGCACCATAGCTCTTGTTCACCACCATACAGACTGAAAGCAGCTTCTTTCCATCTACTCGTTTGAAACTGTTTCATGGAGGGGAAGCATGGGATAGGAAATTGAAGCCAAAGATTAAGAAGTTAAAGGAATATTTGTACAAGATCGTGCTGTGCTTTCGATGGATGTTAACTGCTGCTTGTCATTTATTACTCAGCAAAAATGGCAGGTTAGTTCACAGACTTAATATATATAAGTTCAAGTCAAGACTTTTGGCTGAAGCAGGATGCATTGTGTGGGATGTGGGGGGCTGTTGGCATGGCTTTGTGATGTGGGCTGCAAATGACCGGTGAGTAAGGCTGCCCTTTGATGCTCAGGAAGTGCAGTGAGTCAGGCAGGCGGTGATTAGTCAGCATGATTCTCTCAAATTTGTGTGTGTGTGTGCAGTTTGCCTGACCTGTTTCTTAGCTTCTATGGCACGACCCACTTTTATCTCTCCGTTACACAGCTTCAAAACGGTACAGGCTCTCGGTTGGGACCCCTCCCTACTTCGTCATCCTCCTCCTCTGCTCTGAGAGAAGGCACTGTCTCCACTGACCATGCTGGAGACATCCACATAACCAGAGCGGCAGCCCGGGTCCAACCCCTGACCCCCAGCGCTGACAGGTCTCTGCCCTCTCACCACCCAGAGGCCCCCCCCTGGAGGTCCCCGAACTCCGCGGACCATCAGAGGTACCAAATCCTTCCCCAGGGAGAAGACGTAGCTGAGCAGGGACCAGGGAAGAGGAAGCTTCCCTCTCCAGAGGGAGTGGTCAGGCAGGTCGCTCTGCCCCAGCCCCTGACTGGAAGAGAGAGGAGGGAGGAAGAGGAGGAGGAGGAGTGGCTGGCCAGAGGGTGGGGAGACAGAGCTGTGCAGTGCTCAGAGAGCCACATGCGCCAGGAGAGGCTGGAGGCGTATCTAAGGGAGGAAGCACACTACCCAGACGGCCAGAAGAGCAGGGCCATCAGTGGAGGTAAGAACCAAAGAGAGGAACCGAAAAGATAGAATAGATCTTTATTGTCATTGTTTTCCAACAACGGAACACAGTTAAGCAGCTCTGACTACGACAGTTTAAATTACAGACAGAAATAGAAAATGTAAATGGTAAAATAGAAAGCTAAATAAATAAACAAGCACTATATACATGAGGTTATTGCATGTCCAGTTGTTTGGGGTTTTTGCACACAAGTCTTCATAGAGGAAGGCGATGGAGAGGAGGGTTTGTGCTCTTGACGGCCTAGGGGGAAAAGCTGTTTTTCAGTTTAGTTGTTCTGAATCTGATTTTTACTTTCTGCAGCCAAACTTGTGCAGAGTGAGTGGCTGTTGGATATCAGTGTCCTTTAACAGAAAACAAGAAAGTGATGCTGGATAGCTATTACATATTTAATGAGCCATCTGTGAGAATAAAATAATACCACTGCCTATTTCAGACCGCTAGCATGCTAACACACAAAACTAAGATCGTGAACATGGTAAACATTATACCTGCTAAAGCTAAGCATGTATTTTATTTTTTATTTTTTTAGCATTATTCTTTTGGGCAATGTCAGCCTTTATTTTTGACAGCACAGATGAAGACGTGAAAGGGGAGAGAGATAGGGGACAACATGCAGCAAAGGGCCCAGGTCGGAGTTGAACCTGCGACCGCTGCGTCGAGGAGTAAACCTCTATATGTGGGCGCACGTTCTACCAACTGAGCAATCTGGGTGCCCAACCTCAGCATGTTATAGTTGTCAAAATATTGTCATGGTGAAGCATGATAGGAGAGTGAAAGTGTCCTTTTAAATATTTAAAAAGCAAATTGTGAGACTAAATAAACAGCTGAGTCACTTTCAGTCCACAGTCAACAACCATTTCTCATTCAACCACATTTCCTGCGACTGTGACAATGTTGCATTCAGGTTGTGGTTTTCAGCTTCCTTTATGTCTGAGTGGCACTTTGACTGTCTCTGTAGTAAGTGTACAACCTGTCAGAGAGCAGAGAAATCAGTCAGATCAGATGATTGTTGTCGTTGCTGTGACGTGATAGAGCAGTGTGGATGCACAGACCAAAAACCAGGCAGTAGTGCCTCGACAAGCGAGCTTCAGTGTTTCTACAAAACAGCGTGGGTTATTTGATTACAGCTGTGGCACGGAGGTTTGAAGCCGTGAAAAAGTGTCTGCTGCTTCTCACAGGCAGACGAGAGCCTCTTGGTAAGCATGAAAGACGTTGGCTCCCACGCTGTTTTGTGCTGCTGAGTTTGCACCGTTAGAGCCATGACTGTACTTTAATGCAAAATCCTCTAGTCATGAAACTTTTGGGATATTGCGTTATTTAGTGACATGTATACTAGGCGGTAAATATCAGGAGTTTGATACATGTATCCATTTGCAGAATGTGTTTTGAATTGTGTTTAACATATTTTCTTCTTTATTTATGCCCTTCCTAATCAGAAAAATGCCATTTTAAATCTAGTCTATCATAAAATAACCCAGTACCAAGTAGTATTGGAACTTCTACAGTCAAACGATGCCTAGATTTGATTTGATTTATACCCAGATGTAGAAAAAAATGACTATTTTTATAGTTTTGCTTGCAGCCAATCACCACAAGCATTCTTCGATTTGATGAGACATGTGATTGGCCCACTACCGCAGCGGCAACAACACACACAGTCTGCGGTTTGGTGAAGTCAAGTGTGTCGTATTTGACAACGACAGTGTTATACAATAATTGAACACTTTCAAAATGAATTTGCGTTAAAATCCTTGTGGTGTTAATTTTTGCAGATAAATGCTCCTTTTCACTTGATAGGTAACAAATGAAGTAGAAAATAAAATGATCAAATATTGGTATCACTCTAAGGATACTGGTATCGTAATCTTTTAAATGATTTCCAGCCCCAATGGAAACTATTAACATGTATGTGCTGCTGTTAAGTTATTGAATTTACTCACTCCACTGTGCGTGTGTGTGCTCCCAGAGCTGCCGGAGTCCACCGCGGTGACGTCATCTGGCTCGCCCAGCAGCGTGTGTCAGCCTCCTGCGGTAGACACACACACAGACGGCCTGGTTCAGCCGGTGGAGGAAGACGAGCTGTGCAACATGATGATGGCCAGACACATGTCCATCAAAGAGAGGTGGGCCTGGTGCTGTGGCCAGCTGCTGTTTTCTTCTTTTTTGTGCATTCTGAATGTTGCTATTCTCTACGTATTGCCATGTGTATGTACTGGTTAACAGTCTATCTAATCTGAATGCCATTCCTATCATCTTGGCCTAAAATATCCTCCTTTTGGATCAGTTGGTCAGTAATCTATATCAACAACCATTCATTAAGGGGATTGCTTCTGTACCGCCTGGAAGATCCGCCGGATGGCCCTCATTTTTAGGCTGGAGTTTACCTTGCTCTTTCTTTGTGTTGGTGTTCCATGGTTACCTGGTCCTCAGATCTCTGCAGGGTAAATCCAGAGAGCTAGCTAGACTATCTGTCCAATCTGAGGACTATGGTTACCTGGTCCTCAGATCTCTGCAGGGTAAATCCAGACAGCTAGCTAGACTATCTGTCCAATCTGAGGACTATGGTTACCTGGTCCTCAGATCTCTGCAGGGTAAATCCAGACAGCTAGCTAGACTATCTGTCCAATCTGAGGACTATGGTTACCTGGTCCTCAGATCTCTGCAGGGTAAATCTGAGAGCTAGCTAGACTATCTGTCCAATCTGAGGACTATGGTTACCTGGTCCTCAGATCCTCTATCTGTCCAGAATGTTTGCAATATTCTTTTCAGATACGGCTATGCCCAAGACAATTGTGATTGGTTCAAAGAAATGCAACTAACCAGAGCACGTTTTTCTCCTGTTCCAGAATGCTTTGTAGACTAGCCAGAGGAAGGTTTGGCAATGTGAGACTAGTTGGTCTGTAAATAGCCAACCAAAGCTAAGGCTGAAGGAAAGAAGATTTCCTTTCTCTCTGAATCTGAATGCAGGACAAAGAGTGGAATATCCACTCTTAGAACATCTAATCATTGGCCTAAAAATATTCCTCCCTTTTGTTTCATTATTGATCTAAAGTTGGTCAATATTCTCTGTTTTTGTTATTCTCCAAAGCTATTATATCTCACTAACCCTGCCTATCACTCTAAGCGGGGCTTCTGCATATCCGCCTTCATTCTGAAGATGTAAGACTCAGGTCTGATATACCAAAACAGATGGCACACTGTTAATCACATTACTGGAGGAAAGTGCATTTTACTATTCTGCATTCTTGTGTGTGTTCATGCATCAGGCTGGTCAGTTTACCTTGCTCTTTCCTTGGCATGTGTTGGTGTTCCAATGAACTTACCTGGTCCTCAGATTCTGCAGGGTAAATCCAGAGAGCTAGCTAGACTATCTGTCCAATCTGAGGACTATGGTTACCTGGTCCTCAGATCTCTGCAGGGTAAATCCAGACAGCTAGCTAGACTATCTGTCCAATCTGAGGACTATGGTTACCTGGTCCTCAGATCTCTGCAGTGGCTAAAGTTTTCCAGGACAGCTAGGAACTAGATCTATCTGTCAAACAGGATCTGAGGACTAGAATGGTCAGATATTCTCTCAGCCAGCAGGTTAAATAATTGCATGAGGCCAGCTCCTATGCTGACTGAGGACCTAATCACTGTAGCCTTAACCTTGTAAGATACCTTGATCAGTATCCTGGCATGGGAGTCCAAATCCAGACAAAGATCCAGCTGAGACCAGATCTCTAATCCTCCAGGACTACTTTCTGAGGACTGGGTTACCTGGTCCTCAGATCTCTGCAGGGTAAATCCAGACAGATAGCTAGACTATCTGTCCAGTCTGAGTTTTATGTTGCGCGACTAAAACAACTTTTGAACATACCCGTGTTCCACCAAAACAAGTTCCTTCCTGAGGCTTTTTTTCAGAGGCATCGTTGATCCGTCCGGCTTTTAGCGCTGCCCAAGACAATTGTGATTGGTTCAAAGAAATGCAACTAACCAGAGCACGTTTTTCTCCTGTTCCAGAATGCTTTGTAGACTAGCCAGAGGAAGGTTTGGCAATGTGAGACTAGTTGGTCTGTAAATAGCCAACCAAAGCTAAGGCTGAAGGAAGAGAAGATTTCCTTTCATTCTCTGCTTGAAATGTGGGTTAAATGGAGACAGAAAATGAGATTGTGAGGACGACACAGAGCCAGTTAGTGGGTTGTTAGTTTTTTCATTTCCAGCCACTGCTGCTATGCTCCCCAGGACAAAGAGTGGAATATCCACTCTTAGAACAGTGTGCTGGTTTGGAAGGGATAGAATGGACTACATTCATACTGAAGCTCTTCAATGCTTCTAAATGTAATGCATGAATCTAATTAAATGAAATAAATGGATATCATTACATTAAGAATTTTGCAGGCAATCCTGTGGGCCTGCAGAAGCTGGTCATTCCATAATGATGTAGCATTTATTAAGCATCTGAATTTGTTTCATCAGGTCGACAGATCAGTGATAGCCAAATCTATATTTTCAAATTTCTGACCTAATTTCTTACACAGGGAGTCATGTTACAGGTTGTTTCCCTATATTACAGAAACTCGTTAAATGATAAAGATGGTAATATTCTCTGTTTTTGTTATTCTCCACAAATCCCATGGAAGACCAAAGCCAACAATTTGTTTGTCCGTATCTCATTACTAGACATACCTGCCTATGGCTCTCAAAGCGTAAGGCCATATTAAAATCATTTATTTTGAATGGGGAACTTTTTTTTTAAAACTCAAATGTCATTTCAATCCGTTTTTCCATTTTAAATTGAAATGGTGACAGCCTTTGTTCATTCTGAAGATGTAAGACTCAGGTCATGAACATATACCAAAACAGATGGCACACTGTTAATCACATTACTCAAACAGGAGGAAAAAGTGCATTTTACTATTTCAGCTGCAAATTCATGCACATTTGCTGTATATGGGATTGAGTCAAAACTGTGTGTGTTCATGCATCACGCATCACGTCACCCAGTGCCACAGTGTGGCTTTTTGATGTGTTTTTACATTTTTGCTCTGTCACAGAGGAAGAAAAGGCTTTGCTACAATACTGGATTTCTCCAGACAGAAGGAAAAACTGAGTCAGTTTTCTGAGATTTCTCTTTTTGGCATATTGTTACTTAAACACACAACCTATGTTCATGTTGTCCATCATAAAATCAGTGCAGTGCATTTTAAAAGTACTTGGTTGTTCATGGTGTATAATTTAACTTTGACTTTTAACTGAAGCTCAGTATTGGATTCCCTGACAAATGAAGTGATTACATAAGTCTTGTTATGTCACATTGTGTTAATGAGCTTCATCTGCTAGTTTGACTGATAAACGCAGCAGGCAGGGGTCACTCTGAATTGATTGATGACATAATGCGAGTACATGTAAACGTGTGTGTGTGTGTGTGTGTGTGTGTGTGTGTGTGTGTGTGTGTGTGTGTGTGTGTGTGCTCCAGTTTTCCACATCTCGCTCAATCTTTCACCGGGTCATGACTAGGATCGGGCATCGAGAACCAACTCGGAAATTGTCTCAAAAATTACGATTCCAATGGAATTGTTTAATTGGAATTGTTTGGAAAAAGTTGGTTGCGATCGTTCGCTCATGTTGAAAAAGCCCGGTAAACCTGTAAACAATCATTAAACCCCAAATATACAATATATAGAACCGGAATTGAAAAAGAATCGGAGCTGGGAAAATCAAAAAGATGCACAACAGCTTCTGCTCTCTCCCATTTTCAGAGGGTTTTCCTGGAGGCAGGATCAGTGTTCCAGACCCAGCTGGCAACATCTATTCACTGTATTTCATCCTGCTTTTTGGGCGGTGTTGCACAGCCCCCAGGAGAGAACAGGACATTCCCTCACTGGGTCACAGAGGGGTAGTTGTTACAGGGTCAGAGGGCACTGCCAACACACTGACCCCTCCATTATGGGTCCTGTCTGCTCCCTACTCAGAAATAAGAGCTCAATAACTGAACATCTGTTCACACTAAGCTTCAGTTTGTGATCTTTGAATCTTCCATGTGTTTTCCAGAAGTCATTTAACAGACTACATGTAGAGCTATAACAATTCCAAATGATGCTGTACAATTTACTGTTTCAGAAATAATTGCAATTAACAATATAATTAATGTTTTGATTGAATTCCACGATAAATCTTTTGGGAATATCCCTGTTGTGTGACCCAGATAACGTAATAACACAGGTACACAGCCTATAAAGTTAAAGTGCCCATATTATGAAAGGAATAACTTTTTCTGGGATTTGGGGTGTTATTTTGTGTCTCTGGTGCTTCCACATGCATACAAACTTGGAAAACAAACATCCATGCTGTTTGGAGTGAGATCCGGTTTCTGAGTGTCCTCTGCTTTCAGTCTCTGGGTGAGCTGTTCAAAATCTGCACGGCTTTCTACGTCACTAGTCAAGACGAGGTGGCTAACTGTAGCATGCTAGCTCGTTCTCAGTGGCAAAACACTGATACGACACACCCTGGTTGACCATAATCTCCAAAAGAACTACTTCCTGTCCCTGTTCTGCGGGTATTCCACAGGTGGCCCTGGTCTAGAAGTCTTCCAGCTAATCCTGCCTTGGACTGACCAAAGCTGGAGAAAGAGTTATCTAGCTGATGGGATCTTACAGAGCTACTGCGCAAGTGCAACTCCCATCAAAGATAGTATAGAAGTGAGATGTCTCACTCTGTAGCTAAAACGGAGATCTAAAGACACAGGGTGAAAACAGGATCTGCAGCAATGTGCAGTACAACAAAAATATGGTGTTTTTAGAAAATGAAACCATGTAAACCTATTCTGGTACAACCTCAAAAAAGAGCATAATATGGGCACTTTAACAACTCCTCTTTACTATCATAAAACATACTCCCATACTACAACTATATTCCCCTTTTGTTTTTGTTGCTAGAAACGTGTATAGGGTCAAATGCTAACAATTGAACTAATACAAATTATATTGTCAGACCAATATTCACTTATATAATTACAATCTGGCATATATCTGGTATATAAACAAAATCAACAATTACCAGTCATACGCCCTAAGACCTAAGCTAATGTTGGAAATGAAATGCAGTTAAACAAAGAAGCTTCCATTATGTCAAAACATTGACAATTAGACAATTATGGTTGTTACAGGTCTAACTGTAAATGTCTTAATTTTAATAGTCGTATTTTTCATAGAGTCCACTTCCCACTCTGTTTAGCCTACATTTACTTTAGCTCAAATAAATCCCAGCACCTTTTCTATTTCTTTCCCTCTTCTGTTTAAACCGCTCCAGTTACACCGACATCTTTAAGTGATCTTTATGTCTAATTGTGTTTAAACTGTTGGCAGTCTGTTTATTTCTAACTGTGGCAGCTAAGTGGCATGCTGTCTGCCTCTGCTCAGTGTTTGCTGTCTTCATTACAAACATTCCTGTGGACGAGAGTAAAAGGATGCGTGACAGTGTCCCAGTTTTTAGTTGTGATGGGTTGAGTTTAAAGCCTAGAGGAAGCAAAGTTAGTTTTTTGCAACGTGCCAATGTTGAAATTGTCTAGCATTCCAGGATAGGAGAAAAACATGCTCTGGTTTATCGGCATTTCTTTAAACCAATCACAATCGTCATAAGCAGCACGGAGCCGCGGTGCCTCAGCAAAATAGCCTCGGGAAAGAACTTGTTTTGGTGGAACGTGTGTACGTTCAAAGATTGTTTTAGTCGTGCGAGAGAAAACTCCAATTGGTCAGATAGTCTAGCTAGCTGTCTGGATTTACCCTGCAGAGATCTGAGGACCAGGTAACCATAGTCCTCAGATTGGACAGATAGTCTAGCTAGCTGTCTGGATTTACCCTGCAGAGATCTGAGGACCAGGTAACCATAGTCCTCAGATTGGACAGATAGTCTAGCTAGCTGTCTGGATTTACCCTGCAGAGATCTGAGGACCAGGTAACCATAGTCCTCAGATTGGACAGATAGTCTAGCTAGCTGTCTGGATTTACCCTGCAGAGATCTGAGGACCAGGTAACCATAGTCCTCAGAAATCCACCGGAGGTTAGAATTGCAACACAAAGAAAGCAGAATGGAATGGACATCAGGTTGAAAAAAATGAAATTTCCAGCAGCACAGGAGCAATCCCGGAAGTAGAAAGTCATGGATATAGACTAACATTGCAGTAACCTTGTGCAAAGGGCTGTCTGTCTTCATGCCATGCACGGTTCTATTGACTCTACACATCTAGTATCAGTGTGCAGATGGTATGGACTCTGTGCATTTCTTATTTTAGCTTGTAGCTTGACATTTTTAGATACATGCTTCTGCTATTTGCTCAGTCTACAGATACTCTACGTTTTCCTGTTTTGAGACAAAAACGTTCTCCGTTTTAGCTCCTGTTGCAGAACTAAAGCTATAGTATGTAGTTTCTGTCGCCCCCATGAGGAATTCCAAGTAATAACACTGTTAACACTGCATCCACATGATTGCTTTTCAGGAGGTAGCAGTTCATTTTCACATTTACAACATAACACAAACGCATATGGACCTAACATGTTTTAAAAAATGCAAGGAAAAACCTTTTTGTGTGGCAGGGCACCTTAAAGCATATTTTATACGTGAGCTGTATTTTCTCCCCTCTGAATGTGTAAACGTCATTAACTCTCCCTCTGCTTTCTGTCCTCCCCAGAGTGGCCTTGTTGAAGAAGAGCGGCGAGGCCGACTGGAGGAACCGGATCAATAAGAAGCAGGATGTGGCGAAGGTTGCCGTGGGCGACCAGCACGCTCAACACTGGGAACTGGAGCAGAGCTTCAAGAAGAAGGTAACCCACTGACCTGCACACTCACTGCTGACTGAACACATCCACAGACGAGCCTGAGACGGCCGGTCGTCTGTCTGTTACATCGTGTTTTTCATGCGGTTCTGACTGTATGCTCCAACCATGTCATGTTTAAAGATGGTACAGTGTCCAAGTTGATCTAGACTTAGACTTCCCTTAATTAATTCTTTTGGGATGACTCTGCGAGGAAATTGAAAATTCCAGCAGCAGTTTTAGCAAGAAAAAAGACAGTATAAAGACAACAAAATAACAGTAATAATAACAACAAGAACATTCGTCAATAAAAAACTATTAGTACCTACTCATCAGAAGCTTATAGTATGGTTCAAATTCCAATCATGACACCTTCAAAACAAGTTGAAACTTGGGCTGCACGATTAGTCTAATCACAATGTCACTCGTGATTAGATAACCGCAAATATTGTGCGATTTAAGTAAACAAAAGTGTGTTGTGTGCCTGCCACTGTGTGCATTGCAGTCTCAGTGTTGTAACCAGGGCTTTAAATGAACTTTTCTGTTCACCTTTCAACATGGCTAGTAGATTTTTAAAGTTACCAGCCAATCAGATTTTCCACTAGCCAATTTGTTTCCCACGGAAAATAAAAATGATTACATTTGAGCATCCATGTTTTCTTTAAAATAAATTTGTTTGGGTTGATGGCGGGAAGATATACAATACATTAAAACAATAACTTAAATACTCGTGTGTTTCGCACAATTCTGTTAATTTCCAAGTCAAACGGCCCAAATTACTTACCGGATCATTTCTGCAGCCTGTCGCTTTAAACAGACACTCCGCTTCATTCACCTGGATATAGACCTTAGTGGTCCCCTAATACTGTATCTGAAGTCTCTTTTATATAGACCTTAGTGGTCCCCTAATACTGTATCTGAAGTCTCTTTTATATAGACCTTAGTGGTCCCCTAATACTGTATCTGAAGTCTCTTTTATATAGACCTTAGTGGTCCCTAATACTGTATCTGAAGTCTCTTTTATATAGACCTTAGTGGTCCCTAATACTGTATCTGAAGTCTCTTTTATATAGACCTTAGTGGTCCCCTAATACTGTATCTGAAGTCTCTTTATATAGACCTTAGTGGTCCCTAATACTGTATCTGAAGTCTCTTTTATATAGACCTTAGTGGTCCCTAATACTGTATCTGAAGTCTCTTTTATATAGACCTTAGTGGTCCCCTAATACTGTATCTGAAGTCTCTTTTATATTTTGTAAGTTTGTAGCTTTTGAGGAGGGGGCGGGGGGATCAAGATGGAGGCTGGGGATGTGGCCTTGACCAACTGCCACTTATTTGAAAGCCATGATGTCTCTCTCTCATGGGTGGGCCAAATTCTCTGGGTGGGAAAAGTAGAGAAAGGGGAGGTAAACTTGCTCTTTATGACATCATAAGGAGCAAGATTCCAGATTGGCCCATCTGAGCTTTCATTTTCTCAAAAACAGAGCAGGATACCCAGGGCTCGATTTACACCTATCACCATTTTTGGCCACTGGGGGGCCATAGGCAGGCTGGGGGAACTCATATTAATGTTAAAAAAAACCTCATGAAGTGAAATGTTCATGCCATGGGACCTTTAACAACCGACAAAGCTGCCTTGAAGAAGACGCTTGGTGTTTACTGTTAATCACTTTACACCGTCTTTGCGGTCTCGTCGCTTTTACGCTCACCGCGACGCCGCTCGGGCAATGATGTCACTCAATGCCATCATTCTGGCTCTCGCTAATGCCTGATTTATGCTGCTGTGTTGAATCCAGAGGTTTAAATATACTTTGTGACTTAATCAGTCATATTACCTGCATCTTGAATGTCAGTTAAAAAGGGCACATAAAATAGATTCATTTAATAGGAATTTGTATATTTTTTCAATTTGTAAAATATTATTTAAAAAAAAAACAGTATTGCACATTTTTGTCTATGCATTTCTTCTTATGCTTGTTTAACTTGTATGTTCAAGTTAAAAAATACCCCAAATTTCAGTAGCCTTTTTTTCTGCACTGTCCTTGATAATCAAGTAAGCTCCTCATACAATATATTGCAATTGTAATGGCACTGTTATGTAAATCATAACAGTATGACTTTTTTTCTCCAAATCGTTCAGCCCTAGTTAGAACACATGAGAACTTCAGCCCACAGGACTTGAATGCAGCACTAATACAGTGGCAGGCTTCAGTAATTTGATTTGATCTGCAGTGTCGCATTATGACAGCAAGCCTCTGAAGTCGGCCTGTTTATTAAACAGAGTTTAGGAGATGCTCTTCTGCTGACGGGTAACTCTAGAGCACATGTGTCAAACTCAATTTCACTACGGGCCACAGTGGAAAATAAGAATCCCATCACGGGCCAAACATTTATAGTTCATTGACATGCTTTTATTTCATTGAAAAAGTCAAAACTCTTTGACTGTATTATTGCAAAGTCTCAAATAGTCTTAGTAAGAAAAGAAAAAAAAAAGGGAGAAAACTCAGAAAACGTGCCAACAAACGTCATAAATAAATGATTAAACCGTTGGAAGAGCGACAGAAACTAGGTGGGCCAGAATTTGTTATGGACCTAAATTTCTATGCGGGCCAGATCAAAATCTGCAAGGGGGAATTGGCCCGCAGGCCTTGAGTTTGACACATGCTCTAGAGTCACGGCAATGTCAGAAGCATGACAGCCATTGAACAGTTTTGCAGTATAAACCTGCAATCGTAACATGGAATTTTTTTTTTTGGGATGTCTCTAAACAGAGAGGTTGTGTATTGTCCTCGTCTGTTTCTTTTGGTGTCTTTGTCTCGCTCCTCTGTTCTGTCTCATACACAGCTGTTGCATGTTTTTGTGCTTGCGGTTAATCTGCATTTATCTTCCGTTTAGATCAGTCAAACATTATTTCATAGAGCATGCTTTTTCATTCCATGGGTATGGAAGTGTATGGCTGCCAATATCAAAAAGTAAAAGTTTAATTAAATAGCAAGGTATTTTTTCACAGTGCGTGCAAGATGCATGATGAAACAAAGTATAATTAAACTTGTAAAATTCCGTTCAATTCATCAATTACGTTATGTTTGAAAATGCTTAATTATGGGCTAAAATTCAATTGAAAATATGTTTTAGTGTATTCTGTAGCATAGCACTGCCATGATGATAATAATGGAAATGTGCACCCTGAGGACATAATTCCAATGCAAAAGTCCAGTTTACAATTTCATTTTCAAGTTGAGCTTGTATGTTGTCTGTCAGTTTGAATTTCTCATTTAATTTAATGTAATTCATTTAATTTTAATGTCAATGTTATGCTGACGAGCAGACTAAAAATTATTTTCGCTAGGTATTGAAACCATGATAATTCAAATCAGAATTGGATTATAAAATGTAACTTTTATCCTACATTATTTGTGAAAAAAAAAGAAAAATGGAATATCCCTGTAAATATTTGCAGCCAAAGACTTCCATACAAATAGTTTATGTCTCTAGAATTTCCATATGTTTGCTACAGTTGTGATTAAAGATGATCAAGATTAGAGTACATTTAAGATGGATTTAAAAGCCTAATTTTGTCTAAATAACCCAAACATTGAGATGCAATGTCTACTTTCTACTCAGAGAAAAGTGAATTACTTTGTGTGCAGTCTAGGAAAACTTGACTAACTGTCCAGTGTAATGCAGCCTCTGTATTTCACCTTTCTGGCTTCAACCTTTCTTTCCTCTGAACTGCATGTTACATGTAACTTTTCATTCTTCAGTTTGTCTTTGTTTGCATGTCCTTTTACCTTTTTAAACAAAAATAAACCTTATTTCCTTCTCTGCATGTTGAGTGCGTTTCTGTATGGGCATTCTCATTTGTTTTTAAAAGGAGGGTAAGGGTGGGATGGTACACGTTCCTCTCTGTTTAGACATATTCAAACCGCCACGATCCACAGCAGCGGTTGTTTTTGTTTCCAGCTGCTTATCAGGGTTTGTTCAGCTCGGGTCAACGGCTCTGCCGGTACAGTTCATAAAAGATTTTGATCTTAGTTAGTCAGGAAGAGTTTTGCTTTTAATTCTCTGATGCCGCTGTGAATGAAATAATTTGCTCTTCTGAACTGCCTTTTCTGATAAACAAGCTTGATGTTTTTAAATCAAATGCGGACAAAAAATATTTTTTTAATCCGGTTTTAGTGCTGGCTAAGAAGTAGAAGTCAAGGGGAAGGACGGTAGATGGTGTTCATTTTGTTTTCATCCTCTCATTCATCAGGACACTATTTCGTATTTTAAATCACAGGCGAGCAACACTAAAGATCAGGCAGAGACATAACTCTGCAGAGTCAAGCAAAAGCCAACAGCAGAGCAAATAAAGACTTCCATTGTTCTAACCAAGGGCATGGTCTTTGATGCATACTGATGTTGTTACACCAAACATAACTGTAGTCTTGGTATTTTCCACCACAGTAAGTATGTATCTACTTAAAGGGTCCTAAAATGAAACAAAACAGTTCAGAAAGTGCAAATGGTGTTTTAAAAATGTGAGTTCCATGACTTTTTTTTTTTTTTCGGGACAACCGAGCCTTCAGCAAACATGTCCCTTCTCTCCCGCGGCTGCTTGTCTGTAGGACGATGAAGCACAGATGGTGATCGATGAGTTTGCTGTGTCCGACCTGCAATGGGTAAGGCCGGTGTGCAAGGCCGGAATCACACGCAGCGGTGGGATTTATCAAGTGCATTTCAATTGGATTAGTGATTTCAGTTTTAGATCCTTAACTGCATTTAACACTAAGACACTAAGACAGACACAGTCTTGATAAATACAGTGTGTGTGTGTGTGTGTGTGTGTGTGTGTGTGTGTGTGTGTGTGTGTGTGTGTGTGTGTGTGTGTGTGTGTGTGTGTGTGTGTGTGTGTGTGTGTGTGTGTGTGTGTGTGTGTGTGTGTGTGTGTGTGTGTGTGTGTGTGTGTGTGTGTGTGTGTGTGTGTGTGTGTGTGTGTGTGTGTGTGTGTGTGTGTGTGTGTGTGTGTGTGTGTGTGTGTGTGTGTGTGTGTGTGTGTGTGTGTGTGTGTGTGTGTGTGTGTGTGTGTGTGTGTGTGTGTGTGTGTGTGTGTGTGTGTGTCCGTCCCTCGCTACTGTAATGCCCCCACTCACGTGCCAAACGCGGTGACTGTTCACACTGCTGTAGCACGCGTCCCTTGCCCCACCCTAGTGTGTGTGTCATGGTGAAGGGTATTCTACCACTGCTCGTTGGGTTTCAGAATGATGCCTGTGTCAAGCATTTCTCCTACTGTCTTACACTCTGTGGATGTGTGTTCTGGGTGTCTGTATGGTTAAGGTTTAAATTGCAATTGTCTCTAACTATAATTAATTAATTTCTGTGAATGCAGGGGTTTAGTGACGTGAAGAGGAGTTTGCATGCTTATAACAAAAATAACACGTTTATTTTTTTAAGGCCCGATTATAATATTCAAGCAGACTAAATATTTTAAGATTCGAGGCAAGAAAACACATGCAGTACATTACAGCTGCATTGTAGCAATACAAACATTTTTATATGAACAATGGATCAAATGACTATATATTGTGACATGTGTCCACAAAGAATTATCAACCAACGCTGCAATTCCCCTCTGATTAATCTACTGTACTGAAAAAACAGACACATCAGCGACTAGCTGGTGGTCCTAGTAAAACATTAAGCAGCTACAGAACCCCTACAGTATTTCCTTCAGGAGTTGTTGGAGCCCTAAACTGAATGAGAATGGCAAATATTGGTCTTGGAATATTGGCATTTGTCTAGTGGCCAGACACATGACTCCAAATGGATGGCCGCTAATGTTGCCCTGCATCTGCTGAATATGTAAATGGACAAATGCTTGCTTATTTACTATAACTTTAAGTAACCATGCTACTTATGTGTTTTTTCATGTTTCCCTGCCACCAGTTGGCCAAAATTAGATTAATTTAATTAAGACAGTTTTTTGGGGGGGGATTTTTATTTTTTTTATTTTTTAAGGGTTAATTGTTTGTGGTACACTGCCAAAAAGAGAAGAGTGGTTGAAATTGAAGCAACAAAGGTGGAGATGTCCTGATTTTTCTTTCCTAGCATTGGTAAAGCTCCAAAAATACTATTTAATTATATTCAATTCACTTTTATTTAGAGGATCAAATCATCTCAAGACACTTTACAGATAAGTTAGGTCTAAATTCCAGTAATTCCCCCAAGAGCAAGCATTTAGTACGTCGGTGGCGAGGAAAAACTTCTTTTTAGGGAGAAACCTCAGGCTGACGAGGCTCTTGGTAGGCGGCGTCTGATGCTGCCGGGGTTACGATTAGTAGTCGCAATTATAGTCACAATAAAGATGATGGAACTATGACTAGAAAAAGTAGTTGTAGCAAATGGCGTAACAGGGCACTGCAGGGTGTAGCAGGGCACCGAATAGAACCACGGCGGCAGCTGCAACCATGATTTAGATGCCACACCAATCCAAGGAAAACTGTGAGGCATGAAAACATGAGGACTCTGAGGAATAAGCTCCCCAGAGATAAGGTAGTAACAAGCATTTCTGGGACATGAGTTGGAAAGACACACAGATGGAAAGAGAGAGAGTTAGCGTGTCAAAGGAAGTCCCCCGGCATTCTAAAACTATATCAGCATAACTAAGAGCTGGTCGAAGGCAAACCTGAGCCAGCTCTATAAGTGTTGGTAGATTAATCTGACAACTAATAAAGAGAAACAGAGAAGAGAAGGGGTGCCATGTCTGCAGATAAACACCCTCCCCAGGCCGGTCTAGGCAAACGCTACGACTCCTCACTCTCTAACTAATAAGCTTTATCAAAGAGGAGAGTTTTAAGTTTACTCTTAAATGTGGAGATGGTGTGGTGTCTGCCCCCCAAACCCAGACTGGGAGCTGGTTCCACAGGAGAGGAGCCTGATAGCTGAAGGCTCTGGCTCCCATTTTACTTTTAGAGACTCTAGGAACCAGAAGTAACACTGCATTCTGGGAGCGCTGTGCTCTAGAGGGACAATAAAGTACTAGGAGCTTATTCCTTTGAGACACTGAGCTCCTCTCTCCTCTCGTTTTATTTGTGTGCATCAATGTCCCAGAAATGCTTGTTACTAACCCACCTCTGGGGAGTTACTCTCCGGTGTCATTATGTTCTTGTTTTTCACCCAGCATGTTTCCTTGGATTAGGGAGGCACCAAAATCACGGTTGCAGATGTTGCCATAGTTCTGTTACACGTCCTGCGATGCCCTGTTACATCCTGCTACGCTCTGCGTTGCCCTGCAAAGTCCTGTAGCGCCATGTCAGTGCCCTGCTATGCCATGAAATACTACAATCTACTACTTCTAGTCACTGGACCATTATCTTTTACTGTGACTCTTATTGCCACTATTCATTACACCCCCCACTGGCCAAGTTTTTCCTCACCAATGTCTCATTGATTGCTTGCTCTTGGGGAAATTACTAGAATTGTTGGGACTTTGTAAACTATAGTGTGGTCTAGACCTACTCTATCTGTAAAGTGTCTTGAGATAACTCTTGTTATGAATTGATACTATAAATCAAATTGAGTTAAGATGTGATGATGCCTGACCATTACGAGCTTTGTAGGTCATGAGAAGGATTTTAAATTCAATCCTGGATTTTACAGGAAGCCAAAGCAGATAAGCTAATACAGGAGAAATATGATCTCTTTTTGTAGTTCTTGTCAGAACACGCGCTGCAGCCTTCTGGATTAGCTGTAGAGTCTTAAGGGACTTATTTGAGCAACCTGATAGTAAGGAATTCCAGTAGTCCAGCCCTGAAGTAACCAATGCATGGACTAGTTTTTCTGCATCATTTTGAAACGGGGTGTGCCTAATTTTGGCAATGTTACGCAAAAAGCTGTTCTTGATATTAGTTTTAAATCCCAAAATGCATTGCCCACCTCTGTCTTAACACCTTGGTCATTCCATAGGCTTTTTATTATAAATTGTCTTCAAGCTCAGTTCAAGACAACCCTGATGTCTAATGTCTGATAACCCCTCATTATGGGTCATGATGATGTCAAATGATGACAAGAAGTTTTATGGACTGCCCTGCATTGACCAAGACTAGTAAATTGATCCTCATGTGTAAAATCTTCAGATGTGCCCCTTTAAATACTATTTCTTCTTTCCATGACTGTCTGTATAGGAGCCGGTCTTTCCTTCTACTTTCTCTCTTCCTCCTGAGCCCGCTATCCGTACTCCATCCTCTGACGAGTCCGCCAGCCAGGTAGGAAGTTTTGTTTTGCTCTTGTCATGTGCATAGCTTGCTTTTTTGCTTCCCCTACTTCCCGCCTACTTAACTAAGCTTTGGAATCCATAGCCAAATCACAAACCCCATTGTTTTAACATGCATCTTTCCTAAACAGAGTAAGTCTTCCCAAAATGCTCTTCGGTCATACCTGTGTGGTTATTTTGCACAACATTCTTTCCCATTACAAACCCTTTCACCCCCCAAAAGAGCATGTGAGTGGAGCGAGCGGGGGGATTTTGGATGGAGCTCAGAGCGCACTTTTGAAATGTTGGAGTGTTGCCTTATTGCCCCCTCTCCAATTTTTCACCGGTACCACTCACTCCATGAGTTCGTAGCATTTCCGAGCCCGTCTCAGACTCTGTGTTACTGCAGCACAGTACAGTGGTGCTCAAAAGTTTACATACACATGCTTAAGTTGACTAAAAAGAGGAATAAAAAAATCATGTGTTGGAAATTTATTTTAATACCTAAATTAAAAAATGAGGTAAAATCCAACCTTTAAGGACACCAATTTTCTTTGTGAATGAATAACGTATTGTAAATAAATAAATGTTCTTATTTAAAATACAGGGGTCATAAGTATACATACCCCTATGTTAAATTCCCATAGAGGCAGGCAGATTTTTATTATTAAAGGCCAGTTATTTCCTGGATTCAGGATATTATGCATCCTGATAAAGTTCCCTTGGCCTTTAGAATTAAAATAGCCCCACATCATCACATACTCTTCACCATGCTTAGAGATAGGCATGGGATACTTTCTATAAAATCATCTCTCAATGCAAATCAAACCAGGTATTAGTCTAACTGAAATAAAACCATGCCTATCTCTAAGCATGGTGAAGAGTATGTGATGATGTGGGGCTATTTTAATTCTAAAGGCCAAGGGAACTTTATCAGGATGCATAATATCCTGAATCCAGGAAATAACTGGCCTTTAATAATAAAATCTGCCTGCCTCTATGGGAATTTAACATAGGGTATGTATACTTATGACCCTGTATTTTAAATAAGAACATTTATTTATTTACAATACGTTATTCATTCACAAAGAAAATTGGTGTCCTTAAAGGTTGGATTTTACCTCATTTTTTAATTTAGGTATTAAAATAAATTTCCAAAACATGATTTTTTTATTCCTCTTTTTAGTCAACTTAAGCATGTGTATGTAAACTTTTGAGCACCACTGTACATGTAGACGATCGTCTCTGCTTCTTCCTTTCCATGCCACCACCATCCAGCTGACTTTTTGCTGGTGGAGTTACGAGCATTAAGGGATGTTTGACGCAGTTCATCTGATAAATACAACACAGCTTTTCTTATTATTTATTTTTTTTTTTTTTTTGTTGAGCGGAGCGGGGGGGAGATTTGTGTTGACCATGGAGTGACCGGGAGTGGCTTTGAGCAGGAGAACGAAGGGAATGATCAGCTCCTTGAGCGAACTGCGGAAATTCTCACTGCCCCACTCAACTCATATGCTCTGACCCCCGATCTGTCGAGTCCCCTCACTCAGCCTCAACCATGCTGGCAGAACAGTTGTGGCATGTGCACATTATGTTCAGTTGTTAACGGCCAACCTGCTCTTGTTTTATGACACTGAATATCCACGTCCCAAAGCTTTGTCTCTTTGACTATAAAGTCAGCATGGCAGGTCCTGTAGCGTCTCACACTTGTGCAGAGCTTGGACAACCATGTTTTATTTTTATTTTTTTATCCTCATCCCTAAATCCTCATCTTTTCTTACCTTCTTCATTCATCGCTCTGGTTGTGAAGACCACCAGATCTCCCAGACCCATGCAAGTGGATGAGAGACACCCCTGGAGACGGAAGGTGACCCAATACAGTGCTATCTATACTGTGCTATGGCAAATCCCCCAGCTCTGCCCTCCCTAGTGGCTAGTGGCAGAGACACACACAGTCAAATCAAAATTGGCACCAAATTAGTTATGTTATCATTGGTCACTAAAGGACACCTTCTGCTGTTAACTTTCACTTTAACAATAATTTTTTTCATGTTTACATTATGGTGGCACTAAAACATTTCTAAAGTCATGTGCAAAGTAAAGAAATCATTTCCCTGTGGATGTTGTTAAACTGCTTGCTTTTAATGTGATGCAGGGCATTAATATGCTTCCTGTGTAAGAAATCAGTCCTGTTTGGTGTTCCTCCTACTTTGTCGGTCTGTTAATTTGGCCTGCTCTTAGAAGAAAATTCCACATTTAAACATTTGTCACAAACAGCAAATGGCAATGTAAGAGTTCCATTTCTCTTTTGTACTACTGTTCAAGTTCCACAGGCGTTCTAGAAAAAGCCTAAGAAAAAGTACTGTTTTGGAAACAGTTAGTCACCTACTCAGAAAATGGCACCTGGAATGCATCAAACATCGCAAACTGATGATATATTACAGCGTAATACCCTGAGGTGGCTTTTAGTCCATCAGGAGTAACTTCTCTCTCCTCCTGTCTCTCTTTTCCTAGAGAATAGCTGAGGCTGAGATGGAGTGCCAGGGGATGGAGGCTCACATGTCCATCCAGGAGAGGAAAGAGCTGATAGTAGCCCAAGAGGAGGCCTGGAAGATGAAAGGCCACGGAGCCGCCAATGACTCCACCCAGTTCACTGTGGCTGCACGCATGGTGAAGAAAGGTCAGAGGGAAAGTGAACACACACATTTTCTCTGCAGTCCTTCTCCATCTCTCAGAAGCATATGCTCACATGCTGAATTACACTAAAGTCATTTCACCACAGAAAGTTAAGTCCGCCGTTCAGTTTCAGCCCTCTACCCAAAATCCTCCATAGCCCCCTTAGCAATAAGCAGCTATGGGGAAATGCCTCTCCATTTGGGCCCAGACACCCGGCCAGAGTGGCTGCTCAGAGAACTCTGCTCGGGCACAAAATGATTTTCTGGTTGGAATTGTTCCTCGGATCGGAGGATAATACTTTGTCAAAGCACAGGAACCGTCAGGGTGGGGTTTGCGGGGATGAACGCCGCTGATTGGTCAAACACACAGCTGCAACTCTCCTACCGCTTCATTCCTAAAACAAGAAAGTACTCTCATATTGATTAATTAACATTTCAGGGCAATGGTAGAACGTTTCTGTTTGTTTGATAGAATTGCATGTAAATTTGCTCTTGGCTACCAGACTTATTTTTTTTTAAAGAAAGAAAGAAAAGGAGACCGAGAGGGATTTGTGCGAGCGTGCGACCACACTGAACTGCATTTGCTGCCGACGTGTGTCTCGGGCAAGCATGCGAGAGAGAGAGAGATGGTGGAGCGGTTATAAGAGCAATAAAACAATATTTCTGATTGTTTCACAGCGGCTATGAAGAAAGACAGCAGCTGCTAAGTGTGTTCACCCCTGCCGCCACCAGTAGCCCCGGCTTGTCATGTTGCTTTACATCAGCAGACGGATTTGCCTAATCTTCACAGGTCTTTAGACATAGTTGGAAACCCAGACAATAATGGGCTGAAGGAACTTTTAGTAATAAATAAATAAATAGTTCTGGGGACTTAAAGGCTCAGTGTATAAGGTGTTTAGTTGTTCATTATCAAGATCAGTGTTGCCCGTTCACAAACATCTTTTTCATGAATATTTACCACCACCATCAATTCCAAGTCTTCCTAATGGCTTGAAATTTTACTTTACCATTTGCATAAACTATGGTAAACGCTCCATATTCATGCGTCATACATCATCCTTTCTGTCTTTCGAGTTTTTGCTGTCGCATGATAAACTCACAGGTGCTGCTAATGGGTATCGTAGCTTCCCGGCCCGGCTAGTTTAAAGAAGGAAACATGGAGGACCACATATATTCAAAATCCAAATATTTCTTCCTTGCCCAGAAACAGAACAAGGATATCTAAAAGAGCAAGAGAAAGCTACCATAGCTGTAATACGCACTTTGAACTGCGTGGTGCAAGAGAGTTGATTGCGATATATGATCTCAACGCTAGATGGGAGAAATTCCCACACATTGGACCTTTAGGAGACCCCAGAGCCTTGGGTCGAAACGCAAAACTTTTGACTGTGCCACTGTATCTTTGGCTGCCTTTTTTAGAGCAGTGTTAGCATTAGTTCCAGTGATTGCAACATAAAGGGCACTTAAACTACTGCACTGAAAAGTCACTTTTCTTTAACGCCCACACCTGTTGATTTCTACTTAAGCCCACAAACCAACACAAAGACTCCCCTAATTAAAGTGGGAAATCTTGGTATGTGGGTCAATGACGCAACGCATACATTTTCCATCGGACTGCATTTTCTTCAGTTAAAAAGCACAGTAACCATGCATTTTGGGACATTGGATGCTCATACCTACCATACCTTTTGTGTTCATACAACAGGTTTGGCCTCCGCCTCCGCCCTCCAGTCTACAGTGTCCTCCAAACCCAAGAACAGCAGCCTTGCAATCTCCAAACCACAGGAAGGTCAGTTATTCGTCCATGTTTGCTTTTCACTACACTCTTGTATCCATTGGTTACCTGTTCCGTCTCTGATGTGGAGGTCTTAAGTTCATTAGCGGGGTTAATGAAGTCTGCTGCTCCAATCTGATTTAGACTTAACCCTTATGTTGTCTTCTGGTCGACCATGAACTCGTGTCCACCCGGCTCAAAATGAAACATGAAAATGAACACTTTAATTTAACTGATAATCGGCCAGGGCCAATAATCGGTCCATCCCTAATGTTTTTTTTAATGCTTTTTTCCCCCAAACTACCAGCAGTATATACACCACTAACAGAGTTTTACACTTATTCTTCGAATTCATGGTCAATTACAGGCCTCATTTATATGAAATTATATATAAGTTAAAGAAGGAGTAGTAATGAATTATTTTGACTAATAGTTAAACTCAAAGGATGTTGATGTTTCATTGCAGATGTCAAAGTTCAGTCAGGATACTTTTTTGAAACCATTTTAAAAAAAGAATTTCAAATGCAAAAAAATTGAATACAACAACCAAAATTCAATGCAAGTAGTGAACTGATCATTACTTTTACTTGTGAAGAATGTTGAATGGAACCATCCAGGGTTTTGGTTGAAAGAAACCCATATATTTCTGATATAAAGTCTTTGAAAACAAGTCAAATTTGACCAGAAGACAATGGAAGGGTTAACGACATGACTTTGTTACATCTTTAACGGTCATTAGGCACACAGTTGTCAGAACAAATTCTGGATACAGTTCATTTACATGTTGCGTTGAACTTGGATGGATTCCTGTGTAATATGATTCCATATTCTTAGCTTACAGTTAATGTACCGTTGTTTAAAATGATTCTGGGACACAGCCCGTTGTAATTGATTGTTTTTGCTTCTCTTTCAAAAGACATGGAGGACATATCTGATATCGAAGGTGTATTCCCTTTTGTTGTTTGGTGTTGCACCGAATGCAATGTTCATCATCATCACCCAAAAACCACAAATATCATCAATACTAATGTGACTGATGTTGCCGTGTGACTTCTATTAGGTCATCAAAGCCTAATAGAACATAAACCATGGGATAATGTTACCATCTATATGCATGAGCGGGAAGTGCAATGGGATTCATATTTAGTGGCTGTTCACTGTTGTTAAAATGCTTGTGACTGACAATAGATGTGTTCAGATAACTTAATTGGGACTGTATGCAACTGTTCATACTCAGTCATCGTTCAAAATCAACATCAATTGTGGTCAATGGTCGAGTGTGACTCTCAACGACAGAACCTTAGACATCCTGCCTGTACAGAGATGGTATCTCTGCTAGTATTTAACAGTAAATGTATGGCTCTAACAGCTGTGTGTGCGTGTGTGCACAGAGATCAAGGCCGTACCAGATCTGACCCTGGAGTCAGACATGAAGTTGGACAAACTGGAGTCATTCCTCGGGAAGATCAACAATAAAGGTCAGTATTGTTCGGCACGCTGTCTGCAAGTTCATCATGCCTCTGCTTCGCTCCGTACTCAGTCACTGAGTTCCTAATCAGGCCTTTCACATTGTTCACACCATGAAAATACTGTTCTCACATTATAACCACACAATAGGGCTGGGTACCAAATTCAATACTTGCATACCAAAATGCTCGTGACTGACAATAGATGTGTTCAGATAACTTCACTGTGACTCTATGCAACTGTTCATGCTCAGTCATCGTTCAAAATTAGTTGATATCCAAATCTTTAATAATGTGTAAACGTAGCTGTGTTTTTCCTTATCGGGTCTGCAGCCTTGCAAATTGTCAGCTGGTTGGTTTGTGTACAGTAACCACAGCAACGCACAGAGCTGACCGTAAGCTGGAATCAGGCAAGAGGCCACAAACTGGTTGTAAACTTCGGTAAAAACCCCAATTTAGTCGCATATTCCAAATGTGTTGTAACATGTCTAAAGAATGGCTCTAAAACCTGAACAATACCGACATATCAAACATGTCTTAATCAAAGTATTAGTCAACAGTTGGCTGTTGTTGAAGAAGGAAAAACAAAATCCCAATACTCAATACTATCAAATCGCAATAAATGAAATTTGGAATATATAGAAAATGGCATGCATTATGAAAGAATCAAATCGGGACAAAAGCATATATCGTCCCAGGCCAAATGCTTAGCATACGCGACAGTATGATCACATCTTCTCTAGTTCGATTGTTGCTGAGGACTTTTGTAGCACATTATTCCCCCTCTAGCTTTCTGTCGCATCTCTACTGTCCAAATATACTTAAAGAAATAGAAACATATAATAAATATACACTACCGTTCAAAAGTTTGGGGTCACATTGAAATGTCCTTATTTTTGAAGGAAAAGCACTGTACTTTTCAATGAAGATAACTTTAAACTAGTCTTAACTTTGAAGAAATACACTCTATACATTGCTAATGTGGTAAATGACTATTCTAGCTGCAAATGTCTGGTTTTTGGTGCAATATGTACATAGGTGTATAGAGGCCCATTTCCAGCAACTATCACTCCAGTGTTCTACTGGTACAATGTGTTTGCTCATTGGCTCAGAAGGCTAATTGATGATTAGAAAACCCTTGTGCAATCATGTTCACACATCTGAAAACAGTTTAGGTCGTTACAGAAACTACAAAACTGACCTTCCTTTGAGCAGATTGAGTTTCTGGAGCATCACATTTGTGGGGTCAATTAAACGCTCAAAATGGCCAGAAAAAGAGAACTTTCATTTGAAACTCGACAGTCTATTCTTGTCCTTAGAAATGAAGGCTATTCCATGCGAGACATTGCTAAGAAATTGAAGATTTCCTACAACGGTGTGTACTACTCCCTTCAGAGGAAAGCACAAACAGGCTCTAACCAGAGTAGAAAAAGAAGTGGGAGGCCGCGTTGCACAACTGAGAAAGAAGATAAGTACATTAGAGTCTCTAGTTTGAGAAACAGACGCCTCACAGGTCCCCAACTGGCATCTTCATTAAATAGTACCCGCAAAACACCAGTGTCAACATGTACAGTGAAGAGGCGGCTGCGGGATTCTGGGCTTCAGGGCAGAGTGGCAAAGAAAAAGCCATATCTGAGACTGGCCAATAAAAGAAAAAGATTAAGATGGGCAAAAAAAGTGTTGTGGACGGATGAATCCAAGTTTGAGGTGTTTGGATCACAAAGAAGAACGTTTGTGAGACGCAGAACAAATGAAAAGATGCTGGAAGAATGCCTGACGCCATCTGTTAAGCATGGTGGAGGTAATATGATGGTCTGGGGTTGCTTTGGTGCTGGTAAGGTGGGAGATTTGTACAGGGTAAAAGGGATTCTGAATAAGGAAGGCTATCACTCCATTTTGCAACGCCATGCCATACCCAGTGGACAGCGCTTGATTGGAGCCAATTTCATCCTACAACAGGACAATGACCCTAAACACACCTCCAAATTGTGCAAGAACTATTTAGAGCAGAAGCAGGCAGCTGGTATTCTATCGGTAATGGAGTGGCCAGCGCAGTCACCAGATCTGAACCCCATTGAGCTGTTGTGGGAGCAGCTTGACCGTATGGTACGCAAGAAGTGCCCATCCAACCAATCCAACTTGTGGGAGCTGCTTCTGGAAGCGTGGGGGCAATTTCTCCAGATTACCTCAACAAATTAACAGCTAGAATGCCAAAGGTCTGCAATGCTGTAATTGCTGCAAATGGAGGATTCTTTGACGAAAGCAAAGTTTGATGTAAAAAAAAATCTTATTTCAAATACAAATCATTATTTCTAACCTTGTCAATGTCTTGACTCTATTTTCTATTCATTTCACAACGTATGGTGGTGAATAAGTGTGACTTTTCAGGAAAACACTAAATTGTTTGGGTGACCCCAAACTTTTGAACGGTAGTGTATATCTAAATAAAAAGATATTGGGGCTGCAGATGTGAGGAAAATACCTTATTGTGTTTTATTTTGACTGATATTGTGATATGATTCACGTTATTGGAGGGAATTATCCTTTTTTTTTTTAATCATCATTCTAATTTTTAGGATTTTTGTCAGGATTTGAACCACAACTACACTTCCACATGTCTTCCACATTGCTTTTATCTTCCATATCAGGTCCAGGTTATGCATTCATCATTTGACTGCAGGCAATTTCAGTTCTGTGCAGAAAGAAAAGCACCGTGCAAATGTACAACATGTAATTCTACCATTTAGAGAGGCCAAAAAATGAAGAAAAAAATAAGTCATAGTTTTAAAAAATGAGGTTTGATAAATAAAAATCTGGAGGGTGCATGCATGGATGCAAAATTCCATTATTTCAAGTTTTCTTCACAAATCACAATCTTAATTTGGCATTTCTCAATAAATAAATAAGCACATGTTCAATTGGCAAAACATAAGTGCAGTGATGCTTGTGCAGGCTTTGGCAGATTGTGCGTAGTAGTAACTTCTATGACTTGTGGATATTGTGTGATCCTGTCCCTCCTCAGTGTCTGGACTGCCAGAAGCAACCATCACAGTTACACAGAAGAAGGTAAAGGAAGTGATGAGCCTCGAAGATGAAACTTTTTCCAAATTCTACCGCCACGTGGAGGAGCTCCCCTCCACCACCAACAAGGTGGAGATAGACGACGACTTTGACGCTATCTTCGGTCCCCAGGTGCCAAGGTAAACTCTCAGCGCCTCAGGTCATGTTTTCAATAGGAACCCTGACAGATGGAAGATGGCTAATTACCTTTGGTCCAGTGATATGGTCCAGGAATGATGGACTGGGATACATGATAACCTATGTCTAATTGCAGGGATCCAGGTTTCATTCAGCCCGAGATTATTTATTCTGGGAGATGGGTCAATCCTAAACAGGATGGATAAGCACGTAAGAAGCTGGGTCCAGACTAGTTCAATGATAGCCAGACAGATTCTTTTAAGAGGATGGAAGAATGAAGGGATGCCGTCAATCCAGGAGTGGGAATGGCTCGGGTGGTGGCGTTTGAAAAAAAAAAAATCTTGAAAAAATGGTTTTCAAGATTGGATGTCTATACTATAAAATGGGAAAACTATGGTGAATGCCCTGCCTTACAAGAAGCCCATGCCCTTACAGGTCAAAGATCAGTTGAGTGAACAGGCCGCTCTACCGTACACAGACAGGTGCACCTGCACAATAGACCCTAAAACAATAATGAGCTTAGCATCAGCAACGTCACCCATTGGCTTGTGGACTGCCGCAGTGAAGCCAGGAGATTGGATTTCAAACCGTTCCCTGTCACATAAATAGTGCTAGTATATATAGTGTGTTCGCCATTTTGTAGTACTACCTGAAATTTCTGGAGGGCTCCTTAGAAGCTTTGTGCTGGGGAGAGACGTGTATGGTGTTGTCATTTATACATATGTATTTTTTCCTCACTGGTTAACCATGTCCCTCCACCTCTGATCTCTCCCCAGGCTGACCTCGGAGATGGTGCAACACAGGCGAGCGGTGCGCCCGACGCGTAACGTCCAATCATCTCGCAACCCTCTGAAGATGCTGGCTGCCAGGGAGGACATCAGACATGAGTACACAGAGCAGAGGCTCAACATCGGCCTGCTGGAGAGCAAGAGGATGAAGGCTGAGAAGAGTGAGTAAGGTGCATGATGAGCTAGAAAAAGCATGAGACCAAAACCCTTTACATCATACCACATGACAGGTTCCCTTCTCAAAAACTCTTTGTATATGTCTTAATATGTCTCATGTCTTAATAATAAATGTAATATATGTCAAAGTGTCTGATGGAAACAATTTTGTTTCACATTGGTTCAGTCCAGTATTAAGGAAGGCAAGACCAGCTGCAATGTAACGTTGATGGGCAATTGCGGACCTTCAGTTTCTATACCAGTGACATACAACACAAGTGTCTGACAATGATATGGAAAGGATCCCTACAAAGGTTGACTTTTTTTATTTTTTTATAAAGAATAAAATCTTTTTTGTTTACCATGAAACAGCCCCCGAAATCGCTATCGCCAAAGTCACCAGACTCCATTTAAATGAACACTACTTTTGTTATTGTAAAACGCACTACATTCAAAGTTGACAAAAACAAAATAAAACTACCAAAAGCTGTCTTGGTTTGTCTGTTTTCAACAATCGCCACTTTTGGTTTTGTTGAAATAAAACCCATTTACATGTGGAAATATGCTGGCGCTATACATGCTAAAAGTACTGATTATTTACATGGAGTCTGGTGGGTTTGGCGGTGGAGGTTTCTGAGCGGTTTCTGGTTCAAAAAAAGGTCTATGTCTGTAGGGATCAGTTCCATAATTCCATAAATCTCTTATTATATATTATCATTATTATATATTATAATAATAATAATAATAATCTCAGCCTGTTTGTGGCAAAAACAGTACTTTTAGTGAACATACACAGACCGTGCATATTTGTTTAATAGGATTACATTGCAGCCCGATTCACGGCTGCCAGTTACAGCATTCTTGTTAAATACTAGACCAATTTCAAAGATTTTGTTCACATTAGTCACTGGTTAATTTTTTTAACCATTAATCAGTGTCTAATCTTGGCCCATCACATGGAATTTTCATGTTTTAAAATAAAGTGTAGTACAGTGTCTGCCATGTTTCCACCTTTATGTCAGACTGTGTAGTGTAGTGCATGGGCTTGTATAGATGTGTCCCTGCAGCAATGCAGTGACAAAAATCTCAGCCAAACATCTCAATCTCAGATACAAAATGTACCCTCACTGATATACAGTCTATAAATTGTTCAGGACTTGTGCTGACCTACATTTGGGATTACAGTCAGTTTCCTCTCATTGTGCGGAGCAGTGGCGTAAAGTCAATGTCATGCTACTCCCATAGCTCCCTCCTCCATTTCCTCTGACCACAATAAAAACACTTAAACTGTCTTTGGAGTGCTCTATATTTGTCGCCGTCATGTAGAGACGATGCTTGTCGGGCTTGAAAGGTCATTTACACTGTAGCAATTGTCTCGTCTGTCTGCATTAAGGAGCAAAATGATTAAATAACGATTAAATGTTGTCTGTTTCTTCGGTTGTGTTCACTGCAGTGAATAAGAACTCTGGTTACTCGGACGTGGCTCTGGCTGGTCTGGCCAGCAAGGAGAACTTCAGCAACGTCAACCTGCGCAGCGTCAACATCTCGGAGCAGATGTCCAACAACAGCGCCGTGCCTTACAAGAAGCTCATGCTCTTACAGGTCAAAGGTCAGTTGAGTGAACAGACCGCTTCGACTGTACACAGACAGGTGCACCTGCGCCATAGACTGTAAAACAATAACAGACGTAGCATCAGTGGCATCACCCATTGGACTGTAGACTGCCACTTGTATTTTGGACTTTGCCATTTTGGTATTTTGGAGCCAGAAGTGACCATATTTGGACAAAAGGGCATAGCTGGGGAGGGTGACGTGTGTAAGTCAGTGTCGTGAATGGTTTCATGTTCTGCGTTATCAGCTGTTTTAAAATCAATGGGACCATAATTCACAAAAATATCATACTAAGTTTGGCCTTGTAGTAGGTTCAATTAGCTCCTACTGTAAAGTCTGTTTTTATTTCTTTCTATGTTCTTTTAGTACATACTGCAGCTTCCCTTACAATGTACATTGTGTTGCATGCCGTATGCATACAGTTCATCACATTGCACCTTGAACGCTGACCATTTTACTTATATATGCTGCGCAAAAGGATTGTGGGTCAAAATAGCCAGAAAAGCATGCTGGCTTGCATACTGCAAAATGTGACCTGAGGCTGTGGGACATCCTGTTATGTTTTGCATACTGCATTGGACATACTCTTTATCGGGACATCCTCCAGGGTAAGGTTCTGCAGTCATGTTAGCAGCTCTGTGAGGCTGTACTTAGGCCACCGCAGGGCTGTGAGCTAAATGCTAACATGCTAACGTTAAGCAAGTATAATCTTTACCATCTTCACTGTCTTCACAACCTTGTTGTTTCATTACTTTTGAAGGTATTTGATGAACACCAAAGTATTGTAAAACATTTTACCTGATAATGGCGCTGGATTAGTGACATCAAGGGCATTGCTGTTACTAGAGCGACACCAGTAGCCTGGCTGGGCTAATGAAGATGAAAGTGTTGTTCAGCATTTAGAGTTAAAAATTCACTACACATCTAAATTAAAGTGATAGGTCGGAGTAATTTCCTTTGCACCACAAACTCGAGCCAAGCCACTCCCCCAGACGTCTACATCTTCAAATTACAACACTGAAAAGAGATACAAAAATATATTAAGTTAATGATTAAATAAGGTAGTCCCTCCAAACTTGCCTCAATTATAACTTGTCTCCTGCTAGTTGTACTACAGCACTTGCTTTTAAAAAATAAGAATAATTTATAAATTAATAAATATGTGAAAAACATTTCTGGGGGTGTTGTTTGGCTCGAGGTCATGATGTAAAGGACCCTAGGGTGACATTACTCCGACCCATCACTTTAAGTTAACGTAGGTTTTTTTGTTTTTGTTGTTCAGCTCTGTCAAAGTGCACCTAGTCTGGCCTTGCCAGACCTTCCTTCAAATTGCTGTGGAGGAGGATCTGACTAGTCCACACAGCATTCCAGAATGGGAGAAAAATGTCCTCTGGTTTATTGGCATTTCTTTCTTCTTTCTTTAAATCAATACAATTGTCTTGGGCACCGCTAAGCGCCGGGCACAATTACAGTATCTCTGCAAAATATCTTCGGAACTTGTTTTGGTGGAACATTTACCCTGCAGAGATCTGAGGACCAGGTAACCATAGTCCTCAGATTGGACAGATAGTCTAGCTAGCTGTCTGGATTTACCCTGCAGAGATCTGAGGACCAGGTAACCATAGTCCTCAGATTGGACAGATAGTCTAGCTAGCTGTCTGGATTTACCCTGCAGAGATCTGAGGACCAGGTAACCATAGTCCTCAGATTGGACAGATAGTCTAGCTAGCTGTCTGGATTTACCCTGCAGAGATCTGAGGACCAGGTAACCATAGTCCTCAGATTGGACAGATAGTCTAGCTAGCTGTCTGGATTTACCCTGCAGAGATCTGAGGACCAGGTAACCATAGTCCTCAGATTGGACAGATAGTCTAGCTAGCTGTCTGGATTTACCCTGCAGAGATCTGAGGACCAGGTAACCATAGTCCTCAGATTGGACAGATAGTCTAGCTAGCTGTCTGGATTTACCCTGCAGAGATCTGAGGACCAGGTAACCATAGTCCTCAGATTGGACAGATAGTCTAGCTATCTGTCTGGATTTACCCTGCAGAGATCTGAGGACCAGGTAACCATAGTCCTCAGAAATCCACAGGATTGTTTTGTGGAGACGTATCTGTGAAATGTAGAGCCAGAGAAGCTGTATCTTTAGCAGACGTTACAGTTACTGTTCAGTTGTTTGAGAGTATGAAAAAACTAATTGTCTTACACAAAAGCTTTTGGAGGATGCTGCTTCAGGAGCGTCCTTTCCAGAGGACATCTAAACTGGGATATTAGAGTTGGTCTATTTCGGTGTCTTTGCACCTCCTCCACGCGTCTGTTGGTGACAGCTGTGGCTCTAAATCATTCTCCCCAGGTCACCTCACACTATCCTGGGCTGATCCTCTGCTCAAAACCCCACTGTCTGTAATCCAAAGCAAATCCACCACTCCAGGGGTACCGCTTTGTTAGGAGGTTAGCTGTCCCAGCCCGACAGTGTTTAGAGTGGTGCAATAGAATAGCTTCTGCACGGATCACATGAAGTGATTCACTGAGGCCCCTAGAACCCTTGAGTTGGGCACATTTATGATTGAATGTAGATTGTAAACAGTCCGGGCTACAGTACAGGTTAAACTTCACAGACAGAAGTCAATAAGACACCATATAGACAGCTAGAGCAACGATTTAAACTTCTTGATGAAGCCACCCAGAGTGAGAGGAAGCAACAACACATTTGCACTTACACATCAACAGTATCCACATTCAGTATAGGAACAAGATACATGAGCAGGGTCAAATGGTGATGATTAGCACACTGGCTTGCCTCAACACCCCCAATATGGTAATCCAAGCATGCTGACAGTGATAATCGGAGCTGCTATGTGATAAGCCACTTGTCTTGTGTGTTGTTTTTTCCTGCCTGTGTAACACCAGGCCGACGCCACGTGCAGACCAGGCTGGTGGAGCCCCGAGCGTCCTCCCTGAACAGCGGCGATTGTTTCCTGCTCATCACGCCACACAACTGCTTCGTCTGGAATGGAGAGTTTGCCAACGTCATTGAGAAGAACAAGGTAAGTCTGGCTTTTGACTACTAAAAATAACCCAATAAAATAAATACTAAAAAGGGACCAACTTGGATAGACTTGACGTTCAGTCACTATGGGTTGCAAGGGTGCTGTTGTGTGGGGCAGACTACACGTGCTGGATGTAAACACAGCTCCGGGAGGAAGCAATGGTGGCACAGAAAGGTGTGCGTGTGTGCGTGTGTGCGTGTGTGTGTGTGTGTGTGTGTCTGTGTCCTGTCTGTCTGTGTCCTGTCTGTTGCTGAAAATGGACACAAGGCTATTGTTCGAAGCCTGAACTGTAAGATGACCTGTGATTGGTTGAACAGAGCGCTGACCTCAATTGGCAACAAAAAAGGGAAACCCTGAGCCATGGCCCTCATTATTTGTGAGGGGTTGTTTGAGTTCAGGTCAACAAAGTCTGCACACTCTTCTTCCTGAATAATGAACTTAAACTCTCTTCACTTAAAAATATGCATGAATGTGTTCCTCGTTTTTATTTTTTTTTATTTATTTTTTTTCAAAGTATGAACAGTATGTACACCAAGTGTGTTTATTAAAATGTAATCAAACCCCTGTGTTTTTGTATTAACAGAACTCATCAGTATTAGTCATTTTGTATCTGTCATTTGTTCCAGGCTTCAGAGTTGGCCAACTTCATCCAGAGGAAGAGAGATTTAGGTTGCCGAGCTAACTATGTCCAGGTCATTGAGGAGGCCGTCGGCACAAATAGCCATGCTGCCAAAGATTTTTGGAAAATCCTGGGAGGGCAGTCGAGCTATCAGTGTAAGGATCTGGCATAAACCCAACCTTGAGGGAAACAGTCCCTGAAGCAGTGCAATGTAAGGTGATGGCCCTGTATTTCTCCCTGCAGCTGCAGGAACCCCAGATGAAGACGAGCTGTACGAGAGTGCCATTGTGGAGACAAACTGTATTTACCGCCTGATGGATGACAAACTGGTCCCAGATGATGATTTTTGGGCCAAGGTGCCCCGGTGTTCCCTGCTCAACCCCAAGGAGGTCAGAAAACCTGACTGAAGTCTTTTCTTTTTTTCCTTTTTATATATATATATATATATATATATATATATATATATATATATATATATATATATATATATATATATATATATATACCCCTCTTTAAGCTTTAAACAATTAATTCCTGTATATGTATGGATCACATATTTTATATTATATTCATATAGTTTTATTTAATGTAATTCTAACATATCTTAAATATGTTCTGCTGTAAATCTGCCAAAGATTTGATAAGCAAGATCTAAATAGGTTGTACTTTGGCGCCACCCAATGGTCATATATGGTTTTTTTTTGTGCAGGTTTTGGTGTTTGACTTTGGCAGCGAGATGTACATATGGCATGGAAAGGAAGTGACGCTGACCCAGAGGAAAGTGGCCTTCCAGCTGGCCAAGCACCTGTGGAACGGCACCTTTGACTACACAAACTGCGACATCAACCCGCTCGACCCGGGAGAGTGCAACCCACTCATACCAAAGTATGGAAACACATTAACATATACTGCATCATCTCTGTGGTCTATTACATTTTTAATGTTTTTCAAGTGGAAAAAGAAATGAGGGTGGAGGGGTGGGGGTTTGTGAAAAAAATGTTTTGGACAAATGTAGAGGAGGTTTTTGAAGTACAGTTACTTGGTTGGAAAACTTAATGGACTTAATGTAGGGCCCTATGCAGTCTGTCTTATAGCTTTTTTTATTCTCTTCATCATAAATGGCCTTACTTAAAATACAGGGGGCATAAGTATACACCCCCCTATGTTAAATTCCTGTAGAGGCAGGCAGATTTGTATTATTAAAGCCCAATTATGATACTATGCATCCTGATGAAGTTCCCTTGGCCTTTGGAATTAAAATAGCCCCCCCGCATCATCACGTATCCTTCACCATACATAGAGGTTTCGCATCGGGTACTTTCTAAAAGATCATCTTTCATGCAAATCAAACCAGCTATTAGGCTAACTGAAATAAAACCATGCCAACAAAAGGCATAAGAATACAAAGGAAGACATAGGTACATCAAATTTTGACAGCCAAAAAAACCTGTTATTACATTATCTGGGTCACAGTGATATAACCATAGGTGTATTCTGGGATTCATTCACAACTTTAATTTGTTTGGAAAAATAATACATAAATAAATTTGAGTGAAGGAGACAATTACTGTATATTATTGATCACACTTTTTTCAGAGACAATTAATTGTACAGTAACAGTTGGAATTAGTACAGCTCTAACTACTAACGTGCATTAAGGACATTGATTGAAATACTGTTATTGTGTCACTGACGGACTGTTTCCTCTCCGCCTGTAGGAAAGGCCAGGGCCGCCCGGACTGGGCCGTGTTCGGCAGACTGACGCAACACAATGAAACCACCCTGTTCAAAGAGAAGTTCCTGGACTGGAGCGACTCCAGGAAAACACCAAGTCCCACAAAAAAGGACGACAACACCGCTGAGCAAAAGGTATCAAACAGTACTTCAGTTAGAGCTGGGCGAAATGGAGAAGATCAAATATCACACGTTTTTGACCAAATACCTCAATGTCGATATTGCGGCGAAATTGTAAGGTTGACAAGTGGTGCTTTTCACAAAATATTTACACATTGAGATTTTTGCTAAATAATCTTCATTAATGACTAGGTGGGTAAAGGCAAAAATGACATCACTTTACTGTAATGCAGCCTTTAAAACCAGGAAAAGACAACACTTAATATTATGATATCCAAAATTTAAGACGATATCTAGCCTCATATTGTGATTTCAATTGATATTTTGCCCAGCCCTAACTTCAGCATCATAAGTCTTATTGCTTTAATCAGTGTGGCACAGAGAATAATGTACAGCAGATATCTTTAACAGGGGGTCCGTTATTAATTATTTTGTGTACTTAAAAAATTAAAATGTCCATGAATCCAACATATTATTAGCAAATAAAAATCTGCCCACAGCATATGGGGAAAAACATGAATGATAGTCTTCCCGGCCCATAGGTAAGGTAGTCACTAAGGTCGCTATCCACAGACAGTTACTCCTGAGGATAAACTGTGCCACAAGCATGTTTAACATTAAAAGATAATAAATAAAATCAAGCCAACAATTATTCTTGTAATAGTGTATTCAGTGCACAACAACGGTATGTGTAAAAGCACTAAGCCGCTCTATACATTATTGTTGGCACAGTTTAATATGCAACTTAATTGTATACAAGAAATTTAGTAGGGGCTCAAGAAAGGGTGTTAAGGAAAAACTCAGGAGCAGTCAACTCATTTCACATTTGTGAAGAACAGGACCATTTAATGAACACCCAATTGAGGAGACAGTGAAGAAGTACAGTATAACCATTGTGCAGTCCTGTCCCAACTCTCTGAAGTTGCTGTCTTCCTGAAGGTGGGGGTGTTAAGTTTAGCTGAAGCTTTAAGGTAAACAAAGATGTGTGGCTGGGCCACCGACCTTCAAAAGGAGACCGTCCTGAAACAAAAACTGTGTAGACTCCATGAATCTGTAGAGAGATGTACATAATTATACTTGAACAGGTTTGGTTATCAGAGACCGGCCGAATATCTTCGTCCCTTGACCTGTGACCTATGAATGACCGGGTGTTGTCTAAGCTTTCCCCTGGAAACTTCAGAGGGGCTCCCAGGTAGCTCACCTGGTAGAGCGTGCGCCCCGTGTTCCAAGGCTCAGTCCTTATCGCAGCAGCCCTGGGTTCAATTGCGACCTGCGTCCCTTTGCTGCCTGTCTTCCCCCCTCTTCGTCAAAATGCCCCAAATAATTATCTTTAAAAAAAAGACCCTAGTACCAAATGCAAATCCTGTCCTTCATCTCCTTCCCTCATCTAAATCTTCACCCCAGGAGCAGCCCACGTCTGATCAGCCCCACGCGTACGCCGCCACCCTGATGCTGCCCCTTCATCAGGCGCCTGTCTGCACCAAACTGGATGGGTTCAGTGTGGGCCGGGGCTACGGCCTGGTGGAGGCAGAGGACTGGCGGAGCTACGAGGTCAGCACGCTGGCTGTGGAGCTGTGGCACATCCTGGAGTTTGACTACAGCCGTCTGCCGCTGCAGAGCATCGGCCAGTTTCACGAGGGCGACACATACGTGATGAAGTGGAAGTATATGGTCAGCACTGCAGGTTAGTGTTAATATATTGTCACATATGCATATTTATCTTTATACTCTCTATGCTTAAAATTTATCTGAACTTGATTCCAAATATATAAATGTTGGCCATCAGTTGGGAGGAGACAGAACCCGGAGCAGCAGCAGAAGACGACGGGGGCCGGGAAGGAGAAGTGCTGCTACTTCTTCTGGCAGGGCCGCAACTCCACCGTCAGCGAGAAAGGAACATCAGCACTGATGACGGTGGAGCTGGACGAGGAGCGTGGACCACAGGTGGGTGTGGGTGGGTGTGGAACCATCTTACTTTGCTGTTTGTGACAAGTGTTTAAATGTGGAATGTTCCATTTAAGAGCAGGCCAAATCCACAGACAGACAAAGTAGGAGGAACACCAAACAGGACTGATTCATACACAGGAAGCCTATTAATGCCCTGCATCACATTAAAAGCAAGCCGATTATGGGACACAGGGTACTTTCACATAACTTTAGAAATGTTTTAGTGCCACTCATAATGTAAAAATGAAAGGAATGTTTGTTTGTAGTGAAGACCAGAACAATAGTAGATAGTGTCCATTAGTGACCAATTATACCATAAATCGTGTGTGTGTGTGTGTGTGTGTGTGTGTGTGTGTGTGTGTGTGTGTGTCGTTGGTGGATGAAGTATTCTGATCCTTAAAAAAACGTACTGATACCACACTGCAAAGTACTGTTACAAGTAACAGTAAGTCTTGCATTTAAAAAGTTACTCAAGTGAAAGTATAATTAGGAAAATGTACTTAATGCAGAAAGATCCTCCCATTTAAACACCTGGAAACAATCCAAACCGTTGTCAATCAACGGTCTAATCTAATAATTTCAGCTGGACTTGCAGGCCTGTATATTATTGGCTAGTTTCAATTATAATAAAACATCAGATTTTATAAAATTCATGTGTGTTTGTGTGCAAAAATCTTAATTTGTAAATAGAATACACTTTATTGTGCCCAAGGGGAAATTTGTTTTGGGCATATTGCTTCAATCTGTTGTTTCACAACACAAACATGAAACAGAAAAAACATTTTAAAATCAACTTAAAAACATAAACTTAAGATCTGGTGTTAGCAAGTCTGTTTTCTGTCAGTCTATTTGTTGTAGATTAATTGTTAATTGTCATTCCTTTTGTGAGCTTTACTCCTCTCCTGTATCATTGCATCCCCCTCCAGGTTCAGGTCCAGCAGGGTAAGGAGCCTCCATGTTTCCTGCAGTGCTTCAAAGGAGGGATGGTCGTCCACTCAGGGAAGAGAGAGGAGGAGGAACACTCCCAGAGTAAGCCCACATTACTGCTTCAAAGCAGAAAGTCATTAATCATCAAGACGAACACACAGTTTGGTCTCTGCTGCCATTCCATTATTTTCTGCATAGGCTTAAGACGCAAAAACAAAGTGTGTTTAGAGGTCAATTTTTTTCTGAATTAGACTTGAAATCAGACCGTTTTTCTAATTAATTAGACTCACAATGACTTCTTAGATCGGCATTTACAGTCATTTCTGCTTCTGTAACAGTGATAAATAAATAAATTCATCATCTGCTCATAATGAGCGACTCAGGTATATGAGAACTTTGTTGTGGCTCAGAGTATAATTGGATTGCAGGAATAGAAACCATCCGGAGGGATAAACACTCCGACTGAAACGTTCAGGAGCTCCGTATTTTCCCACACCTCAAATAACTGAGCTTTTTTTATTCTAGGGTTACAGGTAGGTAGTAAGTAGGCCAATACAGATTGTTACTGTGAAAATGAAAATGTCAAAATTTAGATTTTGGGATGTTACAAACTCCAACACAAAACGGGACATTAAGTCAGACTCAGTGGTGAGTCAAACTGAAACCGAGGGACTGGCACAAAGCTGGAGCCAAGCCAAAGTAGAGCACTTTTTTAATTAATTAACTTTATCGGTTATCAGGCAAATAAAATACCGAGACAGATGATCTGCAAACTGCCAAAAAAAAGGGCCCGATAATCAGCCAGGTCCCGTAATCGGTCTATCCCTAGCTACACGTTCCACTACAGCAAAGAAATATATAATAATTTTTTCAGCTAAATCTATCTCTGTGCCCGTGTCCCCCTCCCCCAGGTGACTGGCGTCTGTACTGTGTGCGGGGGGAGGTGGAGGTGGAGGGCCACCTGCTGGAGGTGGCCTGTCACAGCAGCAGCCTGCGCTCCCGGGTCTCCATGGTGCTGCTGAGTGCTAGCCAGTCCCTCATCTACCTGTGGCATGGCTGCAAGGCTCAGGCACACACACGGGATGTGGCACGCACCGCCGCCAACCAAATCAAAGAACAGTGAGTGGAAACTTTAGGGCTGGGTACCCAATTCAATACTTTTAAGCACTGAATTGCCTCAAAAGTATAGAGTTTTACAAAATGCCTCGTCATTCAACACAATTTCAATACCTAAGGAGTAAATCTCATCAGCGCCAGTGAGCCAATAAGAACGCAGCATGTTCCTACCAAGATATAATAAAAACAATAAATAAATAATAATGATGTCCCTATGTTCCATCCATCCATCCATCTTCATCCGCTTATCCGGTACAGATACAGACCAGTGGGCTATAAATAGCGTGATCAATCAGTTATCATTGGATGGCAAGCTTCCTTGTTAACGTAATTTATGTGAAAGCAAGCATATAATTATGTGTAAAATAATGAAAATAATAAGTTAAAGTTATGATGGAGAGAAATATTACATTTTAAATTGACGAACAAAAACAGTACAACTAGTTATTTTGCGATAACATGTCAGCTGTCAATTGTGCGTACAAGTGCTCTTGAGTGTGCGTAGATTGTGTTCTTGCCTAAGAACAAATCCCAAATAAGAAAACATTGGTGAAAGGCAGAATCTTTGTGAAAACTGCAGAAGTGTGGTTTAAGAACAAATTTGTTCATAAGAACGATTGGTGAATGAGGCCCATTGTTTGTGATTGACTGTCTAGCGTTACATACAGGAAGAACTCTACATTACACTGAGACCGGACTCTTGAGTAGGACCTCTAAAATAAATACAAAGATTTGTGCCTTAATGTGTAATGTTGTAATTTCTTTTTGTTTCATAAAATTGGTATTGGGAAAAAATAATCGTTTAGGAATAATCGAACGACACGTTTGTCTTTGTACAGTTGTCCTCTGGAAACGGGCCTCCACAGCAGCAGCAAGGTGACCGTCCGGGAATGTGACGAGGGATCAGAGCCCACAGGATTCTGGGAACCCCTCGGGAGGAGGGACCGGAAAGCGTACGACTGCATGCTGCAAGGTGGGGGGGGCACCAAAGTGCATCAAACTCAAAGACTGATTTTTACCATTTTTTTCTGTACTGGACACAGCTGTGGATAGTGTTATCAACTGGATATTTTTGTTTTCGAGAAATTAGCAACTTTGAAGTGTTGACTTAGGATCTTAAAGTATTTAAATGTTCTTACTATCTCAAAAAAATGACTATTGACTTAATATCTCAAAACAATGAGACATTACCTCAAAATGTTGACTTAGTATCTCAGATTAATGAGGAACTTTGAAGTATTGACACATATCTCAAAATACTGACTGAGAATCTGAAAACTAGTCTTGAATTTCCATTTCAGTTTATTTTTAGCAAAAGGTTTATATATTTCTATATTTACTGTAGTTTTGCATTAGTTTTAGTTTAGTTAGGGCCAGGTATTGTCTCAGAAATACGTAGCAAAAAAAACACTATTTTTAGTGTTTTAAATCTACTTGGCATGTTTTAAATATTATATAGTAAATCTTCTGTAGTGTAATCTGATATTGTGTATTGTCCCAAACAGGTCTCCCTTGAGAATGAGACCCTGTGTCAATGACGTTACCTGTATAAAGGTTCATTAAAAAGAAGTTTAAAAGCTACATATACATACAAAATACGTGGTAGGAGAACTGTAAAGGAATGGCCATAATGGTTCATCATGTGCTGCTGCTAGTGTCTGATGGGAAGTAATTACATCACAGCGGCATCTCCCGGAATGTCAAGTCCATAACTTTCTGTGGTTCAGTGTCACAGGAGTTTCAGTTCAGTTATTAATTTACACATATACAAATTGCACAGATTAATCTACACATAATCAATAAAAGATGTGATGGAGAGATGCAGATAAACCTCAGAGGGCCTTAATCCGGGCACTCTCCAATGCATACTCCAATTCAAATAGAAAGTTAAACTAAAATACTGAAGAAAAGAGAAGAAAGAGAGGAAAAAAAACTAAAATTACACACGCTATCAAATCAAAAGAATAAATAGGAAAGGTAAAATAATATCAGGAGTTTAGGTGTGATAGGGTTCCATACCACTGATCCTCTGTCATTAAAACCAGACTGAAGTTTTGATGGTCGACAGATAGGAGGCCTGAGTTTGTAATTATTACGAGTGGCATATTTATGAAGTTTATAACAGTAAAACAAATATTAATTATATAATGAAGGAAGTATCTTGCATAGAGATCTGTATATAAAAAAAGCAGTCTGTAGTTGATTGACTAGTGACTCATACCGTCTCCTTTTGAAACACAAACTGCAATGAATTTCTTTCATTTTTCATTTCTTATTTTCTTTTCTTTGCTTTAACCAGGCAGTATAGTTTGTTTTGAGGTAATTATTTTATTTTATTTTATTTATGTTTTTTTTTTGAAGTTTTGCTGAAAGTATTTCTCACCGCTTTCTTTTGGTTTGAGTTTATCGTAATAGCCCTGGTGTGTTGACCTTTGACCCTCAGACCCGGGGAGGTTTAACTTCACACCACGTCTGTACCAGTTGAGCAGCAGCTCGGGGGAGTTTGCAGCCGTGGAGTTTCTTTACCCTGCCAGAGAGCCCAGGACAGTCAACTCTATGCCTTTCCTGCAGGAGGACCTTTATGCAGCTTCCCAGCCAGGTACAGGGGGGGGGGGTGCACGATCATGGAAGGCTTGTATTTGTAAGTCATGAAAGTACTAACTTGTAGTCCTTACGTCATTCATCATAGGGGTCAACTAAAACTACGCACTATAGCTTTAAGATCATCAAGTCATCCAAAACTGTTTTTTAATCAATCCCACATGTAAAACTCATTCCTAACACTAAAGTAGCCTCCTGAATAAGCTGATGGGCGACCACGCTCTGAAACTGTCCTCGCTCTGACAGTCCTCACCCTGTTGTCCTCCTCTGATCCTCTGCTCCAGCCCTGTTCCTGGTGGACAACCACCATGAGGTGTACCTGTGGCAGGGCTGGTGGCCTCAGGACAGTGAAAACACCGGCTCAGCCCGAATCCGCTGGGACTCGGACAGGAAGTGTGCCATGGAGACTGTGCTACAGTACTGCAGAGGTAATCCTCTTCATTATTATTATTATGCAGAGGTATTCAGATGGTACTTAACAGTTTTATTCCGGTCTATTTAGAAGCTAATTAATATAGTATAAATATATATTTATATATAAATATAGTGGATGGACAGTACATTAAGGACGGTACAGGAACACATTATTTAATTAAGAAACTTATGGGATAGTAACTTGATTGATTAATTGATCTGCAAATGGTTATTATATTTGGACAATGTTTTAGGTTATTTCAAAATAAAACTATTCATTCATCTCTTCATTCATTATTAGACACATATAAACCACTTTCTGTTACTGTTGAGAACATCCTCAGACAACAGTACGACTGAAAACAATATATGTGAACTAGAGCTGGGCAATATACTGTATTGATATTATATCGATATACGAGGCTAGATATCGTCTTCATACTTGGATATAGCAATATGACATAAGTGTTGTTTCCTGGTTTTAACGGCTGCATTACAGTAAATTGATGTTGTTTTCTTAACTTACCAGACTGTTCTAACTGTTCTATCACCACTTAGTTATTATTTCAACATCTCATTGTGTAAATATTTTATTAAAGCACCAATAGCCAACCCTACAATATTGCCATGTTAATATCGATGTATTTGGTCCAAAATATGGTGATATTTGATCTACTCCATATCGCCCAGCTCTTTATGTGAACCGCAGTGCAACACCACTGCAGCAGTGCTTCTTTAACACCCCCGCTCTGTTGTTACTTTGCTGCCACAGAAAAGAATGAGAAGAAGCCTCCCAAAGCGTACCTGATCCACGCTGGTCTGGAGCCGCTCACCTTCACCAACATGTTCCCCAGCTGGGAGCACCGAGAGGACATCGCTGAGATCACTGAGAGGGTGTGTGGATCCCATCCTCTCATCTGATTCATCTGTCTGCCTCTAGCCATTAGTACACTTATTGTATTCCTTTTTCATGAATACAGGTTAGTAGGGCTGGGACGTTATCAGACATTTAGAACAATAATCTGAGCCTGTCAGTGGTAAAACAGCACTTTTTGTGGACGTAAATTGAAGATGTGCGATTGCCCATCAACGTTACATTGTAGCTTGTTTTCGCTGCTGTTGACTGGAGCGATCTCGCTTGATTCTGGACCAATTTCAGAGATTGTTGTACCCGTCAGTCACTTAGACACAAAATGTAGGAAAATAGGGTCCAGGTTGAAAAACAACAAAAGTTACCCTTTCAAAGTAAAACTTCTGACAAGATCTTGCCAATGAAAGATGTCTCCTCACATGTGTGTTGATGGTCTCTGTGAGGGCCCGGTACCAGTCGTTGATGACGCTGTCGATCTCTGACTGGATCAGCAGCTCTGTCCCTTGACGAGTCTTCAGCTGAGGGAGGAGAAGTCAACATTACTATGGACTAGGGCTGGGACCATATGCCTTTTAAATAAATAATATCAATTCTAGGGAAAATACTTGATTTTAAAAATCATCACAAAAAATCACGACGCATACAATTTTTGATTGTAATTCTAAACTCCGATGGATCTCTGAGGACTATGGTTACCTGGTCCTCAGATCTCTGCAGGGTAAATCCAGACAGCTAGCTAGACTATCTGTCCAATCTGAGGACTATGGTTACCTGGTCCTCAGATCTCTGCAGGGTAAATCCAGACAGCTAGCTAGACTATCTGTCCAATCTGAGGACTATGGTTACCTGGTCCTCAGATCTCTGCAGGGTAAATCCAGACAGCTAGCTAGACTATCTGTCCAATCTGAGGACTATGGTTACCTGGTCCTCAGATCTCTGCAGGGTAAATCCAGACCGCTAGCTAGACTATCTGTCCAATCTGAGTTTTCTCTCACATGACTTTTAGCTTAGCGCTGTCCATGATGATTGTGATTGGTTTAAAGAAATGCCAATAAACCAGAGCATGTTTTTCTCCCATCCCAGAAGGCTGTGTGGACTAGCCAGACCCTCCTCCGCTCCGCAGATTGTGGATGGTCTGGCAAAACGAGACCATTTAAATGTGACTCCCTCCTCACTGATCCCTGCTTCACTTGCTGCTGGCAACACTTTGCCTCCACCTTCCTAGTTCAGAGTCATGACTCAGAGTTGAAAGTGGTTTTCAATGTTTTCTTTTACCCAGGTGGGCCCCAGCAAGGTACCCCTTTCTCAGCTTAGCATGCTGCTTGGCTGGTCCAGGGAGCATTATTAAGAGTGCAGGCATCAGCGCCAAGCATAACTGTATTTTCATTTGTTGCAATAAATGGTTAAATCTATGACAAATATCCTGACTGAAATATTGAGTGTGTGTTTTCTCAGGAGGCGGAGGTGTGTAACCAGATCATCCTGGTAGAGGACGTGTTGGCCAGGCTGTGTAAGACGGCGTACCCACTGGCAGATGTTCTGGCCCGGCCGCTGCCTGAGGGCGTTGACCCTCTCCGCCTGGAGGTCTACCTGTCTAATGAGGACTTTGAGGTAAGACCCTGCAGTCTGCAGCCGCTCTCTGATGTTACTTTAAAGGTGCTACATGTTTTGTTTTTATTAGATATTAACCATGATGATTTTCGGTTATTAAGTAAAAGTGAAAACGTTTAGCTACAGGATGTGAAACATCTCAATAATTGTTTAATTCTGATGTATTAGAAATACATATTACGACTACTTTCACTCTATTTCTTTTCAATTTGCACTGTTCACTCCCTTTTGTGTTTCCAATGGCTCCGGTGTGCTGGAGTTTTATGATAGTAGGGCTGAATGATCGATGTGGTTATGCATGCATCATTCAGCTTTTCTCAGATTTCCCTCACGTTCATTCTCTTCCCTTTTTTATTTTGCTTCCTTGTCTTTTCCATCTTCTTGCCTTTTTTTTGTGAACCTATCTACGTCTTTCATTCCACCCTCCAGGGTGTAGGGGCTTATGGGAAGGTGAGTTATCTGACATGAGCATGGATGAGCCAGACAAGTGCTCCTGTTGCACAGCATCTTCACTCAATTTAACCATAAATCACTTTTTTTTCTTTTTTAATCAAACTCTTCCTCTTTTATATTTTCTGTCTGATAAAACCTCTAACTCTTCTTAGTTAAGCATGCTGTTCACTCACAATCTACGAGCCGGTGTGGACACAGTACTGAATCCTGGAGAGTTGAGCTCTTTGACCATATTTCACCGGAGATGTCAATTTAAAGAAAAGCCGTCTGCGTTCTTAATCTGACTGACGCATGAGTGTGTTGTCAGATGTTCCTCATTCCTCACCGCGCATGTTGCCCGACGTGTTGGTGTGAAATTCTCAACCGTTTCTACGGTAGAGATGTTCTGATATCAATATCGGACAAACCTCTGATACCGCCTAAAATGCTGGTTTGCACGTTATTTAGCCCTGAAGAAAATCTACTTTAAAGTAGTTTATTTATATTCATTTTTCAGTTATGACTCACTGTCCAACTGGTTAAAGAGTTCTACGGCGTTTGTTCAAAGCGTTTAACCTGAGCCAGGCTGGCAACACCGAGTACGTTAACCGGCACATCATATTTCGGGTTTTGCCCTTATACATCCTGATTAAGCTGTTTACGTATAAACCATGAATATTCATGCATTTTTCATGCAGCCGTGCAAAACTGGATTTAGCGACATGTGCACGTCTCCAGAAACCTGTTGATATCGAAGTCTTTGATAATTGTGCAAAAACATTGATTCACATTCATATCGCGATTCAAGCTCTACAGATTCAAAATCGATTCATAGAATTCCAAAAATCAATTCATATTTCTTTTTTTCATTACGTAAGGGCGTGTATACTATAACGTGGGAAAAGTAACTCCATTTACATACTGTGACTCGTTTTTTTTAATCGAATCTTGAGCCTAAAATCAATATTGAATTGTGACATTTTCTGAATCGTGCACCCTCTATTGATAATGTGTAAACGTAGAGTGTTTCTCTTTATCGGGTCTGCCGCCTTGCTTACTGTCAGCTGGTTGGTTTGTGTACAGAAACCATAGCAACGCACACAGCTGACTGTAAGCTGGAATCAGGCAGGAGGCCACAAACGGGGCGTAAACAGCGGTAAAACCCAACTGAGACACATATTCTGAATGTGCTGTAAACATGTCTAAAGAATGCCTCTAAAACCTGAATAACACCGACATATCACACGTCTTAATCGCAAAAGTTTCGGAATATCCAACCCGAATATTGTCATTCGGAATAATAGTGTAATATTGGTGTGCATGTACGAATCGTGAAGACTGCAATAAATCAAATGGAAATTATTTAGTTGAATGTTTGGTGTAACACTTGGTATAAATGTTTTTTATTCCTCTTTTCATTGTTATATTTACATATGTTCCATATCACAGATTGTTAACAGAAATGTCCTTTTCTCAGTGGATTTTTAATTTATTTGTTGTTACTTTAACACAATCGTAGAAGGTGCAATATGCAGAAGAAAAAAAAAAAAGTGAATCAAATCGTAATATCTGGCAAGAAAATTGCAATTCCATTTGTTTTTTCCAACTCGCCTTAATAGTCAGCCGAGACGCAAGTTCAGGAATCGGAATCGATATTGGGACGAAAACAATGGTATCGGACAGTCTCTAAACTTGGTGTGGGTGTGTGTGCTGCGTGTGTGTGTGGCTGCGTGTGTGTGTGGCTGCGTGTGTGTGTGGCTGCGTGTGTGTGTGGCTGCGTGTGTGTGTGGCTGCGTGTGTGTGTGGCTGTGTGGCTGTGTGTGTGTGTGGCTGCGTGTGTGTGTGTGTGGCTGCGTGTGTGTGTGTGGCTGCGTGTGTGTGTGTGTGGCTGTGTGTGTGGCTGCATGTGTGTGTGTGTGGCTGCTCCGTGCTGATTGTGTGCGTGGCTGCTCCCACAGAAAGCCCTGGACATGACCAGAGAGGAGTACGGGGCTTTGCCGGGCTGGAAGCAGGTGAAGCTGAAGAAAGCCAAAGGACTTTTTTAAAAATGGTTGAAACGGAGAGCTGGCCAGAAGACACCAGGATGTTGTTTTTGTCTCCTCTTTGCTTCACATCCGGACACAGCAGAGGCTCAGTGTATATATACAGTGTCGGTATTTTGGTTGTATAAGTAGGAGACAAATGTAGCCGGGGTACGCGAGGCAGTAAGCATGATCGGTCCTCCTAAAGTAAAGACAACGAGTCTGTTACCTTCTTTGACAGAAATACATGCGTTATTTCTGACAATTTGATAAACAAACATGTATATAATTATTGAGTAAATAAAACCCCAATTATCAAAACTGGTTACAAACGTAGTATTAATATTTAAATACTGCTGTCAGTATGGATCACCGGAAGACACTGGACGCTAAAACTGAGATCAGCTCTCATATCTAACTTCATGTTCGTGTTGTACGGATGTTTGGTAAATTGCTCTTAAACACATTTAGAGAGGATATAAATTGCTATTTTTATTCTCAAATCTTACCATTTTGGCGCTGGTCATTTTTTTATTTGGCTCTGTGGAGAATGTGTTAATAGTGCTTCTTTAAAGTCTCACTTCTGAAACTTGGAAGTTTCAGACGACGTCCATAGGCAGGGAGTGCAGGTCCAACAGCTGTACTGAATTGAATGTGATTGGTTGTAAATATGTACTATATGCAGAACAAGCCAGTGCCCTTACATTGTCAGCCATGTGGTAGAGTGGGAGCAGGCCTGTCAGCCTGTTCAGCATCTCTCTGCTCTTCTTTGTATGGAGGTTTATGCATTACAAATAATTTATATTTATCAAATTCATATAGGATCAGGTTTTTTTTTTTAAGCTTCATGAATGTTGACTGAGTAAAAAATGATTGAATAAACTGTATAATTAATGTTTATAATATATGATGATAAATACTGGATATTACAGAAGTGTCTCTTGCTGTACAGTTCGCCATTTATGAATCAGATGACGCAGCTTTGTTATTGCAGCTAGTGTCATTTCTGTTTCAGCTATAGAAAAAAAAACCCGGAGACAGGCTTGATAAACGGCGAAAGTAATGATGACGAAATGCATTTGATTTTTAAATCCTACAGTGTATAGTGCCTTGCTTTTGTGTACAGTTTACATACAGATCCTAGTCTGCATTTTGAAGACTTTTTGTGATATAAAGAAATATTAGAGAAATAAACTCTGAAAGTCAGAACATCTTCCCTGCCTGTTGTTTTCTTCATAACTTTGATTCCTATTCCTATTAAGCACATTGGGAGAGGATTTGTGCTGTTTCTGCTCTCAGTTCTTATCATTTTGGCGTTTGTGAATTACCTTTGGGGCTGGCTAAAACCTCTTGGGGGAGACCCTGAAATCTGCTGTATGGGACCACAATATGAACACTATTATTTTACAGTCCAGTAGAGGGCAGTGTAATACTAATGTATGTGGACTGGTACAGAAACTCAGGTGATCCCTTGGATTCATGGCGAGTCCATGTAAGTCATGTGAGATGACGCCGTTACTACCGGCAACACTGATTACTCTGCTTGCGTCAGTAATGTCCCCTCAAACCTAGATCAGTGTCTTTTTGCTGTTATAGCCTGTTGAATGTTGACTTAATCTAACCCGTAGTACCGAGAAAGACGAGACTTACCAAAGCTGAGGGGTCTGTGCCGCCACAACGGGATTGCATTATAAATCTGAAAGATCACCACATGATTAATAGTACAAATATTTGCCCAGGACCAAATTATTTTTTCTTCTTTTTTTGTAGTTAACAATGGTCTTTTCATTTTTTTTAACAAAATACAAAACGTACAACTGGCAACATGAACACCCCCCCCCCACCACCACCACCACCACCACTTCTTTTGTCATCACCCACCCACCCAGGCAAAAATCATGAAAAGATGACAACAATATTTAAGACCGTTCAACAATATAGTAACAAAATAGACACTAAACCAAATAAACATATGTTTTTATGACAACATCATAAGCCCATCATACACGTCTCTCCCCAACACAAAGCTCCTAAAAGTTCAGGTACTTCTCCCATTTTCTAGTATAGACATCCAATGTTTTTCAAACGCCGCCACGTGCTTATCCATCCTGTTTAGGATTGACCCCTCTCCCAGAACAAACAATTCTGGGCTGAGACAATCCAACATACTGTAGGTTATCATGTATCCCGGTCCAAAATTCCTGGACCATATCACAGGACCATAGAACATGGCTTTGTTTTTGTTTTTAATTATGATGTACTGGAGAGATCTCAATCTCTTTTTTTTTTTTTTTTTTAATGAAACAAAAGAAAATCACACACTAAAAACAGCGTGACAGTAGAAAAAGAGGTCGCAAGTAGACATTGCATCAAGGGGCCAAAACCCAAAGCGTTCCACCGCAGTAGCTCATAGAGTAATTATTGAAATGATTGTATTGAAAGAACAAAAGCTGAATGAATCGGATATATAGACATTTTGACTAAGTAGGAAACCCACAGGTGTTAATGATGGCTCTGTTCCATTCCAGTGTAAGCCGTGACAGGGTTCCAGTCAAACTGAAGCAGCTGAATGGAATTCAGCCAACATTCATTGTATTATTTACACCTGTGCTCTTCCTACTGTTCCCTGCTTGGTAACAATAAAGCAGAGATCTCAAACAGCTACTCAGAGTTGCTGCGGGGGGGGGCAAATTATTGTTGGATGGTTTAAAATAAAAAGAATTAAATATGAAAGGAAATACACATTAAAATGAATCAACATATTAATAGTAAAGATCATAAAGAACAACTTTTATAATGTACACAGCATTAATGATGGGCTTCAGCTAAGTAAGCCTTCCACAGATAAATGAATATAACTATTTTTTATTTTAAAAGCTTAGTGTTGCATAATGTAGTGATTATACTGTACTGTGTGTGTGTGTGTGTGTGTGTGTGTGTGTGTGTGTGTGTACACATACAGTAGATATACACACATTGGCCTATATAGTTGGGCCAGAATCTGCCTTTGTGGAAATCATAGTGGGGGGGTTTCGGTGTCTGTCCCCAGGGAAGTTATGAGCGTCAACAACTTCATATTCTTTAACCCTTGTGTTGTCTTCCCATCAACCATCATTTTTTGCTTTTTTTCCGATGTTTTAGCTGTTGTTTTTTTCTACGCATTTAAAAAAAAATTCATAGACTAATTTTACATTACATTACACATATTTTACATTGTACAAAAACATTTTTTTTTCAGTGCTTTTTGTCTCTTTTGGTCACTTTTTTTAAATGCCATTCCATAAAACACACAAAATTCGGTGAAAGTAATCAATAATTTTACCTGAAGAACATTGTATGGCATCCATGTTATATTTAGGTAGTTTGGTTGAAAGAAAGCCAAGTTCCTGATATTAGGAATAAAAAAAACAGGTCAAATTGGACCTGAGGACAACACAAGGGTTAATGCACCAATTTACGGTGGAAGTACCTTTTTTTTTTTTTTACCCTATGAAGAAAAATAACACGGATAATCATTTAAAAATATGATGGAAAGTATGTTATTGTGTGTCATTGGGCATTTTTAGGTGGGTATATGGAAATCCTGGAGCTTTCTCAGTGGGTACACCTGTGTATCACATAGACCACACCACCATAAAAAGGTAAGTGTAAAGGCTTTAGGCCACCCTAGTTGTTACTGTAGGCCCAGTTCTACTATAGTAGAGGGGTCCTTGATCTGTGTCTTCTTCAGCTGAGGGGTCCTTGGCCTAAAAAAACATTGACGACCCCCACAATAAAGAAACTGATGCTATACGTTATCAAGATTAATCTCGGAAAGATTTAGTTACCAAGCAAATGCAGGTAATGTGCCAAAAGAGCAGATCTTTGGAAAGTAGAAAAAACTTGCTGTTGCTTTAGTCAGTGTGTTAAAACCAACGGGAAATGTAACTAAAATACTCCATTATGCTACCTGTGCTGTACTTCAGTACTTCCATGTCATGCTACTTTATACTTCCACCCCACTACATTTCAGAGGGAAATATTGTACTTTTTACTCCCGTTTTCAGTTTAAAAAAAAATTGTCATTAAACATTAAAAATATCGGGGTGGTCTATAGCTCACTCAGTAAGTGTGCTTGCCCCATGTAGGCTGAGTCCTGCAGCGGCCCGGGTTTGAATCCAGCCTGCAGCCCTTTGCTGCGTGTCATCCCCCATCTCTCTCCCCCTTTCACATCTGTCCACTGTCTCTCTGTCTAATAAAGGGAAAAAAACATTAGAAATATCAAAAGATCTTTGGAAAAAAACACCTAAAACAGAAAAAAAAAAAGCCCCCACAACATTGAAAAAGTGGGAAAAATCGATAATGTTGAAAAAACTGCTTTGTTTTTTCATGGTTGACGGGAAGATCACACAAGGGTTAATAAATGAGAAACTTTCAACATGATACCCAGTAACAGAGAGTCAGATAGTGTTGTTGTGGGGGTGTTAAGTCAGCGCATTCATTAACTTCATTGGTTATCGGCCAAATATAATGTTGATACAGATATTCTGAAAACTGCCAAAAAACGGCCCGATAATCAGCCAGGTCCTTAATTGGTTATCCCTAACTTTATTTTCATGCAAGACATTCACGTGTAACAACATCCCTTTACAGTGTTGCTATGTCCTCCACTCCTAAAACCTTTGGGACAACTTATATACATAGTTTTTTATATATATATATAGTTTTATATATACTCTGGGCATTCTAAGTCTAAGAAACACAATAAAACTTCATGTTTTTGATGTTATTTTAATTACATTCAACCGGACTACTTTTTTTGGCTTTTCTCCCCACTGTTGATAATAATGTAGTTACGTTTCATTAGAGGGGGAAGTACCTTAACTTATTTTTCTTTTTTTTTTTTGGAAGGGGGGGTGGGTCCAGGCAGTTAACTCCTTACAAAGCCGAAGGACGTGTTCAGTCATCAAAACACAAGACTGACTGTTTGTCCTGCGTAAATTCCCCGTGACTGGAACAGGGCGGGCCTATGTGTATGCATAAAGTCGATGCGTTAACACTGGTAATCACACGGAGAACGTCTCTGGTTCCCTGTCAGCGTGGTATTAACACCTCTGTCACCTCTGGGTTTGGACATGCAGTGACAACCTTCCATTCGGTCTGCTCGGCTCACATATGGCAGCTTTATGGATTCTGTTAAAAGCTTCGTTATGTGAAGTCACAGGTAAAAGCTACAATCAGCCTTCCAACTTGTCAAACATAACAGCCTCATTTTCCAGGCGGTCCTCCAACTCCACACACACGGACACACACACACACACTGAAAGCTCTCAGATGTTCTCAATATCAGCCGTTGGCCTGTGTTGAGGAACAAGAGCAATTAGAGGGGAATTTCATGCAATCACAGTAGAACAATATACACAGCAGGTTTCTGTTCATCCAACTGTTGCTCGAGTGTTGCTCAATATGAGAGAGAGAAGAAGTTGCTGCCTTTTCCCAAAAGTAAAAGTATGTGAGTATCATCAGTATTGAAAGTAAAAGCTCTCGACGCAGAAACATCGTCCCATTGTAGAAAGTGTAAAAGATCCAACCAGCTGTGTGTGTAATGGTCTAATCATCTCAGCTGGACTTGTAGGCCCTTATATTGTTGGCTAGTTTCATTTATAATAAAACATCAGATTTTATAAACTACATGCGTTTTATTGTGAAAAAATCTGAATTTATATAGTAGCTAAAGCTGCCAGATGATTGTAGCGGAGTAGAAGTAGAAAGTGGCATGAAAAGACTCAAGTAAAGTACAAGTACCTCAACATTTGGTACAGTACTTGAGTACTTGTACCTGGCCTACACCCCCCCATCCCAACCTGAGTAATAGAAAGGGGGTTTTCAGTTTTCTTTGTGCTGCGTTGACATGTATGAAAAGAGCGGTATAAATAAAGTCTGATTGATTGGACCAGGTGCAACATGGAGATCCTGCTAACACATTATCTAGTAATAATGAAGTAACACATATGATCCATACCATTTAATAATCAAAGGGCTCATTTTGCACCACAGCGACCAATCAGAGGCTTCATTTGTAATGTAAATAACTGGAAGTCAGACAAAAGCGTCACATCCCTGATCAGTATGATTATAGATTTATTATCCTTGTAGACGTATTACTTTGTAATAATTAATTTAATTAATTAAGGAGTATATACTTCTTACTTCTGCCTGCTTCTATTTGCATGTGTAAATAGCGGCTTTTAAGTACTAGAAATAATGGAGTTTTAGTTGTTTAATTGTTTTCTTATTACTATTTTCCTGATGTTTTATTTTTATATACATGTTCAAACTAAAGATGTCACTCAAAAAAATGATGTGACAGCTCCTCTTACTGAGTCTCCACTGAGATTCTGCGCCACTGAAGCAGCACTGTGGAAAGGTGAAACTGTAATGTTTGTGATTAATTATTAGATTATGCAAAGGGTAATTAAAATATCAGTCAATATTTACCGGGCCATATGCCACAGGCGCATTTGCAGCCATGGCTTGCCTGTGAATTTTAATATCCCAAACGGGGAGAAAGGCGCCCTTTGGCAGGTATCTCCCTAATGCTCTTAACCATCTGTCGCCGCTCAGCCCACTTCCACACTAACGTAATGTTTTGTATATGATAACAGTGTTAATTCAACACAGGCTTAGGTGCAAAGTGGCACAGTTGAGCGTTAGCACCATTTATTCCACAATATTTGCATTTGGCGGCGTGCCGGCCCAGCATCACTCCCCCTCCTCAGTCCACAGAAGATGACAAGCAGTGAACAATGAGAGTCCAAATAAGGCTTAGCACATATTCTTCTGCATGCTCTGTTTCCTTTTTGTTCACAGTGTCTATTTATGTGTGGATTATCAGTTGCTCTCAGCATCACAATGGCGCTATAGGTTCCTCTCCTCTGATTCCTCTCCTCTTTTTATTCCTCCTCTCCTCTTCGGATTCCTCCTCTCTCCTCCTTTGCTTCCTCCTCTCTCCTCTTCTGATTCCTCCTCTCTCCTCTTCTGATTCCTCTTCTCCTTTTCTGATTCTTCTCTTTTGATTCCTCATCTCTCCTCATCTGTTTCCTCATCTCATCTTATTACTCTCTTTTTTTTTTTGATTGTGTTACTTCTTTGAAATGGTCCAATAAAAGGACTTTGAAAACCTGTCTCCTCTCTCCTCTCCTCTCCTCTCCTCTCCTCTCTCCTCTCCTCTCCTTTCCTCTCCTCTCTCCTCTCCTCTCCTCTCCTCTCCGACTTTGGGTTGGAAAAAAGCTCTAAGCCCCAAACTTCCTCTCCAAAGTCTAGGAAAGCCACTTCAAAGACTCGGGCCTCAGATGATTTATGGGAAATGAATTTCAGAAAGAAGACTTTTCTTCTCTATTCTGGTGCCCTGGGCTCTTAGTGGTAAGCTCTGCTTGTTAACCCAGATTTAGATCTCTACCCTGATGGAGCCCATAAAAGTGGTGTGGATTTATATAATGTGGAGCGCAGCCACGTGCCTCAGGTCCCCTCGCTCACGGTCTCCTGTCCAATTTAGACCTGGAAGGTCACTGCGAAGGCTGGATGGAGGCTCTGCACCGCCTGGGGCACATCAGCTCTAACAGACCACACACTACCTCTAAGCTCTACAAAAGTTCAGCTTTTATTACTCAGGTTTAGGATGGAATTATCCTTGAGATGGAAAATATTAAAAAAGTAAAAGTAAGTTATGGACATGGCTGCAACTAAGGGATTATCTTTTGACAAAATAGTCTTCAATCTCAGGGCACTTAGTAGCTTTTTTCCACAGGTATTGATTGCATCTCGGACCATGACTACCATGTGTTCATTCTCGCCAGCTTTGGCCAAATATACAGATTATTTTTGCACAAAATCTTTTAAACTTGTTGCTAGTGTTAGTGTAGTATTAGAGATCGGTCTCAAGACCACTTCTTCTAGGTCTCGTCTCGGAATCTACCACATTTGTTCTCGGTGTCATGCTTGGATAGAGAAGACTCAGGATTTTACTGGATTTCAAGACCACAACTGCAGGGACATCACTAACTTGCCTGTGCATTTTCTGATGTATGTGTTAACATCATTACAGGGAGTGGATGTGAAACTTCAGGCTTGCGACCAATAACCTGACTAATTTCTAATTTAAAATGTGTTACTGTTAACCCCCCTCTCCCAACCCCCTTACTGTAAAACACAATCCCAAGAAAGTAACTCTGGCTGTCTACCCTTGGCTTGGTCTTGGTCTTGGTCTTAACTTGGTCTGGCACTGGTCTTGGTTTTGACTCGGTCTGGCCCTGCCTCGGTCTTGGTCTTGACTCGGTCTGGCCCTGCCTTGGTCTTGGTCCTGACTTGGTCTCAACCCAACAAAGTCTTGGTATTGTCTTGGTCTCGATACACTCTGGTCTTGGTGATGACTTGGTCTCGGTTCAGGTGGTCTTGACTACAACATTTCTTGTTGCTGCTGTATGTGAACACCCTTTCCATGGCCGGCCAAAAGCTTGAACAAAGTAGGACAACTGAGAAGTTTTCATTCCAAAATGTAAGTGTCCTCCAGTGAAAATACTAAAAGCCCCTTTAAACAAACATTGCAGGTGTAATCTTAACTGATACATTGCAGAGACAAGCTGCTTTATTTTACAGGTCTGTAATGTTCCAATCATTTCCTAGAAAGATTTTTGTAAACTGGTACTAATTATGGGGAAAGTTCCTTCCTGCTATTCATGATTCATTTATTATTGGAAACGTTATTCTTTTTGTTGAATCGTATGCTCTCCTTCAGACAAATTGTGCGTGTTGCATGTTCAGTTGACTCAGTGTAGTGTTGGCAAATTGTCATATAATTAATTTAAAGTGAATGAAAATGATTAGGAAATTACAGACCTTTGGGATAAAGTCTTATCAAAAATCCTCAATTATCAAAGACCATAAAGAATCTGTGCTGATGAAGACTTTGTGTTAGATTTGGTTTGTCAAACACTTTTTTTTTCCCCAATTTCAATTTTATTTATAGTATCAAATCATAACAACTAATAATAACTCCTCAGAGCTAGGTTAGTAACAGGCATTTCTGGGACATAGACAAATGGAAAGATAGAGGCGAGAGGAGCTCAGTCCCCTGGCAGTCTAAAACTATTACAGCACAACTAAGAGAGACAGGGTCAATATAATAGCCTCAACATAACAAATAATAACATAACACTATTTATTCCAGCATCCTTTGCACTATGCTCCACATTTAAATAATAATTATCACAATTCACTCCTGCATACTTTGCACTCTTCATTGCACTCATTGCCTCTATATTGTTTCTGTTAAGAGTATGTATATATTAGTGTGTATATATTTTTTGGTTGTTTTGTACGTGTAAGCGCATTGTGAGCAATGATGTTCCAAAGTAAAATTCCTCGTATGTGTCCTCATACCTGGCAAATAAAGTTGATTCTGAGTCTGATTGTCAGGCTAGAACTCTCCCCTCCCAGATTGGGCTGTACTGTACTACCCTGCCTCCCTCTAGTTTTATTATGTTATTGATTATATGGTAAATGAATCTGATGACTATGAAGAGAAGAAGAGAAGGGGTGCCGGGTCTTTAGCTGTAAACCCTCCCCCACCGGTCTAGGCGGGGGAGGGTGTATAGCTGTAGCTAGTATAGTCTTATACACCAGTTAATAAATAACTTACTGATTGTTTTCATTGAACTTTTTGTGTTGTGAAATAATACATTTTTGTAAAATTTCAAATAATAGAGTCCCATCAAAGTTTCCTAGAGCATCTGATTTTGATCTGTTTTGTCCAACCAACAGTCCAAAAGATATTCCAGAATGTTTTTGCACGATAACTCACTCAAAAGATTGTAGAAAAAGAATTGAGGATTTGAATAGTCTGCATGTTGGCATTTGCTTCTTATTTTGTAGTTCCAGTGTCAGCACACTGATAGTAGGAAGTGAATATATGCTATGACACCGTAATATCCCGTAATATTATATCCATCCAGGTTCCTCCCGGATAACTGCTGCACTTCAAGATTCTGCCAATCACTGAATCAGTCAAAAGCATCTTCGCCTTTCAGAAGAGCTCCCCTACTACGCACTTCACCTTTATGTGTGTGTGTGTGTGTGTGTGTGTGTGTGTGTGCGCTTCCAAGTGCGCACCACACCTCCAAATCTCAGCCTTTGGACCGGAGTCAAGAGACTGCCCTCCCTCCACCACCTGGCATCATTAGGGGCTCTGATCCTCTAATCAACACCGACAAACACACTCCCCTCCTCCATCCATCCATCCTCCCCTCCACCTCTCCAGCTCGTGGCCCAGCCCCGGGCCTGGCAGCCTGCTGTGGAGAGCAGACAAGTGGATTGGTTTTTGGGGGGGTGGGGGAGGATGCTGCTAACCAGGTGGGTGATGATGAGAGCCGACCCAGCTGACAGCATGCTGGGTGGTGGTGGTGGTGGTGGTGGTGGAGGGATTTAGACAAGATTTAGAGAACCGCAATGCAGTTCCAATCACACATGTGATAATTAGGACAGAGGCGAAGGCGCTACTGAAACTGAAGGAATTATTATTCTTCCTTTTTCAGGGGCTTAACATACTCAAAGCTCACCCAAATTAGCGATCGCATCAAGCCTGGTGGAGCTGTACGTATTTTAAGAGTTTCAGGAACAGGCGCACAAAATCGGCTCACTGGCGGCCCCGACAAAACTTAAAACATTGAGCCCTTGCAGTACGTTACGTAACGTAGAATAACAAAACGTGGTGCAGTATGTAACATAAAGCTCCATCGGAGCCCCACCCTAAACCCATTTTGAATTGAAAGTTCGAAATTAGTGTGATTTTGGCCATTTCCACACGTCGTACTTTAACAAACTTCAAATTTGGTCTGTGCCATCTTAAGACGTTAAAGATGAAAAGTTATTAAAAGAAAAACTCTTCGTCATAGGGCATGGTTGTGGCATGGCGGCCATTTTGTGCGTTTCTCCTTTGAAACAGGAAGTGGGTGTAACTTGAGTGTTATTTGTCCAATTTGCTTGAAACCTTTCAGGATTTGTAAGAGTTCAGCCCTGACAACATCTACAGGCCGATATTAGCTCAAAGTCAAAGCGCCCCCTTGTGGCAACAGGAAATAGATCTAAAAGTCAACAGGCTATACTCTAACGAACTCCTCCTAGAGATTTCATCCGATGAACTTCAAATTTAGTCTGTACCATCTCAACACAAAGATGAAAAGCTATTAAAAAAATAAAACCTTTTCATCAAACGGTGTGGGCGTGGTGGCCATTTTGAGCATTTGTAACTTTAGTGTACATTATCATATCTGCCTGAAATTTCTCACATTTGGCAAGAGGACATCTACAGGCCAATTTTGACTTTTGGTCATAGCGCCCCCCTGCTGGCAACAGGAAATCCACCTTATGTATATCATCCGATTTACATGAAACTTATAATGTGTGGTCTTATAATGTGATACCGAGCCACCCTCTATACTTTAACCACGCCCATGTACTTAGGCCATGCCCCCCTATTATGGCTTTTGAACCGTTTAAGGTAGAGTCTTGTGTGAGGGATCATTGAGCAGATCTTGGCAATATCATTGACCGACCCCCTATGATGTAGCCACCCCCCCCCCTTTCGAAGCTAATAAACTGTATGATGGATAGTCTTTGTGAGATATCATTGAACTGAGCAGGGAGTTCCCTTTTTATTGGTGATGATTTGCAGTGTCTGAGTGTCGCACTAATGCACGATGCAAGGAGCGGGGTCGGTCAGAAACCCCGATGCACATAGAGGAGCGAGCGCACGTCCAACTCTTCTTGCAGCTTTAATTGTGGTTGGTTTCTGTTCACCAGCTCACTGTAGAAGTTATTTTCTCCTCGACCAGTTGGCCAGACATGAGTTTTTGAAGTTGTAAAGCGGGAAGAGGTTGAATGTGTCATCTAGAAAATATATGCCGGTCAGAACGTTTTTGGTGTGTGTGTGTGTTTGCAGGGAAAAGTGGAGGGTCAGGTGTATAATTTGAGACGCATACGGATCCAAACAAAAACACAAAAAGCCGTAACCAAGAGGAGAGAGTGAGTCAACCTCAGGACTCGCTGTTGTGCACTCCAAAACCCAAAGCCAGGGAAACAAAAACACCGGGCTTCTCTCTTTAGTGGTGTGTTATCCTGCTCCAACTGCTCAGCCTCGCTGAAAAGACTGATGAAAACATGAAAACTCTGGGGCCCCTAACAGCCCATTTCCATCATTGTTATGGCACAGTTCACCCTCAGGTGACAAACAGGCTCATTTAATGCCCCCTCCCCGACCTACACACACAGATACACATCCACACACCCTCACGCTAACTGGAGGCAAAGCTGCATCATGCAAACAGCTGGCTGCTGTCTGACGCATAATTAGTGGTTAATAAAAGAGGCTAATAAGGACTTACCTTCAATAGTCAATAACTAAATAAAATTAGTCAGAGAGGGGAAGAGGATCTACGGGGTCTAGCAGACTGATTGGACTAAATGTTGGACCTACACATGTCCTCCAAAGCTGCTTTAGCAGGGGAAGCAAACCTTTTTTTGTTATAGTGTGCAAGTATTTTACTGTATATTATTGAATGTCTGTTACATTCAAGCCAAAGACAAATGAGTTGATACAAAGCTAATTAAGCCAATCAGCTCCACAGAACTCGTCTGTCCTCCTTGGCTACTAGCAACCGTTTGGAGAAAGATCAGGGATGGTGCACAATCACTGAAGACTTGTCATTACTTACGTTTCCTCGTGGGAGAGACAGAAACTATGCTCTATATCATTATGGGATTGAAAACAAGATAAGAGCCAATAGAAAGGAAAAGAGAATGTGGAATGTAACTTGTGTGGATTGCGCTATAATGCTGCATATGTAATACAAGACAGTTGAGTTCCTCCTCACTTTTTAATCCCGCTACCAGCTCTAGGGGTGGGAAAGTCGATCATTCATTCGGTCTGCCATTTTGGTTTAGGTTGAAATATCTCAACTATTGATTGGATTGGACGTTCATGGTCCTCAGAGGATGAATCTCACTGAATTTGGCAATCCCCTGGCTTTAACTCTAGCACCACCATGAGGTTGACATGTGTGAACAAAGAACCTTCTTATTTTCTCAGGCATTTTTACAAGCAATAGTGTGTGTATGTGCGTGCGTGCGTGCGTGCGTGCGTGCAAGCGTGTGCATGTGTGTGTATGCAATGACATTCCCATCAGCCCCAACTTAACAATTAGTGCTAATTAGCAACCTGGCACTAACTAATTGACACTGTGTGTCTGTGGAATCTTTTTTGTTAAATGAACTCTTTCACACATGTAGCACACAAAAGGTAATTGTGTGTGCTCAATTACTAGAAATACTCTGTTTGGTGTAGGCAAGGAGGGGGACGCCTGGGTAGAGTGTGCAGGCGGGACATGATGCAGATTTCACCGCCGGTTCGTAATTTGATTGGACAATGAACTGCTCTATTCACACATTGGCTCAATTGGCCATTACACTGGCGTTGTACTGGCAGGGTAAAGACTGTGTGATGTCCAGTCCTACTGATTCGGACATTCACGTTCGCACATACAGCTCCTCCAGGTAATGTCTTGATTCATTCAGGGTTGCAATGCATGTGTGAAAAGGGATTTACAGTATCAGTGTCATAACACAGCTAAACAGGGAAACATTACCTGCATACACAAAGTGGCACTGTTACATACCTCGAGTCTCCTATGAACCCATACATGTTTTATGCGTAATGCTTCAATTTTGACAATAATAGCAGAGAGTGGAGCCTAATTAAATTAGTTGAACAAATTAGAGTGTGATATGATTCCAGGTATCTGAAGACCCCTGGTACAAACCATAAGATAAAATCCTAAAATTATCACAATGTAATAAGCAACCTTTTCTTTTCATACTGCTGATTCTGCAGTGATGTCAATCCTAGTTCACCTACTAAATCTACAGCCTTTCTTCCGAGCTTTTTGTAATGCTCCTTACGGCAACTCTCCCACAGACAGCACTTTTTCCCAACTGCCTGAAAACGCCTCGTCCACACTCCTGTTTGAAATTCATCAATTAGTGATGTAATTGATTGAGAAAGTCAGCCCAGCAAGCACAGTCTACCCAGTGGCTTATTTGAATTTGGTTGACCAATCACAACAGAGTGGGCCAGCTGACCAATCAGAGCAGACTGGGCTTTTCAGGAAGGCGGACCAAGAGCTCAGATGGAGCGTTTCAGGTGGAGGCCTTGCAGCAATGGGCAATATAAGAAACATTATACATTTTTTTGAACATCAAAGCATGTAAACCTATTCTAGGAGACCCCAAGTGTACACATATGATGCTGAAAAGGTATGTAATAGGAGTTCTTTAAAGCTGCTCTTAGTCAGGTCCATATAGTGCCTAATAGGGAAGTTTGCAGAAAAACACACTATGTTATGATTTGCAAATACATAACACAGCTGTTACAAGCAGAAATGTTACTATGCAAACAGGACATAAACATTCAAGTGTTTATGTTCTGATTAAAGTACCACTGATGGACTACATGGCGTAGGTTTTGTTGGGGGCACACACATTATAACCGGTTGCCCCCAATCATTTACAACCACAAGCACTTCATTTCCTGCATTCTGATGAATTTTTATGCAACAATTTCTGTGTTTTCTGCATCAATCAATGGTGCAAATGTCTTTATTTGGGTTAAAGAGATTCTTATTTTGTATTGATTGTTCTCCTATCTTGTTCAAAACTTTCTCCATAATTTTTCATGTATTTCAGGATTTTTTTCAACAACAAAAAGAAAAAAAAAGTTGATTTAAACAAAAAGTTTAAATCTACATAAATCTTTGTGTTCTTTACCCCCTCCCAATGTAGCACAAGTAGACTCAGTTCCCATGTTCCGTACATGTTTTGAGCCCCCTAAATGGTTGTTTTTACTTCTTGTGGGGAGTGGGTTGTCTTTCTTTATTTTTTAAGGGGAAAAAAAATATATATCTTCTAGAGAACATATCCGCTCCCCCCCTCAGAAATCTACATCAATGCCTCATATCTAATCTGTGTTCAGCTTTGCATCCCACCTGGCCTGCCTGTAGGTCCCTGTGGCCTCCTCACAGCCTGATCACTGCTGTGATTTTTCCTTTTTTTTTGTACCTGAGTGCCAGAACACATAAATATCTATTTAAAACCTGTAAACTCCTACCATCCATAAAAATGATTGAAGTCCCTATTTTGGTTAACTCCAGGCCTTCCCACTACAGTACAACTGGGTTTGATTTGTCAGTGCAAACCAGATGCAGGTGATGTTCCGTGTTCTGTAAATCAAAACCAGGACAAGTCTGAATCTGATGAGCTCTGCAATGAACCTGATACCCAGTCAGGTCTTGGCCAGGGACCTGTGGACATACTGTACCTATGGGCGTAGGGCTTTAGATTCCCCTGGGGGTCTGCACTGTGCTGCCTTCACCCTGAACCCTGAACTCAATGCTACAGCCCACAGTTGTTTTATTACCACCTAGTAAGCACTAATTCAGCCAGGGACGCAAAATGATGCAAGCCAAAGCAATCCGCTGAGTGTGGGTAGCTTTCAGTGCATTCCCATTTACCAGATAGCTGTGATCCTGCTCTGTCAGCTTAAAAAAGCTTATCAGCTGAAGAGGCACAGGAGCGGTGTTGGACTTGTGACATGAAAAATGAAGATGTTACTCATTGCTCATTTTCATAGTACTAAAAGTTCTCCTTGGGGGCATTTAATTTCCTTTAAGTAATTCTTTCTAAATTTGGCATAAGTTGATATTCCATGTCAATAGCTGGAGTACCTGAACATTTAAATACACTAATCAATGTTTTATAACAGAAATGTATCAAATGACTAATGTAAAAGGTGTAGCTTGTAGTGACAAACCCACAGTTAATTATCATCTGACTCAGTCCCCCTCGTGGTTTTAGTATCTTTCAGCTCTCTGTTTTGGTTCTAATGTTTTCCGTCCCACATCTTTACTGTTTTGGTTTAAACACTCATTTCATTGACCTTATTTTCTATCAGAATGAGGCAGCTTTTTCAGGGGAAAGTTCTGATAACCTACTGTACGCAACCTGCCCAGCACCAAACAGCAGAAGACAAAATGAAGGACTAGTTGGTGAACAAAGTGGAGCATTTAGCAGCTTCAAAGATAGAGAGAGAGAAATTGAAGGAGACTACATCAGAGCTAAAAGGAGTGTGAATATTGAAGACTTACAGGAACACGACTCCCAATACATGCTTATGTTTTTCTGTGTCTAACATGTTAGCCATATCACCTTTATAAGGTGATAACGGTGTTGGTAGAAGCGCAATTACAGTAACATGTTCCTTTTTGCTCTAACGCAGTAATATAATGCATTGCTAACAACTCTCTCTGTATTTCTCAGTATGGCTGTGTTCAGAAGATTGTGGCGTCTGGTGACTTTTGCGCGCAGAACCTCAAGCGAAGGGGGGGGGGGATGGGGGTTGGGGGTCACGGAGGGCTTGAATCATGTTGATGCACCGACAGTTTTGTTATCACTTAGAATTTGTCATGGGGGAGACAGAAACTACGCACTATATAATATAAATGTAGTTTGGCAAATTGGAGCACACATACCAACACCATTTCAGACAAACTAAAAACAAAGTATAGTGTATATATTGTGTGTATATATATATATAAATATCTATACTCTGGAGGGAAATGTCTGGAAGGAATCTTCAATAGGTGCCTTGTATTGTGAGTCAGTCTTAATCTTAGAAAACAGTTTATGGTCCTAATGTAGACATCCTCTTTCACAGGAAGGTGTCTCTCGCAAATCATACTTTAGTTACATAACCAGGAATCTGGCCAGTACCAACATCTAACCTTACACATAATTAAAAAAACTAAAAGTATGTTAAAGGAAACCATAATAGTTTGTGTGTTTTCCTAATTCATGCATTTGTTATTATAATGCCTGTCATTGTGCAATTAGATGTAGTTTGCCCTGGGAAAGATCTGATGATACATCACATACTGTAAATACCACGCTGTCATGTTAGGATGGGAATAAGTCACGGGGATACATTTCCACAAACATGTCATTCAGTAGAAAAATGTTTAATGAAAAGTGACAGATAGAACTCCTCAGGCAATGGAGGCAGTAACATACCCAAATTAACACGAGCATCATTCCAGTTGTCAAACCTGCTCTCTACTTTATTGGTATTTTTAAGTCAGGATAAACCTGAGGAATGGAACAACCATTAAAACAAACAATGATTCTGTTTTCTCTGGCAGAGAGCTGCTTTTCAGGGGTAAAGAGAAGAAAAAGAGAGGGGAAAGAAAACAACCGTGGCTGCTTTTCTGGCAGGGGCGTGAGATGCGGTGGTAGGGAGCCGAGAGCGGTGCTCGTGCCAGCACATCCACATGTCATCTCTGTTTAGACACACCTTGGAGAATATGACCTCTTTCCAAGCCTGGCCTGGCAAGGGGTCCACGATGGAGGGAGGAAAAGCCCCGGATTGTGGCTAACCTGCGCCAGAATCTGCCTCCCACTGTGTGCACGCATGCAAATGTGTGCTCATGACTCACTTCATGGATGGTGTGTGTGCATTTGCGTGCGGGTTCGCAGATTAATGACATGGGCTCTGGCACAGCCAAGTCCTCACTGGCTCCACTGGTTTATTGGTAACCATTGGTGAGCCTTGTCACAGCGTCGCCGCTGAAAAATCCTCCCTCTTGCCAACTTCGACTTATGTCTCGACAATTGTGACAAACAGAGGTGGCATGAGTGAACACACCCTGCCAATGGCAAAATTCTTGTGGGGAAAACTATGTCAGAAATTAACCGTCACAATAGTGGATTTGAGATGGCAGCTTAGCAGCAAGGGGGCACCCTCGGTGTCCTGAGGTTATGGGAAGACAGTAGGGGATGAGGTATTGAGTAGACAGGCAGGCAAAAAGGCATTCACCTGTGTATGAGAGGGATAAGCAAGCCGCCAGACACACAAAGTACAGACACAGCAGAATCCTACTCCCTGCCCACCATTTGGCCTCCGGCAGCGAGGGCTAACTGAATTACAGTAACAGCAAAAAGCTAATCTCACTTCCTCTGTGGGGGTCGCGCATGTGTGTACTTGTGCGCCTGTCTGTGGGGTGTTGTGAGTGTTCGTTTGTGAGACCGTGTGCATTTGTTCAGGCTCAGCATGGATTTTGGAAAGCATGTTATCCTGACAGTGAGAGTGTATGTTTACTAGATGAAGATGAAGGCTCCCATCCAACTGTCCTGCAGGGACCAGAAGGTGAGGAGTAATAGAGGTGAGGAGCATGCAATTGTCTGTGTGTGTGTGTGTGTGTGTGTGTGTGTGTGTGTGTGCATGCAACTTGTTTACATACTGTATTCTGTGCATGTGTCCACCTGTTAAAGCACACTCACTGCTGTCACTCAGCTTGATGAGCTGTCATCTACCATAAGGCTGAGTCAGTTCATTTGTAAAGCCTCCAAGATTTCCAAGAAACAGATGGAAAACAGCCAATCTGAAAAAAAAAAACTAAACAAGATTCTGATGTTTATTGTCATTTTGAACAGGTTTTATTTACCTGACCCTGTCCATTTTATCCCAATGAGTCGTCACGCCCAAATCATAATCTGCAGTTGTAATGTCTATCCCTACTTTAAGTTGAATGAGCAAAAATGAAAACAAAAGTCTGTAGCTATGCCAGATGCTCTGTCACGCTGTACTTTTTAATTGAATGCTAACATTTTGGCAATGACAGTGCTAATATACTGACGTTTTGCAGGCATATTATTAACTATTGTATGTAAATACCATGTTAGTTTTTAGCCTGTAATCATGCTGAAGTTAGCCAATTAGCACTAAACACAAAGAGCAACTGAGGCTGATGGGAATGTCAGCGGTTTTCCAAGTATCATAAACCAAAATAACCAAATTAAGTTTTCAATGTTTTGTCAAAAAAACAGGAAGTTTGACATCCTTATATAAAGTCAGGGTTGGTGGTTAGGCGAGCGGAGCACATGTCTTCCTGCAGCCCATATATTCATATATATGTTTTAGATGAGTCACGGCCTCATGGAAGACGACAGTCACAGACATTCTGTACACCTACTTATGCAGTGCCATAGTAAACTGAAAGTGTCGTGATTGTGGTTTTTCCCGTTTTATTTTGTCAATTCATTTCCTGTGTGTTACTGTTTCCCTGTACTTTAATCATGGTTATCTTATACCCGGGTTTGTTCTGTGTTTTATTTTCCTATTTCCATCCCTGTGTGTGTTTCCATGCTTCTGTCTCCAGTTTAACTTTGTAGTGTCTGTTTCTCCTGTGTCATGTCTTGTTTTTCTTCCTGCCTTTTTCTGCCTTTGTGATGGGTCTCACCTGTTCATCAGCCCTCCTGTCACCTGTTCCTCGCTGCTACCCTCGTTACCTCGCGTATTGACATTCTGTGCTTCCTTTATCTGTTGTCAAATCATTGTGTTTGTTGCTTCCGATGTCTCTCTGTTCCTTGCGTTTGGATTCCCCAGTCTTCAGTTTTCTGAACTCTTTTTGCCTGACGGCCTGCCTCAGGACTCCCCTTGTCTGTAAGCCGTTTAACGGTGCTGTAGGTAGGATTGTGAAAATCCAGGATTTAGCCAAAGAATTTGAACATCGACAACTTCTCAGTCCCTCCACCCTTTCTGCTAAAGCCCAAAACGATCTCCTAAGCCCCTCCTCCCACAAGGGAGAATGAATGTGTGTGCATGAGCAGTGATTGACACACAGTTAGACCCCCAAATCACACTACAGTCTGTGGGTGGTTTCAGAGGAGCTGTATTTTTTTTTTAATAACCTGCTTCATGTACTTCTACTCGAACATAGGATCAGTTTCAGCAAATATGACAAAAAGTAAGTTTTACCTACTGCACCTTTAAGTTATTAATGCTTCTATATCTTCCACAAACTCCTTGTCTCTGCACATTTGGATCCAAGCCTGCATCCCAAAGTGAAGTGTAGCGCCACCTCATTAATCCATCCTTCCTGGTCCAGCTACAGTCTAAACTAATAATGCCCATTATCAGACCACTGAGGGGCCAAAGTGCCCCTCAATGGTCCTTCTGGTGTCACATTAGGGCAACAATGATGACTGATAGTGTCTTATTTGGTCAGAGGCATATCCTGGTTGAATAAAGATATGAAAAAGGGAACTTCTGCACTAACATCATACCAGTGTTAAAGTCAAATGCAGCGAATGATTTGGAAAAGTTGTCTTTTGGAGCTGTAAGAAACAAGCATTGCTTTCTTGGACATTCAGTCTCACCTTGGAGCCGGAGCAGCACAGTGTCGCTGTTTCCCATCTGCTCCAGCAGCGTGGTCAGAACCGGCTGACTGGGTTAGACTGGAGCCCAGGTTCCCTATCCAAACCTCTGAGAAGCATAGCGTAGAGTGTGTTGTTCCACCACAGTCTTACTGTAGTTTTATCATGGGTTCAGCGTGTGATGTGGTTTTGATACAGAGGTAGAACACGCTGGCGTTCTCCCACACAGAGAACTTGGCTGAGTGAGATTTGAGTATTTGTCCACGTGTGAATGCTTTCTTGCATGTTTACATTTGTGTGAACGCTGTAAGCTGTGATGTTTGCCACTAAATGTCAGCAGCTGGCAGATCACGGACATGAGTGAACGGCAGTGAGCACCTCCTGCATTCCAAACCGTTTGGTTGGCAAAGATACAGTTAGCCCCTGATTTGACCATCTGACCACTGGAATGTGCAGTGATGATGAGATGAAGGTTATAGGGGGAACACTGGGAATAATACTATTGTAGCACACATTTTAATATAGTTGCAGGAATGCCTGGTGATACATTATTTCACAATTTAAAAAAAGGAGACAGGCCTGAAGTCAACAGGTCAGAGGTTTTGTTGTTCTGTTAGGAACTACATCCTGTTATATCTCGCGATCATACGGGAATTCAAGAGATCTCGTGGGTCCGCTTGACTTATGCTGTCAGTCATGGCCGCAGCCAACAAATCTGGACCTGGTGGGTACTGTCAAACATTGGAGCACGGAGCCGTCAACTGAGCAGATCCACAGACATTCCGCAGTCGGGGGTTACTAAAGTGGGATGTAGTTGTGTTAAGCTGCTCTAGGGGGAAACATGCTAACTTGTATCAGCACAGACAGCCCCTAATGAGATGTAAAACAGACATGCTCATCTACTGCAGACATGATGCTTTCTGCCCCCCCCCTCAACACACACACACACACTAAATTTGACCTCTACTTCCCTCATCAGTGGGATCAGACTGTTTATCATATGGTCCCATCTGAGTCACACTTATTTGCACTGCTGGTCATGTTGGCCGGTGCAACAGAGCTTCAATCTGTTTAGCCCGTTCTCCTGCCAGGAGGTAAAAAACAATGTCTCCGGGTCAACATTTCCTGCTCTAAATGTGCAACTTGGAATATTCTATGTCTCTCAAAATGAAGTTTTAGAGCTTTGGAGGCCATATCAGTATTAATAATGAAATTATATGCAAGAAGCTATAGTCTGGGGTTAAGATAATGCAATTAGACGATTTGGCAAACAATTAATGCAAATATATACACTAAAAAGGACCATGAACATCTCTTATCTAATCTCTCTTAATTCCCCTAATAGTGATGAATTGAAGTTGCAATGCTACATCTGAGATGCTTCCTTTCATTTCAACCATACCACGAACTCCAAACTCCAAACCCTTTCATTCACATCATAGAGAAAATTGGATGCAGAAAATAGTGAGGAAGTTATTTCATCTTCCTTTGATTTTTCATGCCACATTTTTGTAATCAAATTGTATAAATTTATTCCTTTTTTAGATCTAACAGTTTACATTCACGACTCTCTCCTCACAGGCGGATAGCGGGCAAAGAGTGCCGCTCAGAAAAGCCTTCTGTTTATTTCAAACAGCCAGATTGAGGGCAGAGAAATCACCAGAGGAAGAGAGAGCTAAACCCCGCACGATAAAAACGTCCTCTTAATCTTACCTTGAAAGCCACGACAGAGGGGAGCCTCCCCTTCGGAAAGAGAAACAGGCGGATTATTTCCATTTGAAAGAACATGCCAAATTACACGAACGTGTTCTCAGTCGCTCTTTTCAAAAGTGGCGACAGATGGAGGCCGGTCGGCGTTGTGAGCAGGTTGGAGTTGACGGTCCGCTGCCGCTGTGTTTCCTGTGTCTGCTGGTGTTTATCAGCACACACAGGTCGCCCGAGATCCATCGTACAGAGCACAGATCTTATTCAAGCGTACTCAAAGAGAGATTCCTGCCCAGGTGTGTGCTGTCTTTCACACATTTCAGCTATCTCAACAGGAGTTTGGAACCAAGTGGAAAGAGTGATTAGACAACTGAGAAAGGAAGTTGGGAGCTAGGTGAGTGTTGGTGGAGATAAATGAGAGCCGGAGGTTTATTTTACCTGCTGTCAGGTGAACCCCCAATAAGTTTTATCACACACATACAGACCTGTGTTCATTTGACACTTGATTTAATTGTAGTCTTGCGATGTTAATTTATTTTTAGTCACATTTATGTCTTGATTCTTAAAATAGGGAAACTATTATACCAACATAGTGTTTTTAAATGACCAGAGATACTTTTCTTTGTGTAGTCTGTGAGTATAAAGTGAAGGACTAAAGAAATATTGAGCTTTAAAACCAGCTGGAGCTACACATGGTAATGTTTTATCTATTAAGGCGTGACACACCAACCTGATCACCATCCCCACCATCCCCCCGTCAGACAGTCTGGGGGGGGTCGGTGACTTCAGTCTGTTTCCGTGGTGTTGAGGAGCCGTCGGCTCTAAATTGGGCCGATTTCACATGTTGAATCGGAAGGCTGGCAGTTGGACTCAATGACCAATCTGATTGGTGGAGTGCTAACCTGGAAATAAGCAGCAGGACGAGCGTGACAAACGCCTCTCAAAATCTGACGAGCATCTTTTAAACTTTATCGATCTGAAATGAAGACCGATTCAGCAACTGCACGGCCGACTTCTCGCTTTAACCCTTGTGTTGGCTTTTTTGACGTTTTTTTTTGGGGGCGATAACGTCATTTTTCTCACTTTTTTCAAAGTTATTTTACTTTTTTTTTTTTTTTAAATGCCATAACACAAAATAAAACACCCATATTCAATAAGAGTAGTGAACGTATAATTTATTTTACTTGTGAAGACCCATTTTTTTTTTTTTTTTTTTACATTTTGGTGACAGAAACCCAAATTTCTGATATAGAAACATTTTGAAAATGGGTCAAATTTGACCCGAGGACAACAGGAGGGTTAAAATATTTTCAGAAACACGTTTCAGTGAACTATGTTTGTAAAATATGAGATCATATTCCGAACAAGCCACCATTATGGGCAGGTTTTGATTTTTTTTGGGGGGCGGGAATACAGATTAGCGCCGCCTGCTGTTACGTCTCGGGTCTGCTGGACCTGGACCTCACCTCCAGAGTTTCAGTTTGACTGTGAGAAGTGTCTCTAGTCCCTTTTGTTTCTCTTTGTTTGCTAGTTTTGGGAATATTTTTGCATTATAACCTCATAAAGCTTGTTGGTTAATTGTTGACCTTGTGTCTGGCAACTTTTTTTTCATATGTTGCATCCTCCAATCCCTTTTCAGCCTTGGTTTGTTTCTTTAAATGGAGGCCATAAATAACAATAGGAATCAATACATGATATGTTAGTGTTATGATATGTGTTATGATATGTTAGTGTTATGTTATTGTCATTATATGTTAGTCTTGTTAATTTACGTGTTGTTTCCATAGTTTAATAAGTTAGCATCACACATGCTAGCACTACTGTTAGCCAGCTTAAGTCTATGCTTTTTCTGTTAAGCTAACGTGGTGTGTGAACTGATGTGATCAGGTTTATTTTTGTTATTCAATGCCAGATTTTTGAAATATATATCTGAATAGGTTCTGTTAAATTGATGTGTTTAGAACCACTGTATAATTACACGAAGGCTGGTGTGAAACGTGCAGAGGATCAGTAATTTATCAGTAAAAGAAGACGTTTGTTTGACTAAGAACAGTGTAAAGATGCTTAAAGGTGTTGTCAGGGTGGAGGATAAATACTGATAAATCATGGATATAAAGTATGTATTTTTCATTAATTATGTCTGTAAATGTACGACTATTTCCCTGAAGTGGTAAGGACTGTAAAACAAAAAAAATGTTTTTATGGAGAAAGGAGTTGAGCTGGACCGGGAAACCATCTCTTGCTCCATCTGTCTGGATCTACTGAAGGATCCGATGACTGTTCCCTGTGGACACAGCTACTGCATGATCTGTGTTAAAGCCACTGGGATGGAGAGGATGGTAAGTACCACTACAGCTGCCCTCAGTGCAGGCCCGGCAGAGCTTCACACCCAGGCCCGTCCTGCTGAAAAGCACCATGTTAGCAGATTTAGTGGAGGAGCTGAAGAAGACTGGACTCCAAGCTGCTCCGGTTGAATTAGAGACATTAAAGAAACACAAGCTGGTGGAGCCGTCCAAGAAGCTCCAGGAGAAAATCTCATCGTGATGAGGTGATATAGATTTTCTGTCGAACTGATCAGCAGCTTATCTGTTATCTCTGTTTAATGGAGGAACATAAAGGCCACGACATGAGAGCGGAGAGGCGGAGAGAGCTCAAGGGGAGTCAACAAAACATCCAGCAGAGAATGACGTGAAGCTGCATCAACAGCAGGCGGAGGCCATCAAGTGCTCTGCTGGTAAAGCAGTGAAGGACAGCGAGAAGATCTTCGCTCAGCTGATCGGTCTTATGAAGAAAAGAAGCTCTGACGTAAAACAACAGGTTAGAAAAGATGCCAGCAGAAAAGAGGAGTGTGTTGAGTCAAAGAGCTTCAGGAGAAGCTGGAGCAGGAGATCACTGAGCTGAAGAGGCTCTCACACACAGAGGATCACAACCAGTGTCTGCACAACTACCCCTCAAAGTCACCACTCAGCCAATCAGCATCGAGCAACCAGATCCGCCCTCTGAGCTGCTCTGAGGACGTGACAGCGGCCGTGTCAGAAGTCAGAGATCAACTACAGGACGTTCTGAGAGACACACCAGAGACACACACACAGAGACACACACACAGAGACGCACACAGACACACACACAGAGACACACACAGAGACGCACACAGACACAAATGTAATGGGAAAATTACATTTAAGCATGATTTTATATGTCCTTCTTTAATATGCATGTGTTGATTATTCATATAATTGTTCACAATGCTTTACCGGGTGTACGACTTCTGAATCTCTCACACGTAATGGTCTCACAAAATATATATATATATATATATATATATATATAGGAACATTTTTCTAAAAAGGCGTCATGAATGTTATAAAAATGCTACAATAAAGTTTAATAAAATAATTTAACAAAATATTCGATGGGGAGATAATCAATGTTAGTTGCAGCCCTGCACCCAACTGTTTGCATTTAAATTTGATTAAAGGAAGAACCGTTTGTCGTTATCATTTAAACACTATAGAAGATATAGAACGGAAGCTCCTGACTTCATGAAAACTTCTAGAACTCTGAACTCTGGATCTCTGACGTTCTGGGTGAAATGTTTCTGGGAGCGGATGCACAGAGTTAAAATCTATCAGCGAGAGATCCAAAGAACAGGACCGTAAATGAGCAGCGGTGATATGTGTAAGGCTTTGTCTTCCTCTTTGATGCAGCATCTTATGTAGGTTTATATTATACGAACAGCACATGTTCCACCAAAACAAGTTCCTTCCTGAGGCTTTTTGCAGAGACACCGCTGCTCCGTCCGGCTCTTAGCGCCGGCAAAGACGATTGTGATTGGTTTAAGGAAATGCCAATAAACCAGAGAGTTTTTCTCCCATACTGGAATGGTGTGTGGACTGGCCAGACCCTCCGCCACAGCGCTGTGAAGGAAGGTCTGGTAATCCGAGACTAAAGAGTAGCTAACAGTAACTGGAGAGGCACTATATATATATATATATATATATATATATATATATAGTTAGTAAAGGGTCGAAAAAGACGACCATAACCTCAATAAAAGGTTTTTCATTTAAAAATTTGACTCAGATAAACAAAGATTTCCAGGTTGGCGGGATGACAGCTCGAGGGTTAAAAAAGGATAACTACTCATTTTGGTTGTATTCAAATTCACTAAAGAAACACGGATACATAAATATGATGTGTTCTCCTGGCTTAGAGAGGCCAGCTGAAGGTCTCTCTGCACCTCCTGGTTTTATTTATTCCAGAAACACACAGTTCTCTCATCTGTGCCCTCCATCCGTACTCTTCAACAGCTCAGATGAAGAGTAGTAATCAAGAGCTGGCAGTAGACAAGAGGCCATTTACTCAGGTGAGGAGCACGGAGATGGGGGCCTCTTCAGGAGATGCAAAGCTTAAACCCGAGGATGCCACTCAATCATCTCCAATCAGGAAAACCCCCGAGAGGTCTCAGAGCAACATATCCCATCCCTGCTTTTGTCTGACATGTCATGTCTATTTTATTTTCCTACTAAAGTAGACAAACGGGAAACACATCCTTTTCAAGTACAAGAATCCTATTCACAAAGAGCCTAATATTTCCTGGTCTCACATGGACAAAGTGGACTGAAAAGAGAAAAAGCAGTAAGGGCTGCCCCAGGCTGCAGCAGCACCACCCGGCCGAGCTGATGAAGATACAATCCAGAAGAGACCACTCTTCTCCCTCCTCCACCTGCTACTTCTCTCCCCTTTTCTCCTCTCACTGTGGCATTTGCCAGAAGAGAAAAGAAGAAGGAAAGGAAAGAAAAAAAAAAAGACAGGCATTGAAGTCGATCCCTCTGTGAATAAAGCAGCCTCCGAATCCAATTTCAGTGAAAAGAGACAGAGTCAGCACGAGGGTGGTGGCGTAAAGAGGCAGGAACAGGCAGATGAATCAGGAACAGGAGAAGCCTTGGGTTGGAGAGATCAAAGATAGTGCTGGAAAAGAGAAGAAGGAGAGAGTGTTGAATTATTTTGGAGGTCTTTGAGGGGTATTTTCCATCTAGTGTGTCTAACCTCAGAGGGGCATGTTCTGCCAGTTCTCACTGCATGCAAGCTGTACTCATGACACACACACACACACACACACACACACACACGCACGCACATGTGCGCTTTTGCTTCTGAGTCTTTCTGCATCTCTCTTCTGGGAGACTTTACAGTTCTCTTTGCAGCAAGTCAAATTTACTGGACGATGGGGAACAAAGGATTTTTGAACCATCACGAAAGCTCTTTTGACATGCACTCTTCTACACTTTCAGTAAATAATCATATCAAAGCAGAATGCATAATATATTGTATTTTTTTTATCATCATTGTGATGTCAACTTGCGTGACAAACACTTTGCAAAAGACAGATTTTGCACTTTGAATATAGTATCAACAATAAGGATTGCCCAATGGCCTGTGGCCAGTAAAAACTTACATTGGGTCAGTAAATAGACTTCACTTTGCTCTGCCTGTGTGTGTGTTCGGTGCTGTTTCCGTACCAGGCAGAAATATTCCATCGTCAATGACACAGGAGTAGAAAGTGATCAGTATTTGTATTTGAGCAGTATACTGAAAGCATCAGAAAGAAAAAATTAGTGCACTTTAAGATACGTTATGGCATGTTGCATATTTTCTTACTGAATAATGAATGGGATTATTATATATAGGATGGGAGCAGGGTCAGGGTGGGCTGTGTCTGGTTCAATCCTGTTGAATGTGTCTAATCTAATGTCAATGAGAAATGAGGGACCTCTGAACCCTGAGTGGAGGTGGTGACCTGGAACGACCATATGGCCCCACAGCACCTATAGCCATAGAGAGGATTTACCCAGCCGTATGTGTGTGTGTGTGTGTGTGTGTGTGTGTGTGTGTGTGTGTGTATAGACTAGCTGTAACAGCTGTCTCCTGCAGAGCTCTCAGGGGGATGGCTGACCTTATGCTTCTCAGGTGATCTCAACTCAAGATTTTTCAGTCATGTCTACAAACGCAATTTTTGACTCATTTGAATATCAATTCAATTTTTCCTGCACCCTTATAATGTATTACATGGGTTGCCACTCCATCTCATTTTATTCTTGAATTCTTTTCTAATTAAAACATTCTTTTGAGGAATGTCAACCTCTGAATATGGACATTTGTTCCCTTGATTGAAAAATAAATCAATACCTAAAATAAACTCAATGATTAGTTATTCTGACACACGGAGCCACAATGCAGTGGAGGATTAATAGAACATCTCTCCAATTAGGCACATATTATGTTAATGTTTGGGATCTGGCTTGTAATTTGTCACCACACGGTGTCTCTGTAGTGCAGCCCAGAAAGGTGTGAAGCACATCTGAGAGAACTGCAACTGTAACCTCCGTCATCACCACACAGAGGCTGTCTATCAAACAGAACTTAAGGGGTTAACTGGATAAAAACTGTATGCGCTTATCTTCAGCTGTGACAAAAGAAACGGCCTTTTGTTTTTGACTCTCAAGTGTGATTAGGGAATGGGTTCCAGTTTCCCAGCCTGGTAGAAAACAGGTGCTCTCGCCAGTTGTTCTTTTGTCCCATTACACTTCTTGCGGATTGAAAGAGGAGCCAGCACCTGTTAACATTCCTCAGTAGAAATGCAGGACAAAAAAACAGACCGAGCACTGTGGCAAATTCAAATGTCTCACACAGGAACTGAAGAAAATAAATGACTTTAAAAAAAGGAAAGGAAAACTATTATGAGAGTTCACATTTTGTCGTTCGTGCCTACATATTACCTGTAAACTGAAAGCAATGTGACTGATTGAGGTTACAGTTAATGCAAGTACTTTCAATCTCACTCCTGTTAATGCATCCCAACTACACTTGGTCTTGATTGTCTTGCCTCACTAAATCATTGCAATCCTTCCAGTTAGGACAGAAAGCATTGACTCAGTAGGTTCAAACCATTTGAATTAGCAAAGTTTCTTGTTCTTGACCACATTAGGATGCAGCATTGAGACATTTTGACGTGTTAGAAATTAGCTTTTCTGTGAAAAACATCAGGAAGAATGTATTCAATTTTTAATAAATGTCCCAGCTAAGCAAGAATCCCAGTTGCCTGCGTTGCTGTTTGTGCATATAGATGGTTGGGTGGACCTGGGGTGTTGCTCCGCTCTGCTCTGGCCACAGCTGTGCGAGGCTGTCGAGAGGTTCTGATGTCATGTATAATGGTCCGCAGGGATGGAGGGGAGAGTGAGGGGCCGAAACCAGATCTCTGAGCTGTGCTTTGCCGTGCTGCTCAGACTGTGGCCCGAAGGTTAATGTGAAGCCACCTGCTGCGTGCTTACTGCACATCTGATACTGGCGCACAAACACAGAGAGACTAAGTCTTGGAGAGTTTCTCTGTCGATTTTCTTTACATTTTGCAATTCCTTTGAAACAAACGCAGTGTGCATGCTTGTGCGCTAATACTTTTGCATGTGTGAGTGCAGGAGGAAGCATGAGGAAGGAAGGAGGCAGACAGTTATGGTGACTTAATACCACTTGATATTTCATGGCTGGGGGAATGTGGCGGCACTCCCTGCTTTATGGAGCTGGCCTGGATTATTTAGTTGGATGGAGTCCTGCCCAGAGGAACAGCTGAATGATGTCATGCAGCACACACACACACACACACACACACACACACACACACACACACAGCATGTTGTCCATGCAATCAAGCTGTTGAGTGTGTAGTGTTGTTCTGCAGTTTTTGACTTGTTTGAGTTTTTTTTTGTTGGGTAATTGGGAAGGTGAGCAGAGAAAAGGTGGGTGGGGTTTACTAATAAGAGCCTGGGTTGATTTCACAGAGGGTTAGGAGGGGGGGGGACGCTGGGGAGCAGATGTGTGAGGGATAGCGAGATGAGAGACTGAGGTGGGTGTTTTCAGGGGGCTCTCGGTTTGCCGGTAAGCTGACCTCACGGGGCATATGGTTGTGCAGATGTGTGTGTTGTGTGCACATATGCATGTTTGTTTGTGCATTTGTCTGCACAAATCAATGTCTGGCTTCACTCTTAATGGAGAGAATCAGGTTCTGCCCTCCTCCCTGCTGCTCAGAGAGGAGCACGTTAACATGTGAGGCCCTCTCTTCTCGCCTCCATATAAGAACCTAAATATGGAAACAGTGATTGGAAATTGTTTAGACAACCTGAAATGGTTTATCCTGGGGCTGTGCACAGCTCGCAGATCAAAGCAGAGGAAACATGAATCACGGAGAGTTTCTGTACGGAAACAAACCCTTCGCCTTTCTTCCTTTTGACATACACACTGGCACAACTAAGAATGTTGAGGAAAACAAAGAGAAAGAGGCAAAGACATGAGAGGCTCTCTGAGTTCAGTAGTTCTCGCGTCTTTATTTGATCGTACTGTACTTGACAATATGTTGCCTGCAACTATACTCCCACGAGTAAATTGTCTCACATGTACTGTAATAAAGAGTGCACAGTCACTCAGAGTCACTTCTGAAACAGCCAGTGGAGGAAGGTCTCAGAGGACAAAGCTCTTCAGAGATCAGAGATCTTTCTTTTTAAACTCTTCTTTCCTTCCTTCCTTCCTTCCTTCCTTCCTTCCTTCCTTCCTTCCTTCCTTCCTTCCTTCCTTCCTTCCTTCCTCATCTATCACAGGTTCTGCCTCCTCGGCTCAGCGATAACTGATCCACTGTCTAAAGAGCATCACTCTCCTCCAGCCATCTCCGCTTACTCTCTCCCGGGAGAAATAGTGCACCGCGCAGGTTAAAAACTGCCGAATGACAACATTGAACCCCAGCAGACGATCCTGCCAAATTTCAACCTTTTTTTTCCTGTCAAAAAAATGCTTTCTTTACCTATCTGCTCACAAAAACTCTTAAAGGCGTGGATTAAGGTTTTAAAGTAGCCATAACCTCCTTCTGCCCTTCATGTCACACCCTCACCTCTGTCACAGTAATGATGTGGTCCCTGCAGAGGCCCACAGGCCTGGGTCAGTCTCTCTCTTATCTCCTACCCATCTTTTGGCTTGATCAGCTGTGGTATATTTGATCTTTTCATCCGTCAAGACCATTGCTTGAAGTCAGAAAAAAAGGTGCCGGTACTCTCTTGCATTGGCAAATCATTATGACATTTGAGATTTCTACAGTGAAAAACAAAACTTGGAGATATTGCTGGTACAACGACAATTTATTGTTATTTTGAAAAACGAGCATTCATTTGGTCCCTTGACCAACAGTTAGGCCATCCATGTGTTTCGTTACTGACGTTACTGTTAACGTCGGTGTCACTGACTAAAGTAACGTTAAGTTTGGTAGCTGCAGACTCCTCATTAACGTGAATCGTACCTGATGTTTCTGGTTGGACTCTGTTGACTTGTCTGGCTCGGGCACTCGCGTTCTTTTAGTACCTTTCTGAAGCCAGGCTAACATAATGACTTACAAACTCAACACACTTCTTTTTAGTTTCTAGGTTTTTCGGCTGTTATTGGTCAGGCCGCAGGCATCAATCCGCTTTTTGGAACTAGCGTCCATGGAGAAGCAAACTTCTGATAGGGTGGGCCGAGTCGGCTGACTGCTTGCCTTGTGATTCATCAAGATATGAGGTAAGTCACGTAATACCCTCTGGGTAGTGTAGTTTATGTGACGGTAGGGTCATTACCAACCTCTCTGACACTGACGCTTACTCTGTCAGTGGTAGAGTACCGGCTACTTGCAAGAAGTAGGAAGAGTGAAGGTATGCAGTACCGGTGAGTACTGGTCCACTTTGAGCACTGGTCAAGACAAAGGAGGAGGTAAAAAGGGCAAGGATTGATTAATGAAATAACAAAAAGAAGTGTGTTTCTATCCATCTCTTAATATGCATAATATCACCCAGCTGAATAATTGGCACTCCTAATATTTATGTAACAGCAGTGGATGGAAACATGCATTGATTCACATTTTCTTTAGAAGATTTTCTGGAAATTGTGGCGCTAAATTTGGATGGAAACCTGACTAATGTTGAATTTCAAATAAGGGCAATCATGCCGAGTGTTAGGGTGAGGTGAAAGCTATCGCTCCTTCTTTTCATACTCTTTTCATTTTCTCTGAAAATTGTCCAATAACAGCACACCAAAACTACTCCTCTCCTTACCTCTCTTGTCTCTCCTCTTTTCTCCTCCTCTTTTCCTCTCTCCTTTTCTCGCCTTTCCTTTTTTCCTATCTCCTCTCCGCTCCTCTCCTCTTTTCCTCTCTTCTCTCCACTTTTCCTCTTTCCTCTCATTTCTTGTCTCTCCTCTCCTCGTTTCCCGCTACTCTCCTCTTTTCCTCTCCCTCTCCTCTTCCCAACAGACAGGAGAGGCTGACTCACTCTTTTCGGTGGGAGGGGTGGGGTGGGGGTTGGGGGTGAAGCTGCGTTGATGTCATCTTGACAGACAGGGCAGTCAGGTAAACAGAGTAGGTATGGCGTCAGACCTTGGACACATCACTCTGGGCTGACAGAGGTGCTAGATGATGTCAGCACGTGATGAAATCATTATGCAAGCACATATTCCAGCGTGTGATGTCAGCACGGTCGGGCATGACTGAGCACTGTGGAACCATTTCCCCTCTATTACTGAGGACGCGGTCAACCTTGGAATCATACGATGTGACTATCTTGCTTGTGTTTTTACTCAGGGTGGCAAACACCATGGAGAAGGCCGCAGAGCAAAGGAGACCTCAGATATATAAAATGAATATTGGAATTACTTTCAACAGGTATCTTCAGGGGGTCCAGGGACCCCTGGAGGGTCCTCAGAGTCAATGCAGGGGGGTCTCAAAATTATTGTTAATTTAGGTTTTTTCAAAAATTAAAATCTTTTAACATGAATCCAACATATTATTAGCAAATATAAATCCCCACTGCTTCCTGGCCCATGGGTAAGATAGTCACTAAGCCCATCCACAGATACAGTTACTCCTGAGGATTCACTGTGCCACATGTATGTTTAACATTAAAACATGATTTATAAAATCATGCCAACAATTATTAGGTTATTTAAAAGCTTAGTATTCTATGCATAAAAAGGTATGTGCAAAGGCTTTAGGCCGCCCACACATTATTGTAGGCCCGGTTTAATATGCAACTTTTTATTCAATATATGTAGTAGGGGGTCCCTGGTCTGTCTCTCTTTCAGTTAAGGGGTCCTTGGCTTAAAAAACATTGAAGATCCCTGCTTTAAATAGAAGGCTTGTTGCACTGTATATAACCTTTATTTCACAGAAATAGATCTGGAAAATCCTTAAGATACAAGACACATTTCTTGAAATCCTCCTTAAACTATATTCACAAAACACCTGACTTTGCTGGCAAAATTAACAATGCTCTCAGATAATACGCTCAGAGCATTCATTAGATATTACCTCAAACATTTGAGAACACAGCATCTAGGGCATGTAGTCGCAGAATTCTTTTGTTTTTAAATTTCATATAGTAACATTCATTTGTACACTGCAGTGTTCAGTAGTGCAAGTACTACAATATTGAATGTCTGTATATGAGGCACTTGTAAAACAATACAGTAGTCCAACTGCAAAAAGCCAAAGAACAAAGAAAACATAATGGTACACTAATAGATATTGTGAAACCGCAAAATCAAAGTCAATGAAAGATGTATTCGGCCTCAGCCTCACGTCTGTGCACTCTGAACTGGTTTACAGTATATTCTCCACAACTGCACGGATCACCTCATTAGAAACATGTGCGTACAATGTTAACAATGTTGATTTATCGTGTGTAAACGACACAACTGTGCTGAAGTTGTGTTTAACCATTTTGCAGTCTTTCTGTAGGAGAAGGATCTGCATCTAGGCAGCCTACCAGGCATCAGGTCTTTCTGTAGGAGAAGGATCTGCATCTAGGCAGCCTACCAGGCATCAAGTCTTTCTGTATGAGAAGGATCTGCATCTTAACTGCCTTCCAGGCACCACGTCTTTCTGTAGGAGAAGGGTCAGCATCTAGACTGTCTACCAGGAGCCAAGTCTTTCTGTAGAAGAAGGATCAGCATTTAGGCAGCCTACCAGGCATCAGGTCTTTCTGTAGGAGAAGGATCTGCATCTACACTGCCTTCCAGGCACCATGTCTTTCTGTAGGAGAAGGATCAGCATCTAGGCAGCCTACCAGGCATCAGGTCTTTCTGTAGGAGAAGGATCTGCATCTAGACTGCCTTCCAGGCACCACGTCTTTCTGTAGGAGAAGGATCTGCATCTAGACTGCCTACCAGGCATCAGATCTTTCTGTAGGAGAAGGATCTGCATCTAGACTGCCTACCAGGCATCAGATCTTTCTGTAGGAGAAGGATCTGCATCTAGACTGCCTTCCAGGAGCCAAGTCTTTCTGTAGGAGAAGCATCAGCATCTAGGCAGCCTACCAGGCATCAGGTCTTTCTGTATGAGAAGGATCAGCATCTAGACTGCCTACCAGGAGTCAAGTCTTTCTGTAGGAGAAGGATCAGCATGTAGGCAGCCTACCAGGCATCAGGTCTTTCTGTAGGAGAAGGATCTGCATCTAGACTGCCTTCCAGGAGCCAAGTCTTTCTGTAGGAGAAGGATCAGCATCTAGGCAGCCTACCAGGCATTAGGTCTTTCTGTAGGAGAAGGATCAGCATCTAGACTGCCTACCAGGCATTAGGTCTTTCTGTAGGAGAAGGATCAGCATCTAGACTGCCTACCAGGCATTAGGTCTTTCTGTAGGAGAAGGATCAGCATCTAGACTGCCTACCAGGCATTAGGTCTTTCTGTAGGAGAAGGATCAGCATCTAGGCAGCCTACCAGGCATTAGGTCTTTCTGTAGGAGAAGGATCAGCATCTAGACTGCCTTCCAGGCATCAGGTCTTTCTGTAGGAGAAGGATCAGCATCTAGACTGCCTACCGGGCGCCAAGTCTTTCTGTAGGAGAAGGATCAGCATCTAGACTGCCTACCAGGCACCACGTCTTTCTGTAGGAGATTGAGAAGGAGATGGAGGTGGATCAGGCGAGCGACAACAGTTCAGAGACTGTTTCAGTAGAAATGCTTGCTGAAACATTGACTTCTGCTGCCCTAAATGACAAAAAGCCACATTTGACAGGCTCTTTTTCATTTAAATTTAAGCGAACCAATAGTTTCATTATGCAATGCCAGATGTGCCTGCCAAATTATATATTGTTATTACATGTGTATACATTTGTATAGATGTTTATACATTTGTATAGATTTTTCTTTAATGAAAAACCAAATAGTTTTGGATTTATGACCCCTTGTCCTATTTTCACTACATGGGAGAAATCTTTCTGCCCATATTTTTTTTCAAAGTAACTAAGTAACTTTTACTTAAAGTACATTTTAAAAGAACTACTCATTACTTTTACTTGAGTAATTTTTCAGTCTTTTTCTGAACAGTTATGTCACTATTTGAGTAATATTTCATCAAAGTATTGGTACTTTTACTTGAGTACATTATTTTAGTACTTTTTCCACCTGTAGCTACATTATGTATATGATGGCGACAGTCTGATGAGAGATTTATGGGTGAATAGATACATATGTACGGACCAAAGTATGGTGGTGGACTGGTAGCTGGAGAGCTCCCAGTTCACCTCCTGGGCACTGCCAAGGTGCTCTTGAGCAAGGCACCAAACCCCCAACTGCTCAGGGCGCCTTTCCATGGTTAGGCCCCTCATCTCTCCATTAGTGCGTGTATAGGACCTGAGCATGTGTGTGTAATTCAGGCCTGTGTGTAATGTGTGTAATAACAACAGAGTGTAAAGTGTAGTTTCCCCATGTGGGATTAATAAAGTATAGTAAAATAAAAAAACAAAAAATAAAGTAGAAACTAAAACAAATGACTACAGAGCATATGGAGACCAAAAAGTGCCAGTGATATGATTAAAGTGACAGTAGTGGGATATAATAATATCAGCAGTTGCCAAGTCCATGTTACTGTATGATAAGTAAGTAACAGCACTTAGTGTTTGTCTGTATAACGGTATGTAGAGCTATAAATATGGAATATGACACAAAAAATGAGTAGCATATAACCATGTTGAAAGAATATGGTATAACATGGTGAATGATGATATAGTATGGGGTTTGGTCAGCTGTTCTATATTTTATCTTTTCATCCATCAAGACAAGGGAGGAGGTAACAAGATTGATTAATGAAATAACAAAAAGAAGTGTGTTTCCATCCATCTGTTATTATGCACACCATCATCCAGCTGAAGAATCAGCACTCCTAATATTTGTATAACAGCAGTGGATGGCAACTTGCATTGATTCACAATTTCTTTTGCAGATTTTCTGGAAATTTGGATTTAGTGTTTGGCTGTATTGATATAGAGATGTAAATATAGAATACAAAACAAAAAATCACTAGCATATAACCATATTAAAATACTATAGTATAACCTGATGATGATATACTATAGGATATGAGATTTGAAGTGAGGTAGCAATACAACATAACATATATAGTATAGTGCAGCAAAATAACAAAATGGAGTAGAATGCCAAGTAAACAAACAGTGTAAAAACAGTGTAATAAATCCATGTCTCCTGTGGGAATAAGGTGAGGAACAGCACGCCCTCTCTTTATCTTTTCTGCCGACATCAGGTTGCACGTCTCAGACAAGCCCTCTCTGTGATCTGCACCTCGGACCATATCGTGTAACGCTTTAAATATACCTCTGCCAATGGTTCATTTCATGGTCACTTGAACATACAAGGCATGCAGGATTTAGCGCCTGATTGTGTCACTTCCTGCGCAGCTCAAGTGTAGCAGGTTGAGCTCTAACCGGCTTAGCGTGAAGAAGAATTGCCCCTTTGTGTCCTCGCGGCCGGCGGCTCGATGTGGCCGAGCCTCAAAGAGTCTTGGCCATGACCCTGGGTAGGTTTGCAGACCATCCCCCACCCCCCCAAGCTCACACACAACTACGGCACACGCGTACTGTACGTACTCATAGAGGTTCTCAGGTTCCCCCGAAATGAGACACTGGCAAAAGAGAAAATTCAGGCGGTGATGACACACTCCCTAGAGCAGGGGTCTTCAACTTTTTTTTAAGCCAAGGACCCCTTAACACATACATATATTGTACATATATGTTTTTAAGCAAAATATGTTTTTTCATGATTTTGCGGCACCCTTAAAGTAACTCTGAGGACCCCCTGTGGAAGATCTCTGCCCTAGTGTGTGTTCTACATGTGTTCACATGTGTGTGTGCTCACTTATGTTCACATGTGCACAAAAAAGCATCCAGGGCAGCCCCCTCCCTCCCAACTCTCCTCAGCCACTCTGCAACTTTTGCCTCGCCTCATTTGCTTCACGGTGAAAGGGGCTGATTAAATATTTAAAGTATGGAGTGCTTTCCCTTGGCATCAGGTGTAACTCACTCCTGTAATCTCAGATAGCCTGGTGCACGGCGCAGTAATTATAGCCGAGTTAACCGCGTGAGGCGGAGAGGGTCTACGACAGGCAAGGCTTTGTTGTTTATGTCTGCTTACAAGTTTATTGGCCTGTTTTCACTTTCATTTGCTCCTGTGTGCAGGTTTGTGGCCTTTCTGCATCTATTCCAGTGAAAATTATGATATTGCTCTGTTTGGAGATGCAAGAGGCCATAATGGTTGTGTGAACATTATGAAAAGATTGAATCCAGAACATTTTTTTATTTTACTGTGTATATATATATATATATATATATATATATATATATATATATATATATATATACACACCACTTGTAACAAGACACCCTTTATTGAGAGTCTATAAGTTGTAACTATGGCTCTATCAATGCTTAATAAATCATTTACTAATGCTTTGGATAATCTGTTATGAGCTACAGGCCATGCCTTGCACACAAGCAGGGAACATTATCGCATGCCCTATCAATAATCTGGGCTATTGTATTTGTCTTTGCTAATGCAAAATGCAAAATGGAGCAGGCTGTGCTAAGTGGATCATTATGACATCAAACCATCAGGAAAGTAATATGTGAAAGCAGTTTGAATCCAAACCATCAATGTAACAATGAGGAGAAACACAAGGCTGTTTGCTCACTTTGCGAAATCCAGTTAACATCCTCTGTAATGGTTCATAACCAATCAGTAGAGCAGTCGGTGGATGCTAAGTAAAGCTTAGTAACTCTCAGAAAGTAACATTTGGAAAGACCTGACATTTTCATCTGACAATTACAAGGTGCTGATATAAAATATAAAAATATAATTGAGAAAACACTATTATCCCAAAAAGTATGAAAAAACTACCCAGGTGAGACGCACTGTTACATAAAAGTTATTTTATCAAACTTGTGCCCTGTGCTGGGAAGCTTTCTTTAATCTTGAAAACAATACACTTCCAACTGTGAAGCACAACCTAAGAGTCTTTAGAAGAAGAACAATAGATGGCAGTGTTCGGCACCTCCAAATGTCTTAGCCAAAGCCCAGCTGAACAGACAATTCAGGCACTGTAAGAAAGTCATAGTGGGCGGCTGGTTGAACATCAAAGCGCACAGTCACAGAGATACAGTGAAGAGGATATATGCTTGAATGTCTGTTTTGTATGTGGAGTGAATTGTGACTTTAATCCATTTAAGTGCGTACCTCCTCCAAAAAAGATCCCTTGAATGTAAGATGAGTAATAAAGCAAAAAGAGCCACATCCATGCTTTACCTTAATCCCACACACTCTCATTTTTGTCACTAATCTGACAGATTTACACCCTTTTATTACCTGAATATGCCGCCCTCTACATATTCCACCTCTTGGAGAATCCCATTTGAAAAATGTATAAGTTGTAGGAGCATTTCTTCATGGTTTCGGAGAACGTGTTATCTCAGACAAGAGCTGAATAGGAAAAGGTGCTACGCTACCTCAAGCACCAGTAAAGGCCTTTTAACTTTTAGGTCCTGCCAGCTCTTGACCTGATCCTAAAGTTTCTTTGGATACAGTTATTATTCCATCAGGACTTGAAATACAAGCCCCATAATTATCCTTCAGAGGAGCTATATTATTGCAAGTTTAGGAAAGATGACAGTAATAACCTGCTAATGCATGAGCATTACTGACTACATACTCATGGGGAGCAGAATAAGGTAGAATGACAAATTGTGGTTGCACATGTTGTGTTCATAAACCTATTCCTGCAGGCATTTAGGTTTAAATATTGCTCTATTTCCATTACAAAATGTGGAAGGTCCCTCTCTCGCTCTCTTATGTTCTTGTTCTGCAAACTGCTTTGTTAATCTGTACCGTTGCCAAGGATATTTATGAGTTTTTGGCTAGTGATTCATTCCAATAAACAAACTTCCTCACTGTTTCCACAGCAGGGAGACTGTTGCTCCGCAGTGTATTGTAATGATCAATGAGGGTTTCAACGTCTGACTAAATGCAGGACCTTGTCATGTAGAGCTGTGCCGCTAGGCCTCTCCGAATCAGCCAGTGTGGTCACATTTGGAAACAGTCTAATTTCTTACATGTGTCTGCGAGGGTGTGAATTCACAACCTGTGATTCTCGTTGGCTTGTCTGCTGTAGCTTTTAGCATGAGGATTGATGAACTGATTCGGTGATGTAAGTATTTGACTCTGGTTCTGTCTTTCCTGCGGGAACAATAATAAAAAATTAAAAAAAAAAAAAGCTCTCCTGCAACGTTTTAGTTTTACCCTCAAAGCATCGCCTCAAATGCACTCTGAGGTGTTTTTTCACATGTGCATCGGAAGATGATAGAAAATCTCCCAGGTTGTATTGAGTAGGCGGAGGTGAGTTTTCGTGAAACGGCTGTGTGAGAGGTGCTTGCTTTCTCGCTAGTCTTCAGGGGATTCCCCTCTTCTCTCTCTGCTGTAAACCAGCATCACCGCACTGCTGATGGACGTCTCTGTTTGGCAGGTGCTCATATACTTGGCGCCTACTGTTGCCCACAGCGATGAGGCTGTCAGGGCAGAATGCCTTCCAAAAGTGAAGGGGAACATTATATTTCACATTATCTCAGAACAATAGGCCATTTCCTGCTCTCTGCAGGCCAGAGAGGCTGATCAGGGGGCTGCCAAGCTCCAGGAAGGGAGCACAGACTGCAGGAGAGGTTGGCGTCTAAAGGGGGGAACTGTATGAATTTGATGAATTGTTGTGTAGGTGGTTCCAGAGTGGGTGCAACCTGAACTAACCTGCCAGTTAGTGTGAGCAAGAACAGTAACGGAGTGTGTTTCAGGTAGGATTTGAACAGAAACACGTGTTCATAACTTTACATACAGCTCTTTTTTTGGGGCCAAGCTAGCCAACGCCATGACTCTATAGCAATTTCAGTCTTGTCAGTCTACCACATTAAGACTGAAATGTCTATTAAATAACTATTGACAAAATTGCCATTACATTTTGGTACAAATCAGGGATTGATGCATAGACTGTAAATTAAGCCAAAACATCTAGATCGTGGATGGGAGTACACGTCAAATACAATTTTCCCAAAGATGTTTTTGTCATTTTAGGTAGTATGCTGATGTTTGTTCAAGTTTTCATTTTTCTGATAAGTTTGTTTTTTATTAGTTATTTGATGCTATGAAAACAGGGTGAAACAGCTGGGAGTGACTCGCGATTGGTCATTGTCATGTGTGGGCGGGACTTTGATATTCTGTCTCCAAAATTCCAAGAGGAGAGGGCCCGTATCCGGGATATTTTGGCTTCACAGTGGGGGGAAGAGGAGACGCCATCTGTGGTACAGACCTCCATGGTACCCAGAGGACGAAGTCTAATGGCTTTGGTGATCACTTGACTTCTAGCACCACCAACAAGTAAAAAATATTCATGTTCCCCTCAGGATATACTGTAATCACTTTAGTGATCTCATAACTTCATCTAGCGCCATCATCAGGTTAGAATTGTATTTAGTCCAATAGTTCGATTCAGGACCAAAATACCTACAAAACTATTGATATTCCCACCAGCCTCAGATGTACTTTGCATCCAAGTTTTAATTAGCTTACGTTAGCATGCTAACATCCTAAACAAAGATGTTAACCATGGTAAACATTACCCGCTAAAACCCTCACCAGGGGCATTTTCTATGCCCCCCCCCCCGCATCCACAGCTGTTCATTCTAGCATCTTTTTGAACAAAGCACAACTTGCCAGAGTACAGCCTTGCGGCGCCAAATGCGTGCTTGTAGACTGTCCAGTCATCTTTGGAGCAGCTGATGTAGTTGGTAAATCTCACAGATTTCAACACACTGTGGTTACATGGAAAACAATCAGTCAGTCATGGGGTCACTGGCTCACCCTCCTCTCCACCCAGACTTATCCAACCATTTAAAGCAGGTGCCAAATGCTTCGCAACCTCTAGAAATACCTCTTCACGAGTGCTCTTTCTCTCTCTCACCCCTTTCTTTGGGTTGCGTAACTGCTCTTGTGTTGTATTATTGAAACGTTTGGCGCTGATTAGTGCAGCAGATGAAACGGCTAAATGCTAATGTGTGATTTCCCAGGGGGCCGCCCGGCTTCATGGGCTGCAGGTGTTTGCAGGGGAGGAGGAGGGCTTTTAAAGCACATCAATGCCAATTACGCCCTGCATTGTTTGTATTTTCTGTTACTCATCGGGGCAGGTAAACACTCCAGGTATGCTTCCTAAGTATGTTCGAGGTGCCTGTGGATGACCCGTAGAGTTGGAATCAAACCCCTCTTTCTGTGAGCTGTTAAAAGCAGTCATGCATTAAATATGTGAAATGTTGAGCCCACCAGAACCTCTCCTTGGCTGTGCTCTAGTAAAAAACATGGTATTGATTATCTTGAGGGACAGAAACCCTCCCACATATCAGCCCTCAGTCAGAGATCTATTGTTTTCTTCTCAATAAGACTTGTGATACCTGAACATATTTCAACAGCCGAGCATTGCAGGTCAAAGGTGATTCTGCTTTGCATTCATGTTGGAAAATGTTTTTACAGTTCTGGCTAAGGAGCAGTGCTGAAGGCTTCCAGATGTGTGATATCCTGCAAACAAACTCAGCTGCCTTCAGGATCATGCACCCAGGGTCCAAGGTGAGTAACTCTCTTTTACTGTCCCATTTCACCCTGTCACTCCTTTTTTTCAATCCCACCATCTCCATCCTACTGAGATGGACTGTTCTTTTTTTCTGCTTTGCTGAGCAGGAAGGCTGAGCCTTGCAGCTTCCCATCGCCTTCATTTAATTTTTTTTCTACAGTACATCGCCGCAGATTTATCACCCCGCGCCGTTTTTCTCCCTAAAGCGTCGGAAAGGAGGGGAATTATTCCTGGGTCCTGACAGAGGGGCCTCAGGGTGGTGGGCAGGAGTGGGAAGGAAGGAGGAAGCAGGAAGGAAGGAAGGAAGGACGGCAAGTGGATGCTTGAGACAGGGTCTGAAAAATGTGACTCATGTAAACTCTGCCGAGGAGAAAAAAGGGGGATGAGTATAATTGATTCTGACAAACTGAGTTGGATGGCGGTCTTCCCCAGGGGGGAGACGGTGAGCGGATCCCAGCCAGAGTCGCCGTTGTGGGGGAAGGGACAGGGGATGAAACAGGGATGGAGGTGGAGGTAGGGGCATATCTCACTCTCTGTTTTACACATACACACACATACACACACACTCAACCCACTCACCATGTAATCCAACACATCCCCTTCCCATCATGCTTTGGACAAAATGCACTAAATCTCAGCCACCCTTCTTAATCTTTAGTTAACTGCTAATTGACCTATCAAATCAGTGATGGGAATTTCCCCACTTGTGTCTTTCTTGTCTTAATTGCAGGTGGGAGTGAGAAGAAACAATGGGTGGCTGATGGGCTTCAGCTCCCAAATAAAAACCTCACTGCTTTCTCTCTCTCTCTCACACACACACACACACACACACACACACATAATTGCACACAATTCAGTGCAGGAGAACCTTCTTCCTCTTATTAGTCCACGCCCACGGCTCCTTGGAGCCAGACTAAATAAATAAATTACAGATTCAGATGCCTGCTTACTTGCTAACCTTGTTAGCCTTTGCACAAGAGCAAACAGAAACCTCCTTGTGTGTGTGTGTGTGTGTGTGTTGTTGTATTGACAAATGTTATATCTGTTTGTGTATGCTCATATGAAAGGTCGTCTTCCAGTAGGCCTGATTCATTAACCTTATGTGTAAGACTGCTCTGTAAATGTAGGTTACTACTCAGGCAGACGTAATTCCCCAAAGGCGAAGAACGGCATTAGCATCCCGTTATCTCCCCACATTCCCCGGAGCAAAAATGAGTCCAGAAAGATGCTTGCTGTCTCGTTTGAATTCTGCTGGACACACACACACACACACACACACACACACACACACACAGGTAGCAGAAATATAAGCTGATGTCACAGCAAGGAATGTGGATAAGACAGGGGTAAAACAGGTCCCATCATGACAGATGACAGAATAGAACACTACACTTTCTAATCAGCTCCTGGCACGTCTGTGCTGATGTTTCGATCTTGAGGTGTGCTGATTTTATTTACTCATCAGTCAGGGAGGAACACGGGATGGGGCAGTTCTTTACATTAAGTGGATTGAGGCTTGAGTTTGAGTTAAATGCAGAGAGAGCAGAGGATTGGAACAGATGGCAGGAGTCCCCCTGGGCGAACGGCGCCTACCCCGCTGAACACTGGGAGCTCTTGACCATCTGGACCAAAAGGCAATGAGCAATGAGCCCCCCCCCGTAGTGGATTCCCCATTGAAGCGACATGGAAAAGAAGAGCCGGGTGTCCTCGGAGTAATGTCACCAACATACTGTCCATCAGCTCCATGTCAGAATAAGTGTTCCACACTGGGTGATCAGATCTGTAGGTTGAAACCGTTAACACCTTTCAACCGCTTGCTTTCCCTGAAATTTAAAAGCAGAGCTAAAGCATGTCTCAATGACCATTTAGTCTCAGTGCTTACATGCCCAATCCTGCAGAAAAGAATCTTGTATTTCTAAAGCAGGACAGATGCAAGGATACTCTGCTCTGAGCTGTTTATAGTTCCATGTAAGCACTTGATGGAATGTATGTTGGAGCGGTTGGTTAAACTTGCTCCTTCGGAAGAAACAATGTGTTCTTAAAATCAAAAGCATATTTTTGATTTGGCCTGGTAAGATGTGCAGTCACCTCTCAGGCTGAAGAGCCTGCAACTATTGGATCCTGACTGGGAACGGGAACAGGAGAGAAGGAGATGTATTTAGTTATTTGATTTGAAGCAGTGACTGAGTTTTTTTCTCAGCCCACACTATCTGATCTTAATATGGAAGTTTTAGTCTGAAAGGGGCTAACTCCACCATCCAGCCATTCGTGCTATCTAGGCTGATACTAATACGTAATGATGTTGGTAGGATGTACTGTCAGAAAGAGAGTTTGCAAAGTGGCGTCATGCTGCACTTTAATGCTTCTTACGTGTATTCTGGCCTACAAAGGTAATAACTGTTTATGTGCATTATCAGTGGTCATGGACTTCAAATTGGCCATGTTACGAATAATCCTGGACTACACATCTGCCCATTGCATAGACTATATATATATATTTTTTGTATTCTGCACATATCCTATTCAGCCTCCTTTTCCTATACTAAACAGCTATTTTGTATATAACTACTGTGATAATGACAGTTAATCAGGGTGAAAAAGAGGCATGCAGTATATACAGTTAATAAAATGGGGTCATAGCAGTGGGGACTCTATATCACTTACTGTACTTTTTATTGGACTTATTAAACTGTCAAACTGCCCAGAGTAGGATACAAGCACCACACACCTTGGATAAAAAAACGTCACTCAAACTCGAACATACGTGTAAAATTGGATATTAAATACTTTACACAAACTTATTATAAAATAGCTTCCTGATGGGGTTTACAATCAGAAGATGGATTCACACATCCACAACTATAAAATCCTGTGGTTGCTTTGTTTGCTTTTCGTAGAGATGTTTATGTGTGATCCCAGAATAGCATCCCAGCTTACCCTGCGTATTCCGCATTCATGTTGCTTATGTGAAAATGAAGGCAGATGTGAAGTTAGGCCAGCAGCAGAGTGTGAACAAATGAAATCCAAACATAAGTCAACACTAATAAACATTGTTCCATAATGTGGTCAAACGAGGATCCATTGCATGTTTTTGAGAAATTCGGAAGAGGCCCATGTACTCCAGAGGTTTCTGTTTAACTTCATGAATCTAAATCCCAACCAGGACAGTGTTGCAGTGATGTACCTGCGCCTGCTTATCCTCCTGAGGTGTCTCCATCCCTGCTCCATTTGGAGCCGCAGCCTGGCTCAGATCGATGGCTTTCTCCAGCCGCCTGTCATCAATTATTCACCTGATCAGCCCTGCTGCTCATTAGATGACTAATCTGGGAGGGTTAGGAGAGACGGGACGCTTTGAAACCTGAGGCCGAGAGGCAGCAGGGAAGGGAAGGGAAGGGAAGGGAGGATCACATCTCCAGATCGAGAGAGAGATGGAGGAAGAGTTCATAGATGTGGCATTACCGATTTGTACATCTAAGTCCTGACATCCAGGAGGGTTTATAAATCTTTGATGAAACCATAGAATCACTTTGATGAATGTGCACACGTATCACCAACATACTGCATGTGCCAACAGAGGCTTTACGGATGTTAGTGTATTAAGACAGATGGGCAACAGAGTGAGAAGTGAGAAGTGAGAAGGTGGGAGTGCAGCTAGTCAAAAGAGTGCTTGTTGCACTCACATTACACCCCACCTAAGTTGTTCTCAAGAACATCTGTGGTCAGTGTGGGTCACATTTTTACTGTCTTATAAATCTCGACCAACATTTTCCCAGTGACGCCAGTTTGATAATTTCCCGTCTCCCTGCATGTTGTTTGTTTCCTCCCTGCTAGATGAGTGCATCAGGGTCCAATGAAAAACACACAACGTAAGTACATTTCTTTTAATACAGTTTGTCCCACACCTTTGTGCACAATCTCAACACTTCTTGGGGCCATGTTAGTGTTGAAGGCAGTGTAGCTCAAAGACCCAAAGAAAGAAAGTAAAAACAAGAGAAAGAAAGGGAGCAGTTCTCCTTCCCCACTGATCATGTACAAGTGTGGGGGGAGGGGGGGCTTTGATCTCCCCTGTCCCCCTGAGAGCCACAGTGAGGTGGGAGTGCGGTGTGACGGCTGTGGTACACGTTAGCTCTGATTAAAGGGAAATATGCAACACCGTATAGCGCTTTCCTTTTTATCTGCGCCTGCGATGTGGTGCGATGGCGACGCTAGGTTGGGCCCCGATATGTACTGATGTCGCGGCTTTATCTGTGTTTCAGCGGAGCTGAAAGAAACGTGGAGTTGAGTCACTCTCATTTGAAACATTTGAGGCCACGTTAAGTAAATTTGAAAAAGTTAAGGAGTTGATTTAAACCTAGCTGAGGTTGTTTCTCTCTCTCTCTCTCTTGGGCTGTTGCCTGTGTGACCTTTGACCTTTGATACTGGGTCATGTGCTTCCAAATCAATTAGAGCTGAGGACCTGCATTCCACAATGGTGTGGCAATGACTACCGGGGCTGTGCCTGCAGCAGAGCAGAGAGCATTTGGTTCTGACGGCATGGTTACAAATAGAAAGCGCATTCTCAAACCTATTTGTCCCTCTTGGTTCAAAAAGAGTAGTTTAGTGCTTCTTCTTTTTTTTTTTTTTTACTCCAAATGCATCCTGCAATGCAGAAAAAAAACAAGCAGAGGTATCAGTGCTAATGTCATCTCCATTCATTAAATATGAAGCCGTCACAAGGCATAGAGCCATTGTTCGTAGGCTCCAGTCAGAACATGGAAACCTTTCAGCAATCTTGAAAATGTTCTCCAACACACTACCATGTGCGTCGTTTGTGCGTCATGTAGGGTCTAGCTAGAAAAAAAGACATGTCATTAAAGACACTGAGACATCATTGAAAGGTAGAAACATATGCATGCACGTTTGATAATGTTTCAATGCTAAAGTAGACAGATGGAAAGTCTGTTGGGAGGGGAGGGGCACAGAGGTATGGCATATGTATGCTCTTAAAAGCCCTTTGGCTAACCCACTTTGCGTGACCCTTACGTACTGCACACATGCACACACCTTTTCAGAGCAATATCAATTCATCTTATTATCTGGATCTCTTCTCTGCCCTCCTGTGTGCCTCAGCCTACACTCAATCTGGCCTATGTAGATGAGGCATTGCATCTGCAGGGTATTAAGTATGTATGTGGGTGGCTTTATTCTGTATTTCTGCTTCATTCTAGAGCTAACAAGATTAGTTGATTAATCGGTCAAGATAAAATGAATAGGTAATTTTACATTATAGTTATTTATTTATCAAGCAAACATTATCTGGTCCTAGGCTTTCAAAGGAGAGGATTTGCTACTTTGCTGCTTGTCTTTGTTTAAAGCCATGGTAGCAATGGCTCTGTGGATGACTATTTTGGTTTGTTCAACATGTTGGTTAAGACATGAAATGCTGGATGGATTGTCATGACATTTTATACAGATATTTGTTGTTCCCAGAGGATAACCCCTGACTTTTCTACCTTGCTCCACCAACATGTCAAAGGTGTCACTTTCTCAACATCTAAAAGAATGGTATATCATTCGGTACATACATTGTTCCCAGACCATGTATCCTAATGACTAATGACAAGAGGGGGAAATATAATGTTGTGTGTGAAATATTTTAACAAATAGAAAGGATTGGCTTTGGGACACATATTCATGTCCACCTCAGAATGAGTTGTACCAACTTGAAAGTCAAATTCTTAATTTGTTCTAATTAGCAAATGTTTGCATGCTAGACAGTATACCTGCTTAACATATTCATAGCTTAGCATTGTCATTGTGAGCATTTCAGCATGCTGATGTTATCATTCTGCTTCACCAAACTGCTTACGTTGTACTGTACGGCTCGTTCTGCTGCTGCAGTGAGCGAGCTCTACATTTTTACAAGATACACTGTCTACTTATAGCCAATGTGCCTATTGCTTAAATGATTAAGCAAAAGGAAGTACTAGCGTTTCACACAAATAATATATCAATATGTACCTAAATGCTTTCAAGTGATCACAGTGATGATTATATTGACACCACATGTTGTTTTGGCTTTTTCAGGATTCTTCAATTGGAAGGTTACCAGAGCTCTTTCAGTTAATCTCAAATATATTTAGTATATCATGACTTTTTTATCTATTTTTTTTTTTTTTTAAATACTATACTGTGACATTTTAATGGCCTTTTTGGACATTCTATACTATGACTTTGTTAACACATTTTTCAACACACTATACTATGACTTTTTGATATTCCATCCTATTACTATTTTATGACGTTTTTGACATACTATACTATTACTTTTTTATTATTCTTTTGTCATACTATACTATTACTTTTTTCAACATAATATATTATGATTTTTTATGACTTTTTTAACATATTATACTATGACTTTTTTTATATTTTTCTCAACATACTGTACTATCACTTTTTTCGAGATCAGAATCAGAAACAGAATCAGAATCAGAAATACTTTATTGATCCCCGAAGGGAAACTCTGTGTTGCAGTTGCACAAATATTAAAAATATAGAGTAGAAATATAAATAAAGAAATAAAGAAATATAACAAGTTTGGATATGTACGGAATTTACATAATTAAAGGAATGTTACATGTATTTACATAATTGACATAATTAAGGAATTGAAATGGTGAAAATAATAATAATAATAATAATAATAATAATAATAATAATAATAATAATAATAATAATTGTAGCAGTTGAGTATTGCTCACATTTCAGGCCAGTGTTATTGCACAAAACAGATAATACAGATAATATTGTCCAGTTTCAACCTCCAGATACCATACTATGACTGTTTTGACTAACTATAATATGATTTTTCACATACAATACTCTGACTATTTTATTCAAAGACTTTTTGACTACTATGTTGTAAGGTTTTTGACATACCATACTATGACTTTCCGACATACTATACTATGACTTTTTTGACATATGACATTTTTTTATATACAACACTATGACTTTTTTGTCACTTTTTTTGACATACTATACTATGACTTTTTAACATACTATATTATGACTTTTTTAATCACTTGTTTTGACATACCATACTTGGACTTTTTTGACATACTATACTATGACTGTTTTATTATTTTTTCAACATACTATACTATGACTTTTTTGACATATCATACTCTTACTCTATCACTTTTTTCGACGTAAACATATAACTTTTTTGAAATAGTATACTATGACTTTTTTTGACATACTATACTATGACTTTTTTATTGCTTTTGTTGACAACCCATTCAAAGACTTTTTGACATACTATAAGTTTTTCGACATATTGTACTATGACTTTTTGACATACTATGCCAATGCTTTTTGACATACTATACTATGACTTTTCGACATACTATACTATGACTTTTCGACATACTATACTAATACTTTTTTGACATACTATACTATGACTTTTTTGACAGACTATACTATGACTTTTTTTTTAAAAACATACTACACTATGACTTTTTTGTCACTTTTTTTGACATACTATACTATGACTTTTTTAATCACTTGTTTTGACATACCATACTTGGACTTTTTTTACTGTACTATGACTTTTAAAACACTTTTTTCATACCAAGGCTGTTTTGACATACTATACTATGACTTTTTTGACATACTATACTATGACTTTTTTTTTTTAAACATACTACACTATGACTTTTTTGTCACTTTTTTTGACATACTATACTATGACTTTTTTAATCACTTGTTTTGACATACCATACTTGGACTTTTTTTACTGTACTATGACTTTTAAAACACTTTTTTCATACCAAGACTGTTTTGACATACTATACTATGACTTTTTTCGATGTACTATACTAGACTTTATTATTACTTTTTTCGAGATATGAAAAAGGTAGAGATGTCAGAGTGAGGGGGCTGCCCATCGAATTGCGGCCCGAGCAGTTGGGGGTTTGGTGCCTTGCTCAAGAGGTGAGCTAACACCTCTCCAGCTACCAGTCCACCACCATGCTTTGGTCCGAAGGTGGACTTGAAGCAGTTCCCAACCCAACAAACTGAGTTACTGCCACCCACTATACTATGACTTTTTTAATCACTTGTTTTGACATACCATACTTGGAATTTTTTGACATACTATCCTATGACTGTTTTATTATATTTTTCAACATACTATACTATGACTTTTTTGACATATCATACTCTTGCTTTATCACTTTTTTCAATGTAACATATAACTTTTTTTGAAATGGTATACTATGACTTTTTTTGACATATGACTTTTTTTATTGCTTTTGTTGTCAACCCATTTGAAGACTTTTTTGACATACCATATTATAGGTTTTTCGACATACTGTACTATGATGTTTTTCTTATTTTTTCGACATACTGTACTATGACTTTTTTATTACTTTTGTCAAAAAAACATTCAAAAGTCTTTTTGACATGCTATCTTATAATTTTTTCAACATACTATACTATGACTTTTTTGACATACTATACTATGACTTTTCAACATACTATACTAATACTTTTTTGATATACTATACTATGACTTTTCGACATACTATACTAGTACTTTTTTGACATACTATACTATGACTTTTTGACATACTATACTAGTACTTTTTTGACATACTATACTATGACTTTCCGACATATTATACTAGTACTATTTTTGACATACTATACTATGACTTTTCGACATACTATACTAGTACTTTTTTGACATACTATACTATGACTTTCCGACATACTATACTAGTACTTTTTTGACATACTATACTATGACTTTTCGACATACTATACTAGTACTTTTTTGACATACTATACTATGACTTTCCGACATATTATACTAGTACTTTTTTGACATACTATACTATGAACTTTTCAACATACTATGCTAGTACTTTTTTGACATACTATACTATAACTTTTCAACATACTATGCTAATACTATTTGACATAATATACTATGACTTTTCTACATACTATGCTAATACTTTTTTGATATACTTTACTATGACTTTTCGACATACTATACTATGACTTTTCGACATACTATACTAGTACGTTTTTGACATACTATGCTATGACTTTCCGACATATTATACTAGTACTTTTTTGACATACTATACTATGACTTTTTGACATACTATACTATAACTTTTTTGACATACTATACTAGGCAAGGCAGGCAAGGCAGCTTTATTTGTATAGCACATTTCAGCAACAGGGCAATTCAAAGTGCTTTACACAAAATCAGTTAAAAAAACAGTTAAAAGAAAATAAAACCGATAAAACACAGAAGAAACAGTTCAAAATAAAAACAGATAAAACACAAGAATAAAAGTTACAGTGCAGTATAAGAGATTAAACATGAAAGAAATGAACATCATCACTATACTAGTACTTTTTTGACATACTATACTATGACTTTTTTGACATACTATACTATGACTTTTTGACATACTATACTAATACTTTTTTGACATACTATACTATGACTTTTTAACATACTATACTAGTACTTTTTTGACATACTATACTATGACTTTTCAACATACTATACTAGTACTTTTATGACATACTATACTATGACTTTCCGACATATTATACTAGTACTTTTTTGACATACTATACTATGACTTTTCAACATACTATGCTAATACTATTTGACATAATATACTATGACTTTTCTACATACTATGCTAATACTTTTTTGATATACTATGCTAATACTATTTGACATAATATACTATGACTTTTCTACATACTATGCTAATACTTTTTGATATACTATGCTAATACTATTTGACATAATATACTATGACTTTTCTACATACTATGCTAATACTTTTTTGATATACTTTACTATGACTTTTCAACATACTATACTATGACTTTTCGACATACTATGCTAGTACTTTTTTGACATACTATACTATGACTTTTCGACATACTATGCTAGTACTTTTTTGACATACTATACTATGACTTTTCAACATACTATGCTAATACTATTTGACATAATATACTATGACATTTCTACATACTATGCTAATACTTTTTTGATATACTATACTATGACTTTTCGACATACTATACTAGTACTTTTTTGACATACTATACTATGACTTTTCGACATACTATAATATTACTTTTTTGACATACTATATTATGACTTTCCGACATATTATACTAGTACTTTTTTGACATACTATACTATGACTTTTCGACATACTATACTATGACTTTTTTGACATACTATACTATGACTTTTTGACATACTATACTAGTACTTTTTTGACATACTATACTATGACTTACATACTATACTTTTTCGACATACTATATTTTGACTTTTTGATATAATATACTATGACTTTTTTGACATACTATACTATGACTTTTTGACATACTATACTAATACTTTTTCGACATACTATACTATGACTTTTCGACATACTATACTAGTACTTTTTTGACATACTATACTATGACTTTCCGACATACTATACTAGTACTTTTTGACATACTATACTATGACTTTTCGACATACTATACTAGTACTTTTTTGACATACTATACTATGACTTTCCGACATATTATACTAGTACTTTTTTGACATACTATACTATGAACTTTTCAACATACTATGCTAGTACTTTTTTGACATACTATACTATAACTTTTCAACATACTATGCTAATACTATTTGACATAATATACTATGACTTTTCTACATACTATGCTAATACTTTTTTGATATACTTTACTATGACTTTTCGACATACTATACTATGACTTTTCGACATACTATACTAGTACGTTTTTGACATACTATACTATGACTTTCCGACATATTATACTAGTACTTTTTTGACATACTATACTATGACTTTTTGACATACTATACTATAACTTTTTTGACATACTATACTAGGCAAGGCAGGCAAGGCAGCTTTTTTTGTATAGCACATTTCAGCAACAGGGCAATTCAAAGTGCTTTACACAAAATCAGTTAAAAAAACAGTTAAAAGAAAATAAAACCGATAAAACACAGAAGAAACAGTTCAAAATAAAAACAGATAAAACACAAGAATAAAAGTTACAGTGCAGTATAAGAGATTAAACATGAAAGAAATGAACATCATCACTATACTAGTACTTTTTTGACATACTATACTATGACTTTTTTGACATACTATACTATGACTTTTTGACATACTATACTAGTACTTTTTTGACATACTATACTTTGACTTTTCGACATACTATACTGATACTTTGTTGACATACTATACTATGACTTACATACTATACTTTTTTCGACATACTATATTATGACTTTTTGACATACTATACTAACACTTTTTTGACATACTATACTATGACTTTTTGACATACTATACTAATACTTTTTTGACATACTATACTATGACTTTTAAACATACTATACTAGTACTTTTTGACATACTATACTATGACTTTCCGACATATTATACTAGTACTTTTTTGACATACTATACTATGACTTTTCAACATACTATACTAGTACTTTTTGACATACTATACTATGACTTTCCGACATATTATACTAGTACTTTTTTGACATACTATACTATGACTTTTCAACATACTATGCTAATACTATTTGACATAATATACTATGACTTTTCTACATACTATGCTAATACTTTTTGATATACTATGCTAATACTATTTGACATAATATACTATGACTTTTCTACATACTATGCTAATACTTTTTGATATACTTTACTATGACTTTTCAACATACTATGCTAATACTTTTTTGATATACTTTACTATGACTTTTCAACATACTATACTATGACTTTTCGACATACTATGCTAGTACTTTTTTGACATACTATACTATGACTTTTCAACATACTATGCTAATACTATTTGACATAATATACTATGACTTTTCTACATACTATGCTAATACATTTTTGATATACTATACTATGACTTTTCGACATACTATACTAGTACTTTTTTGACATACTATACTATGACTTTTTGACATACTATAATATTACTTTTTTGACATACTATATTATGACTTTCCGACATATTATACTAGTACTTTTTTGACATACTATACTATGACTTTTCGACATACTATACTTCGACTTTTTTGACATACTATACTATGACTTTTTGACATACTATACTAGTACTTTTTTGACATACTATACTATGACTTACATACTATACTTTTTCGACATACTACATTATGACTTTTTGATATAATATACTAATACTTTTTTGACATACTATACTATGACTTTTTGACATACTATACTAATACTTTTTCGACATACTATACTATGACTTTTTAACATACTATACTATGACTTTTTTAATCACTTGTTTTGACATACCGTACTTGGATTTTTTTGACATACTATACTATGACTGTTTTATAATTTTTATCAACATACTATACTATGACTTTTTTGACATACTATATTATGAATTTTTATTATTTTTTTTTACTGTACTATGACTTTTAAAACACTTTTTTCATACCAAGACTGTTTTGACATACTATACTATGACTTTTTCGATGTACTATACTATGAATTTATTATTATTTTTTTCGAGATATGAAAAAGGTGGAGATGTCAGAGTGAGGGGGCTGCCCATCGAAATGCGCCCCGAGCAGTTGGGGGTTTGGTGCCTTACTAAAGAGGTGAACTCGCACTTCTCCAGCTACCAGTCCACCACCATGTTTTAGTCCAAATGGGGACTTGAACCAGTGACCTTCCAGTTCCCAACCCAACTCCCTACGAACTGAGCTACTGCCACTCACTATACTACAACATTTTTAATCACTTGTTTTGACATACCATACTTAGAATTTTTTGACATACTATACTATGACTGTTTTATTATATTTTTCAACATACTATACTAATACTTTTTTGATATACTATACTATGACTTTTCGACATCTATACTAGTACTTTTTTGACATACTATACTATGACTTTCCGACATATTATACTAGTACTTTTTTGACATACTATACTATGACTTTCCAACATACTATACTATGAACTTTTGACATACTATGCTAGTACTTTTTTGACATACTATACTATGACTTTTCAACATACTATGCTAATACTATTTGACATAATATACTATGACTTTTCTACATACTATGCTAATACTTTTTTGATATACTATACTATGACTTTTCGAAATACTATACTAGTACTTTTTTGACATACTATACTATGACTTTCCGACATATTATAATAGTACTTTTTTGACATACTATACTATGACTTTTTGACATACTATACTATGACTTTTTTGACATACTATACTATGACTTGTTGACATACTATACTAGTACTTTTTTGACATACTATACTATGACTTTTTTGACCTACTATACTATGACTTTTTGACATACTATACTAGTACTTTTTGACTTACTATACTATGACTTTTCGACATACTATACTGATACTTTTTTGAAATACTATACTATGACTTACATACTATACTTTTTCGACATACTATATTATGACTTTTTGATTAAATATACTATGACTTTTTTTGACATACTATACTATGACTTTTTGACATACTATACTAATACTTTTTTGACATACTATACTATGACTTTTTGACATACTATACTAATACTTCTTTGACATACTATACTATGACTTTTTAACATACTATACTATGACTTTTTTAATCACTTGTTTTGACATACCGTACTTGGATTTTTTTGACATACTATACTATGACTGTTTTATTATTTTTATCAACATACTATACTATGACTTTTCGACATACTATACTAATACTTTTTTGATATACTATACTATGACTTTTCGACATCTATACTAGTACTTTTTTGACATACTATACTATGACTTTCCGACATATTATACTAGTACTTTTTTAACATACTATACTATGACTTTTCGACATACTATACTAGTACTTTTTTGACATACTATACTATGACTTTCCGACATACTATACTATGAAATTTTTGACATACTATGCTAGTACTTTTTTGACATACTATACTATGACTTTTCAACATACTATGCTAATACTATTTGACATAATATACTATGACTTTTCTACATACTATGCTAATACTTTTTTGATATACTATACTATGACTTTTCGACATACTATACTAGTACTTTTTTGACATACTATACTATGACTTTTCGACATACTATACTATTACTTTTTTGACATACTATACCATGACTTTCCGACATATTATAATAGTACTTTTTTGACATACTATACTATGACTTTTTGACATACTATACTATGACTTTTTTGACATACTATACTATGACTTGTTGACATACTATACTAGTACTTTGTTGACATACTATACTATGACTTTTTTGACCTACTATACTATGACTTTTCGACATACTATACTGATACTTTTTTGACATACTATACTATGACTTACATACTATACTTTTTCGACATACTATATTATGACTTTTTGATAAAATATACTATGACTTTTTGACATACAATACTAATACTTTTTTGACATACTATACTATGACTTTTTGACATACTATACTAATACTTTTTTGACATACTATACTATGACTTTTTTAATTACTTGTTTTGACATACCGTACTTGGATTTTTTTGACATACTATACTATGACTGTTTTATTATTTTTATATATATATACATACTTATAATACATACTATATTATGAATTTTTATTATTTTTTTTTTACTGTACTATGACTTTTAAAACACTTTTTTCATACCAAGACTGTTTTGACATACTATACTATGACTTTTTCGATGTACTATACTATGAATTTATTTTTTTTTTTCGAGATATGAAAAAGGTAGAGATGTCAGAGTGAGGGGGCTGCCCATCGAAATGCGCCCCGAGCAGTTGGGGGTTTGGTGCCTTACTCAAGAGGTGAACTCGCACTTCTCCAGCTACCAGTCCACCAAAATGATTTAGTCCAAGTGGGGACTTGAACCAGTGACCTTCCAGTTCCCAACCCAACTCCCTACAAACTGAGCTACTGCCACCCACTATACTCTTACCTTTTTTAATCACTTGTTTTGACATACCATACTTGGAATTTTTTGACATACTATACTATGACTGTTTTATTATATTTTTCAACATACTATACTATGACTGTTTTGACATATCATACTCTTGCTTTATCACTTTTTTCAATGTAACATCTAACTTTTTTTTAAATGTATACTATGACTTTTTTCGACATATGACTTTTTTATTGCTTTTGTTGTCAACCCATTTGAAGACTTTTTTGACATACATATTATAGGTTTTTCGACATACTGTACTAGGATGTTTTTCTTATTTTTTCAACATACTATACTAGTACTTTTTTGACATACTATACTATGACTTTTCGACATACTATACTAATACTTTTTTGATATACTATACTATGACTTTTCGACATCTATACTAGTACTTTTTTGACATACTATACTATGACTTTCCGACATATTATACTAGTACTTTTTTGACATACTATACTATGACTTTTTGACATACTATACTATGACTATTTTGACATACTATACTATGACTTGTTGACATACTACACTAGTACTTTTTTGACATACTATACTATGACTTTTTTGACCTACTATACTATGACTTTTTGACATACTATACTAGTACTTTTTGACTTACTATACTATGACTTTTCGACATACTATACTGATACTTTTTTGACATACTATACTATGACTTACATACTATACTTTTTCGACATACTATATTATGACTTTTTGATAAAATATACTATGACCTTTTTGACATACTATACTATGACTTTTTGACATACTATACTAATACTTTTTTGACATACTATACTATGACTTTTTGACATACTATACTAATACTTTTTTGACATACTATACAATGACTTTTTAACATACTATACTATGACTTTTTTAATCACTTGTTTTGACATACCGTACTTGGATTTTTTTGACATACTATACTATGACTGTTTTATTATTTTTATCAACATACTATACTATGACTTTTTTGACATACTATATTATGAAATTTTATTATTTTTTTTTACTGTACTATGACTTTTAAAACACTTTTTTCATACCAAGACTGTTTTGACATACTATACTATGACTTTTTCGATGTACTATACTATGAATTTATTATTATTTTTTTCGAGATATGAAAAAGGTAGAGATGTCAGAGTGAGGGGGCTGCCCATCGCAATGCGCCCTGAGCAGTTGGGGATTTGGTGCCTTACTCAAGAGGTGAACTGGCACCTCTCCAGCTACCAGTCCACCACCATGCTTTGGTCTGAATGTGGACTTGAACCAGTGACCTTCCAGTTCCCAACCCAACTCCCTACGAACTGAGCTACTGCCACCCACTATACCACGACATTTTTAATCACTTGTTTTGACATACCATACTTAGAATTTTTTGACATACTGTACTATGACTGTTTTATTATATTTTTCAACATACTATACTATGACTTTTTTGACATATCATACTCTTGCTTTATCACTTTTTTCAATGTAACATCTAACTTTTTTTTAAATGTATACTATGACTTTTTTCGACATATGACTTTTTTATTGCTTTTGTTGTCAACCCATTTGAAGACTTTTTTGACATACATATTATAGGTTTTTCGACATACTGTACTATGATGTTTTTCTTATTTTTTCAACATACTATACTATGACTTTTTTGACATACTATACTATGACTTTTCGACATACTATACTAATACTTTTTTGATATACTATACTATGACTTTTCGACATCTATACTAGTACTTTTTTGACATACTATACTATGACTTTCCGACATACTATACTATGAACTTTTTGACATACTATGCTACTACTTTTTTGACATACTATACTATGACTTTTCAACATACTATGCTAATACTATTTGACATACTATACTATGACTTTTCTACATACTATACTAATACTTTTTGACATACTATACTATGACTTTTCGACATACTATGCTAGTACTTTTTTGACATACTATACTATGACCTTTCGACATACTATACTATTATTTTTTTGACATACTATACTATGACTTTCCGACATATTATAATAGTACTTTTTTGACATACTATACTATGACTTTTTGACATACTATACTATGACTTTTTTGACATACTATACTATGACTTGTTGACATACTATACTAGTACTTTTTTGACATACTATACTATGACTTTTTGACATACTATACTAGTACTTTTTGACTTACTATACTATGACTTTTCGACATACTATACTGATACTTTTTGACATACTATACTATGACTTACATACTATACTTTTTTGACATACTATATTATGACTTTTGATTAAATATACTATGACTTTTTGACATACTATACTATGACTTTTTGACATACTATACTAATACTTTTTGACATACTATACTATGACTTTTTGACATACTATACTAATACTTTTTTGACATACTATACTATGACTTTTTAACATACTATACTATGACTTTTTTAATCACTTCTTTTGACATACCGTACTTGGATTTTTTTGACATACTATATTATGAATTTTTATTATTTTTTTTTACTGTACTATGACTTTTAAAACACTTTTTTCATACCAAGACTGTTTTGACATACTATACTATGACTTTTTCGATGTACTATACTATGAATTTATTATTATTTTTTTCGAGATATGAAAAAGGTAGAGATGTCAGAGTGAGGGGGATGCCCATCGAAATGCGCCCTGAGCAGTTGGGGATTTGGTGCCTTACTCAAGAGGTGAACTAGCACCTCTCCAGCTACCAGTCCACCACCATGCTTTGGTCTGAATGTGGACTTGAACCAGTGACCTTCCAGTTCCCAACCAAACTCCCTACGAACTGAGCTACTGCCACCCACTGTACTACGACATTTTTAATCACTTGTTTTGACATACCATACTTAGAATTTTTTGACATACTATACTATGACTGTTTTATTATATTTTTCAACATACTATACTATGACTTTTTTGACATATCATACTCTTGCTTTATCATTTTTTTCAATGTAACATATAACTTTTTTTTAAATGTATACTATGACTTTTTTCGACATATGACTTTTTTATTGCTTTTGTTGTCAACCCATTTGAAGACTTTTTTGACATACGTATTATAGGTTTTTCGACATATGACTTTTTTATTGCTTTTGTTGTCAACCCATTTGAAGACTTTTTTGACATACATATTATAGGTTTTTCGACATACTGTACTAGGATGTTTTTCTTATTTTTTCAACATACTATACTATGACTTTTTTGACATACTATACTATGACTTTTCGACATACTATACTAATACTTTTTTGATATACTATACTATGACTTTTCGACATACTATACTGATACTTTTTTGATATACTATACTATGACTTTTTGACATACTATACTAGTACTTTTTTGACATACTATAGTATGACTTTTCGACATACTATACTATGACTTTTTTGACAAACTATACTTATACTTCTTTGACATACTATACTATGACTTTTCGACATACTACACTAATACATTTTTGACATACTATACTATGACTTTTTGACAAACTATACTAGTACTTTTTTGACATACTATAGTATGACTTTTTTTAACATACTATGCTAATACTTTTTTGACATACTATACTATGACTTTTCGACATATTATACTATGACTTTTTTGACATACTATACTATGACTTTCCGACATATTATACTAGCACTTTTTTGACATACTATACTATGAACTTTTTGACATACTATGCTATTACTTTTTTGACATACTATACAATGACTTTTCGACATACTATACTAGCACTTTTTGACATACTATACTATGACTTTTTGACATACTATACTAGTACTTTTTGACATACTATACTATGACTTTTTTAACATACTATGCTAATACTTTTTGACATACTATACTATGACTTTTCGACATACTATACTAGTACTTTTTTGATATACTATACTATGACTTTTCGACATACTATACTAATACTTTTTTGACATACTATACTATGACTTTTTGACATACTATACTAGTACTTTTTTGACATACTATACTTATACTTCTTTGACATACTATACTATGACTTTTCGACATACTACACTAATACATTTTTGACATACTATACTATGACTTTTTGACATACTATACTAGTACTTTTTTGACATACTATAGTATGACTTTTTTTAACATACTATGCTAATACTTTTTTGACATACTATACTATGACTTTTCGACATACTATACTAATACTTTTTTGACATACTATACTATGACTTTTTGACATACTATACTAGTACTTTTTTGACATACTATAGTATGACTTTTTGACATACTATACTATGACTTTTTTGACATATCATACTCTTGCTTTATCACTTTTTTCAATGTAACATATAACTTTTTTTTAAATGTATACTATGACTTTTTTCGACATATGACTTTTTTATTGCTTTTGTTGTCAACCCATTTGAAGACTTTTTTGACATACATATTATAGGTTTTTCGACATACTGTACTATGATGTTTTTCTTATTTTTTCAACATACTATACTAATACTTTTTTGACATACTATACTATGACTTTTCGACATACTATACTAATACTTTTTTGATATACTATACTATGACTTTTCGACATACTATACTAGTACTTTTTTGACATACTATAGTATGACTTTTCGACATACTATACTATGACTTTTTTGACATACTATACTTATACTTCTTTGACATACTATACTATGACTTTTCGACATACTACACTAATACATTTTTGACATACTATACTATGACTTTTTGACATACTATACTAGTACTTTTTTGACATACTATAGTATGACTTTTTTTAACATACTATGCTAATACTTTTTTGACATACTATACTATGACTTTTCGACATACTATACTAATACTTTTTTGATATACTATACTATGACTTTTCGACATACTATACTAATACTTTTTTGACATACTATACTATGACTTTTTGACATACTATACTAGTACTTTTTTGACATACTATAGTATGACTTTTCGACATACTATACTATGACTTTTTTGACATACTATACTTATACTTCTTTGACATACTATACTATGACTTTTCGACATACTACACTAATACATTTTTGACATACTATACTATGACTTTTTGACATACTATACTAGTACTTTTTTACATACTATAGTATGACTTTTTTAACATACTATGCTAATACTTTTTTGACATACTATACTATGACTTTTCGACATACTATACTATGACTTTTTTGACATACTATACTATGACTTTTTGACATACTATAATTATACTTCTTTGACATACTATACTATGATTTTTTGACATACTATACTATGACTTTCCGACATATTATACTAGCACTTTTTTGACATACTATACTATGAACTTTTCGACATACTATGCTATTACTTTTTTGACATACTATAGTATGACTTTTTGACATACTATACTTATACTTCTTTGACATACTATACTATGACTTTTCGACATACTACACTAATACATTGTTGACATACTATACTATGACTTTTTGACATACTATACTAGTACTTTTTTTACATACTATAGTATGACTTTTTTAACATACTATGCTAATACTTTTTTGACATACTATACTATGACTTTTCGACATACTATACTATGACTTTTTTGACATACTATACTATGACTTTTTGACATACTATAATTATACTTCTTTGACATACTATACTATGATTTTTTGACATACTATACTATGACTTTCCGACATATTATACTAGCACTTTTTTGACATACTATACTATGAACTTTTCGACATACTATGCTATTACTTTTTTGACATACTATAGTATGACTTTTTGACATACTATACTATGACTTTTTTGACATACTATACTTATACTTCTTTGACATACTATACTATGACTTTTCGACATACTACACTAATACATTGTTGACATACTATACTATGACTTTTTGACATACTATACTAGTGCTATTTTGACATACTATAGTATGAACTTTTCGACATACTATGCTATTACTTTTTTGACATACTATACAATGACTTTTTGACATACTTTACTATGACTTTTTTAACATACTATGCTAATACTTTTTTGACATACTATACTATGACTTTTCGACATACTATACTTATACTTCTTTGACATACTATACTATGATTTTTTGACATACTATACTATAACTTTTCGACATACTATACTAATACATTTTTGACATACTATACTATGACTTTTCGACATACTATACTATGACTTTTTGACATACTATACTAGTACTTTTTTGACATACTATAGTATGACTTTTCGACATACTATACTATGATTTTTTGACATACTATACTTATACTTCTTTGAAATACTATACTATGACTTTTTGACATACTATACTAGTACTTTTTTTTATCACGTTTTTGGACATGCTATACTATGACTTTTTCAACATACTATATTATGATTTTTATGACTTTTTTTTAGCATACTATGACTTTTTCATCATACTATATTATGATTTTTTTATGACTTTTGTTGACATAACATAACTTTTTATCACTTTTTTTGACATAGTGTACTATGACTTTTCATCACTTGTCTGACATACTATATTACTTTTTATCACTTTTTTTAATTAATATACAATGACTTTCACGTGACTTTTTTGACACACTATACTATGACTGTTTCACCCATTTTTTCGACAATCTATATCACTATCACTTTTTTGACATACCTATACTTTGACTTTTCGACATGTGGCTTTTATTTAAAAAAAAAAATTAAAATATTTCACTATTGTGTTATTCAACATTTCAATGAAAATTATACTTATTAAAACCATTCCCACTTTTTGAACTATTCTCACTACTTCTTCTGCAATTACAGTATGCCAGCAAGCTTTTCAGCATTCACAAGCACCCTTTTTCTAGAAAAAAAACTACTATCACAATATCGTCAACAAAGCATATCTTTATTCTCATAAAGAGTACACAAACAGTCACAAGCACAAACACAGTCAACATATTAAGTGATTCAAACACATCACATCACCTAATGTGGGATTTTTCACTTATCGCTGACAGTCACAAGTATGTTTCTTATCTAACTGAGGAAAGAAGAGTCTGATCCTTAATTCTGTCACTTCCTGGTTTGGTGAGGGCTTGAAAACAAAGGACACTTCACTGATGAACACTTAAACATGGCATTCAACAAACAGTAGTGCACTATCCTGTAGATTACCCACTCAGTGCGACATGTACACACCAGTGCTTTGCCCTTCATTCACAGTCCTGCATTTTGTGTCAGACACATAAGGACAGCTCTTCATGGCTTTTGTTGCCAGTGGCAATTATATATTCATCTCTTGTTTCCCTCCTCCACTATGACAGCACACAGCAGCTGATTCACAAGTTACTCTATGTAAATATATATATTTTTTTCTCAATATATCTATATATTCTATCTATGGAATAAGTCTATATATATATATATATATATAGATATATATATATATATATATATATATATATATATATATATATACTTTTGGTAGGGTTTTAAAAACATTCAGGTACATTCACTTGACCCTGTGATGTTTTTTTTTTCTTCATATGAAAGATAACCACAGACAACTGTTAGCAGAGATACTTGCCATGTAGTAATGGCCTCCCATCAAAGAAACAAGACGTTAAGCACCCCCCGACTTAGAAGTATCAAACATAAATCTTTAAGGACCAACAACAAGCAGGACTATACTAAAAGACCTCTGTATTAATCTAAATAAGTATAAAATAGCATATTTTCTGGACTTGACAACAGTTTACATTAACTCTAATAATAGAGTCTGGGTGCACACAAATCCACAGGTGCGTACATGAGCTGGCAACAACATGTAGGCAATTCGATAATTTTCTTTGCGTACTTACTAAGTCACCAAAAATGATTCTGTTAGTGGTTAAAAGCTTCAATGCAAAACTCACTTTTACAATCACTAGTGTAAATTGACCCTTGGCATATCACAGAGTACACAAATAGGCATTAATCAACAAGTTGAGGAGATAGAACTTGGCTGACAGAGGTCCGTACGGACGCTAAGCCACACTACGCATGTACACCGATTCTTTTTTCAGAAGGCCACAAGGATGTCACTTGGGTGCTGGTTAAGCGTGTTCCTTCATGGGTCCGGATTGACAGAGGACCCCAATACTGCCCTTAATCGGACTGTCAAAGTTCAAGTCATAACTGAAATATTGATTTTCAGGATACATTACAGGAACAATACTATATCAAAGGATTGTGTATTCATACCAATTAATGTTCACCTGTATAATGCAAGGCCAATAGATACATTGTCAGCCAGTGTGACAGTAGACAGTTTACCCTTTTTATAAGATTTACATTTCTCAGAATTTCAAATAGGGTCAGTCCACCCTAGTTAGAAACTATATTTTCTCCAGTAGTGGTGTATAGCCATGCACATTTGGTAGTTTCAGTCAAAATGAAGCTCTTTTAGGATTTTTGACTTATGAAATGGAGTTGAATGGAATTTTGTTTGTGGAGTTAACGGTATTACATTCTAATAGTTTCCGTAATGAGACGTAGTCAAACATTTAAAATGTAATTTTTGTTGGGGAGAAGGCAGAAATCTCAAAAACTCAGCACAAAAAAACTAATTATCTGCATGGCTAGATACCATAAGAACTAAGGATTTAGGTGAAATGACCCTTTACCAGTATTAATGCGTCAGCTAGGTTATAAATAACCATTTTAATAAGATTTAAATAAGCAGTAGAAAAATTATCCAACAGGATATTAAATACATACATGTACCTACAAACAAAAAGTCCAAAAAACAGAACAGTGCAATCAAAATAAAATTGAATTCTCTGACCTAGAGAGAGTATCCCTTATGAACTGTAACACAAAGATCAGTTTTCACCAGTGGCTTGATATTCTTTTTCTATTTTCATTTGAACCATTCAAATGCCTCTGGTGAAAGATGAAACTAGTGATAATAAACATCAGAGAAACTCTCCATCCATGTGCTGCTGATTGATAGTACTGAGGGCTAAGCTGGATAGTGTGGGCTTGGAGCAGGAGTGTCCAGATCCCCTTCTGCTTCACCCTCTTCCTGGCCAGAGTAGGAGCTCAGTGCATCCCAGAGAAGGCTGGGTTGCTCACAGTGGTGGCGACTCCTCCAGTGCTCCATAACCCCCTCTTTAGTGTCCAATATCTCGCTGCAAAGCACACAGTTAAAGGCTGCACCTGCTGCAAGGACCCCATGGCCTCTGCAACTATCTGGTGATGCGAGGGCCCCGCTGTACTCCCCCTCCATTCTATGGTGGTGGGACATGATGTGTCTCTTAAGCTTGGAGAAGGAGAAGAACTCCTCGTCGCAGCTGCCGCACCTGACCAGGTTGCGCTTCTCGTTGAGCTGCCGCCAGTAGTGGGCGGCGTGCTTTACCAGCTCGTTCTCGGCTTCGCGGCCACTGCGCGGTGCCTGGCCCTTGTGAAGTGGGACCTGGACCTCCTCCCCGTGCACATACAGCAAGTGCATCTTCATGTCGGCAAAGGTCGGAGTTATGGCCTGGCAGCGGCCGCATTTAATCTGCAGCTCTACCGGGTCTTCCCGATCCTGCTCATCTGATGGCTCTGGGGAGTTGTCCCTGGTGAGGAAAACAATGAACAGTGCTTATTTAAAACGTAGTTCTGACTGTTTAGGAAAGGTTGCCAGTTGTCAGGCAATCAATTGATATCTTTAGCCATTTCATTTATAAGTTGACATCTCTGAATAAAACCTGCTACAAGATAAAGGTCACAATAAAGTAGGTGCTCGATCAATAATAAGCTCACCTCTCCCCAGACAGGTGATCCTCATGATGGCTGATGGAAGGCTCCACGGTCAGCACCACCTTGTGGACCTCTCTCAGGTGACTGAAGTAAACCCCAACATATCCAAAGGCCTTCTCGCAGAACTCGCAGCACAGAGACCGACGTGGGCGTACCTCAGAGTGGTGAAGCTTCATGTGGGTGCTCAGGCTGCCGGAGTGAGCGTACGCTTTGCGGCAGACTGGGCAGACGTAGGGCCGGCTGTTGGTGTGACTGTTCATATGGCTCTGGAGGTGATGCTTGAACTGGAAACAGCGGCTGCAGGTGGGGCAACGGTGGAGCGGACGGCTGCCTATGAACACTCTTGGATGGGAGGCACCTCTCAGGTGGAGGGTTACCGGGGATGGTTGGGGAGGACAATCCAAGGTCTTGGTTGTGGTAGTGGTGGGGAGCTGATGACCAAGTACAAGCTCCTGTTCTTGGCCATCTGGGGTAATGGCAGGCAAACTAACCAGTTGGGGAACTGTCTCCATTACCAACATGGGCTTGGGTCGGATGCTGCGGTACTTCTTTGAAATATCAACTTCCTTTTGTTTGGAGCCTGGAATAACTGCTGGTGGTTTCTCTGGGACCCTTCTACAGAAGAAAGACAAAGACCTCTTCTTTCTAGCCTCAAATGCCAAGATGTCCTCCATCGTCTTTCTCTTCCGCCCCCTCTTCTTCCCAGGTGGTTTCTGGAGGGTTCCCAACACAGGCATGAGTGTGGTCTTCGCCTGGGGCTGGAGAGTGGAGTTTGGCACCTGGTTGTGACCCAAGGCTTTAGCTGTCTCGTGGGGCTTGGATGTAGGATCTAAGGGGCTGGTGAGTCCTGTCTGGCTAGAGAAACCCTTCTTCTCTGGGGACAAATTGCTAAGCTTTGCAGCTGGGATGAGGGCGCTCTTCATTTTAGAGTAGGGCAGAATGGGCAGTTTACCCTTAGGTGGGGACGGGATAATCTGGACTGCTTTGCTGAAGATGGCTGGAGGACAGGACAGTTATACTGCTCTGGGGCTGGGCTGGAGTGGACTTAGATTGGCACAGCCTCACTGTAGTCTTACTTTCCTCTGGGGATTTGCCTGGAGAGCCTTTGCCAGCAGCGGGGGGGAACTGGAGGTTCTGAATAAGGCTAGTTGTAGCAGATCGTTCAGAGCAATCTGGTGCTCGCTCTAGCTGAGAACCTGGGTACAGGACAGCATTGTCTGGGAGTAGAGCAGTGACAGAGATGTCAGAGGAAGCTGGGTCAATCAGAATGACCTGCTCTGAAGACTCCTCCTTGGCCACTAGGGTTTCCGCTGTGTGCTTGGACTCCTGCTGTTTTTTCTTCATCACTGTTGATGCCCCACTCAACGCTGACTTGGTTTGTGCTGTCACAGCCACCTTGGAGGCTGTTTTCACCCTAGCAGCTAGTGGTGGTGACTTGACCTTATCTGTGGTCCCCTTGCTCCGTACTGGCTGGTACCTGGGAATGGGCAACTTGAGGTTCTTTTGGGTTTGTTGCTGTGGAGTCTGTGAGGAGACAGAAGGAGGCAGTGCCACCAGAGAGAAAGTGCCATCCTGACCTGCTATTTGCATCAGTGCATAGTTTTGGGCGGGCACAATGATGGACTTGGGGCTGGAGGCGGTGGTAGCCTCAGGGAGGGCAGAGGGAGGCTGGCAGGACAGGACTGCAGGGGAAGGGGAGGGCACCACAGCCGGGGCTTTAGGGGCGATGCTCCGGAACTGAAGGCTCTTCATCTCAAGGGCTGGACTCACTGGCTACCAACTGAAACAGAATCACAAAAGAGTTTTATGAGTAACTGCACTGAGCCTAGCGAGCCTTTTCAGCATTAACTTGCCCTTTTAGCTTCAACCTTCTAACCTTAACTTTCCACACAAACAATTACTGACACCATTGCAACACCGTATGATTGCAGTCTTTAATTTGTTTGATTTAACATACTCAATAGAAATAACTGATGGTTACATGACTTCCTGTGGTCCCTTCTGAAAGCTGCCAAGATTAGGACTGTAAACGTGATTTTTTGATGGTGTCACTACTGTGCAACCCAAGCAGAGAAGCAAACACAGTAAAAAAAATAAAATAAACAGGCATCTGCACAAGTGTGACAAGCTGTCCATGTCTCTCTGGTCACACACGGCAGAGTCACTCTGCCCCAGGCTAAGGACAGACTGTCCCCTTTGATTTGGGCTCAGCATGCAGCCGTGGTACATGCTGGGGCCCTGCAGGGGGCTCCTTTTACCCCCTCCTCACTTCCTGGAAGGATCAGCCAGTGGAGCATGAAAGCTGCCCAACAGCAGGATCTTTACTAGATGAAGAGGGCCTCCCCTCTCATCTCATCTCCCCCTCCACTGACCAGCATTGCAACCTGGCCAAAGGCAATGAGGATGACCCTGAAAAAAAGCCCTGGATTTTCTTTATCATCCCTTGTTCACAAACAACGTTTCATGGTTTCCCAGCATGGCTGAGGCTTTTCCACTCTGTGGATCGCCATTCTGACTGTGTTGATACTAAATACTGCTGAAGTCAATGGGGAAACTTTAACCTCAGAGTGAGGTTTTAAACAAGTCTATATTATATCAATCTACCGTACAGTTTCCATCCATCAATCAAGAGCCACAGGTATGGCTTTAAAAACAAAGGCAAAATTTCCTTTGTATATATCAATACTGAATCTTTATATCAAATGAAGGGAGAGATTACAGAGGAATGCTTCAAAGGGGCCTAATTGTAAACAGACTGAGGTTTGAATTTCACAATTATGACCCCAACTTTCAATAACAGCATTTGATACAAGCAGCGTTCCAACTCCACTCTGTAATAATAATCAGCATAAAGTGCAACAATCTGGAGGTGTCACAAAAGGCAAATATTCATTACCAGAATTTCTCAATACAAAAACCCTCTGTATTCATTTTCAAAGCAGTCTGGCGCTTTTAAGATAGAGAAAAAAGAAAAACTGCAAAGGGCATATTGTTTAACAGCTGGAAGTGTTTCTGTGCAGAGAGATTATTTATACAGTACCCCTACCGCATTACGACTCCATAAAACTGGAGATATTCCTTCTGAGTGGACAGTTAACTCCAGTTTGACTGTGACTTTGGCTGAACACCGAGTGGAATAAAACCATGGGATGCGTGTTCCTCTGGGCATTTTACATGGCTATAGATAGTGGGAGATTGGGGTAGAGGCAACGCTTGGCGGTTAATTGTGCCATGTGAAGCTGGACTGGGGGTGGGCGTAAGGTGTGTATCAACAGCTGGCCTATAACCCTTTTGTCACAGGTGATTCAGTTGACGTCACCTGACACTGAAAGATCAGCTTAAATATGTGCCTTTGTCCTATTTTCACCTGGAAAAGTGGGAATAGTACAGGAGTAGCATGGCCAGTGTTGGGGGGGGGCATCATGTTTGAACTTTAGTTCTTGGAATTTGAAATTTTGAATGAGACAATTAGACCTCATTGAATGCATCGCCATCATCCCCGTCATTAGATGGTACTGTAAGTCAAGAAGCACTCGACCACAAAGTCTGTGCCGACACTTTTCCCTCATTAGTATGCAAATGTGTTCAGCAAGGTGATCCAACATTTAATCTGATCATGTACACTGATGTTTCTATTGTGTACTGTTCTTGCACTGTTGTGTCTACAAGTGTACACATGCCACCAGGACTTACTGACAAGGGGAATCACTGGAGTTGTTGGGTCTTTGTAAATTAGAGAGCGTGGTCTAGACCTATCTGTAAATTGAATGACGAGCATGTGGCAGGAGGAAGTTGGGGCAGGAAGAAACAGGAGCAGCTAGACAGTAAATATTAGAAGCTACCGGTTTAAAACTCTCTGAGCTCTACTAAAAGAAGTATGCAGATACAACAGGTGAGTGTCTATGATGGTGACAGCCTTAAGGCGGATGTACGCGTACGCTCCACGCAGACCAGAAGTTTATACCTGGGCGCTAGTGTCTGCATGTCGTTCTAGGGTACGTGAGTGTGTATGGTTGAGCGAGTGAGAGAGTGGCGGGCATTAGCTTCTGAGCGAGTGCCGAGTCCGGAGGCGTAGAGGAAGAAAAAGGGTCTCCCCTGTGCTTTCTGACAACAGTGTGAAATTTGTAGCAGGAAAAGTTAACCTTCTCCTTGATTTCATGTTGTTTATGGAGAAGGAAAACTGGGGGCAACGCTACCAAGCCACGGCCAAACGGACTAATCACAGGTGTTGCGGTCTGCGTCGTTTTGGTGCGTCAGGCTACGACGTAGAGTCCGTATCTCCACTTACCAACGGGCGTACCCACAGTGCGCAGGAGCATACATTTTCCTATAGGCAACACCTAGTTATTCAATATTCAGAATGGGGCAATCAACCAATATTACTATTTGAAAAAGGCTACCCTTTTCTGTCTAACCACTCTCTCCTCCAGTTCAGCCACATGGGAGAGGGTAGAGAAAAGGGGAAGACAGGAGAGGAGGGAGGCGAAGAAGGGAAAGCATTATTAACTTGTTCATCTACCAGAGGCTGTCAGTTTGCCCTGCCATCATCATTCTCTATTCCCTGTGAGGTGATTCTTGTGCACAGTGAGACGCAGAGGAAAGTGAAAAAAATGTCTGGAAGAAAGCCAGAGAGCTAGAGATGCTTAAGAGCCAGACCTGTAAACATGCTTCTGATCATGACGATAAAATGACAGATGACAACATGATTATATCAAGACGGTGTCATAATTTCCTCCAATTGGTGTTTTTTAAAATATATTTTCCTAATAATGACAATTCAAAGAAGACAACAGGTTGCAGTGGTTAAAAACCTTTTTTTCTATAGGAAATAAGAGAGGTCTAATCTATTTTCTGTATTTGTCAAAGCCACACAAATGACAGCTATTTACAGCAGAATTGGAACGTTTTCAGACCCCTTCGCTTGTTGCTAGATGCACGCTGATAGTGTGATGCTACCACCATCATGATTTATCATCAGGTATAGTAGTAGCCAGAAGATGAGCAGTACCTGGTTTTTGCCAGATGGAGCCCTTGGAGCTCAGGTTCTCCTGACTCTAAAAAATAGTCCTGGTAGTTCCAAACTTCCGCATGTGCTCCAAGGAACATTCAAAGCTTAAGAACTGGTTTTACAACCTTGCCAAGATAAATGGACTCGGCTGGGGGTCTGACAAGCACTGTGGATTGTAAGCTACAGGTGTGAGTCTTACTAAATCATGTCCAATCAATTAAATTTAGCTGCATCAAGTTCTACAGTATCATGTACACACGGTCAAAACGGTCTGTGGTCTATTGGACAGAATATCCAAATGAAACTGGCACCAAATGTAAAATGTCTTGGGTTTTCTGGTTTTTCTTTGGCATTTCTAATATTTTAGAAGAAGGCGAACATAATGAGCAGCTGACAAAGAGTGAAGGTTGATTAGAGAGATTTTGATGTGTCGTCACACAGACGACGAGTGATGTATAGTCACAATAGGTTACCTCAAAATCACAGCACCAAATCAGGAAGACACCACAGTCACTGGAGAAAGCACAATGTTGAGTGTAAGTGGACTGTTTTATATAGCGCTTTTCTAGTCTTAATGACTACTCAAAGCGCTTTTATATAGTACAGGAACCATTCACACACATTCATACACTGTGGCTGAGGCTGCTGTAGGCTACAAGGTGCCACCTGCTCACCAGATAAACACACACACACACACACACACACTCCGATGGCGCAGCAACTCTAGGTTCAGTGTCTTGCCACTGTCTAGCACTGAGTTACAGGAGATGCTTGAACAGATTCAGAAAAGATGGTGAATCTAATTTTATCAGTACATTTAGTCGTAGCTTCTCTGACATTAGAAATACATACTGAAGCATTTAGATAACTATAAAACCTTTTACGCTCATTTAAACTAGCATTAGCCCATTTACCAAGGTACTGTTTCATTGCCTGAAAATGCCCTCCACCGCTAACTTGTGTTTCACTAATTGGTACTGAGATCTGACGGGCCCCGTCTTGATTAAAAATGGTATAACACAGCGGGGCAAGGGGAGAAATGTGCATGGAGGTCACAGACGCTACTCAATCTACCGCTGGATTTGAAACGCCAACCACTCTAATCTGACTGGGGTCAGAGGTCAGGGCTAGGGTGATGCAAAAACCTGGTTCCTGGAGAGAATGTGAGACTGAGGGAGAAAGAGAAGAAATAAAGGGTGGGGGTGATCCACTGAGACAGATTATCAGGTAAAGCCGGAGGGGTGAGAGGTGAGGATCTGCTGTTTATGCTGGAAACAGGTCAGGGTTGAGCAGAAGGGCAGTGTGGGGACGGGCCAGGCATCCACCTGGAATGGAATGAAATGGGATGAAGTGAACTGCTGCACACACACTCACACACGCACAACCTTCAGCTCACACCCTCAAACCTGGACCTGGGTCACATGCAGAAGTGGTCCAGCCAAGACCGATGGGCTGACCAGCTAAAACAACCCGCCTATTGTTAGCCGGTAATGCAATTTAGTGAGAGGTGAAAGCACTGCTCTGTGAAATGTCAAAACACGGAGAGTGCAGTGTTTTAGTAGCATCCCTGATGCATTCTCTGATTCTGTTTTGTCTCGCTTTGGGCCAACTGCTGTTTAAACTGCAGAGTCCTGCATTTTGCTACCACAATAGGTAAAAGAAAGTAGATGCTCTTGTTGAGAGTTTTTAAAAATTCCAAATGTGAAGTGTTTTGAGAAAAGCAAAGCAGGGAGCAGAGTAGTGTGAGGTTTGTTATCTCCCTTGTTGGTGAGAGCTATGCTCATCTGGGACTTGAAGATAGAGCCCGGAGATGGAGGGGGTCTGGAATGAAGTCTGTGTGTGTGTGTGAGGGCTAAAAACCCAGCAGAGGCCAAGCTCCCCCAGGTTTTTAGCCCAGATGAAAGGCCAGGATCTGGGCTAGATAAGAGGGCAGATCACAGGGGGCCGGGGCCAGCCGGCTGTGAGAAGCCATGTCCAGCGGCCATCTTTCACCAACCTCCTCCCTCTGTCTCTCACACACACACACACACACACACACAGTGAATCTTGCAGTCCACATAAAAAAAATTAAATCATTTCCATTTGTTTTTTCCTCCTGAGTGAACCCTAGTGTTACCTGTGCTTGATTGCTTCTTCCTGCACGCATTCTAACTGCTCATCTTTGCTCCTCAGCCTGAGGTGTGTGTGTGTGTGTGTGTGTGTGTGTGTGACTAAGGTTGTGAAACGAAGGCGGTCATGGGGAAAATCAAATCAGTGTTTGCAGAGGTCCTTGTTTCATCCTAGAGCTCTACTAAATGAGAGCCCCCCCCCCACCCCACACACACCTTGTGATTTGGTACCATCAAGCTGCTCCTTTCCCTTTTTAACCAGACAAGTGAAAGGTGTTGCAAGAGAGAATCTTCCAGCATTATATGGTATTCATAACACACACACACACACACACACACACACACACACGTATGTCATCCACTGTCACCTGAGCAAATCAATGCAACTGAGAAATCCATTCCAATTAGGATCCCGCTGCTCTGCCCTGCATGTGGATGTAGATTAATCGATATAGAAATCCCACTGCTAACCTGCCGTTCCTCTCAGAGAATGCACTTAAATAAGACGCTGGATGTTTTGCTTTCATTGACTTAGAAATAAAACTGTATTCACTAATAATTTTCTTTAAGGTAAGGCAAAAAAAAAACATCTCTCTGCAGTTGAAGGATTTTAGAAGGAGTGTTCGCTACAGATATGCTGGATCCTCAATAAAAAAACGAGGCACTGCCTTTTGAAGGCAGGATGCTGTAAACCCCTGACAACCAATGACCTTTGACCCGATGTCCAGCAAGCCCATGTGTCATCCCCGGGAAGCAGTAACATCTTCAATCATCCATGCTCACAGATGAACCAAATGAGCACAAGACACAAACGCACTCACATGCACACATATGACATGGCTGGCGGCACCGAGCTGAGTGGCGGCGACGTGGAGCGGAGGTGACAGCAGTGTGTTCGAGGGCGTGCGGACGCGTGTGTTCAAGGTCTCGAGTGTTACCGTGCTTCCCCCCCTCTGGCAACCAGCACTGTGTTAGCCATGCTCAACACTAAACCTTTACCTGACCTTTCCCTCTGCCGTGACATTTGGACCCTTCTGAATAGGTCAAACAGCACTAAAGAGTGATGGAGAAATAGAGGGGAGCTGGAGGAGAAAATAATAATGGCTGTCAGTGCAGGGAGGTGACAATTGATGCTGCTTGGGAATGTGTAAGCGAGAGAAGCATCAATCACTGAAATTCCCACAATTAAAACCTCATAAGGGATTATTTCTGTCTAGATTTTACTATCTCGGACCAAATTTTGTCATGGTGGGTAAGTTGTTTGGTTGTGAACAGCAGAGGGCCGTCATTCAGTGTGAATGCATATGAGAATGGGCCACTTAAAATGCTACACAGCTGAAGTCTAGTCTGTGTGAAAAAAAATAAAAAAAATATAAAAAAAAAGCACTGGCAGAGTCAAATCTGACGTTTCAGATTGTGCAGAGTCACTGATGTCAGGAAGTTGCTGCAAGCATATTTCCCTGAGTGACCAAGAGGAACAAGGCAGGAAGTGACGATATGCCGGTAAGATTGCTACAGAGTAAGATAACACACACATGAAAAAGGGGAAACTGGTTCGTAGAACCCTTTTTTTCTCTCATGTTCTGATTGGACCAATTTGGGAATTATTAAGTTCCTCTGACAGTAGTTCCTGTGCCTTTCAGCTCCTAATTCAGGGCAGGGTCTTTTCCCTTTTCCACATAGGAACCCTTAGTAACCTAGCAACGTCTGAAACACAAACAGTACATATTCTTCACGGTTTGTTGAAACAAAAACGTTCTCCTTCCATACAAGAGTTTTGCCTCCAGCAGGAGAACTAATCTCCGCCCATTTTAACTGCACGTGCTGGTGTAAACAGGAAGCAGATTACCTGACGAGACTCTGTGGTTGAAAATCATGGACGTTAGGTTAAAAATACAGAGAAGGAACAACAATGGTGAAAAGTAAGAGCAGGGATTTTTCCCATGCTGTTGCAACAACGTTAGAAAAACTAAAACACCACACCGGATCTCGCTAGACCGGAAACTAAACAACACGTACGCCGCGCACACGCCGTTTGGGCCTGCGAGCCGGCCAAAGAGAAGTAACGTTATGTTTTGAGTGGATGGCGAGCGTGAGACGCCAAAATGGATGCCAATAAGATTCTGGATGGAAAGTTTCATTTTTAAAAGTTGCCAAATGGTTCCATTGACCAGACCGAGGTGATCTGTGTGTTTTGTCGTTATGAACTGAGCTATCATCGCAGCACGGCCAGTCTGAAACACCACTTGGTGGCCAAGCACACAGCTGATGCCAATTTCAATCCTTCGTCCACGGACAGGAGGGGCTACTCACAGAACGCTCCGTTGTTGTGTCTGTCTGTGAGAGGGAGAGCGCCACAGGAGAGCGCGAGGAAAGCGTAATCCCACATCTTGCCCGCAGCTTAAAAATCTTACGTGAAAATTTGTGCTTGATGTTCGCAATATAGTCATTTACTACATCCCAGGTAGAAGAAATATAATCAACATATCGCCCAACCCTAATATATATAATGTATACTCCTTTCCACTGCCTGCAGAGGCTAACCTGTCCATCTGTCCGCTCCATCACTTCGTCCTTCATTTATTAACCTGCTCCTCCGTCTCTACTGACAGATGTGCAATGCACGCTGTAACACTATGATACACATATCCTCACAAACACAAAACCTGTTCAGACACACAAACACCCCCCAGTTTGCAAAGAATTGTTGTTGCCCTGCCAAGGAAAAGAGAAGCCACTGCAGCTTCGACTGGGACACTAAGATAACACCTGCGTTTCCGGTTCCACCTTAATGATCACTCAACGCAATGGGGGCCCTTTAATGGGGGCCCTGGAAAGAGGGAAGGAAGGAAGGAAGGAAGCTGCCAGCTTGCTAATTTTAGGCACTCTGCATCACAGATGAAACGTTGGAAAAGGCAGAGAGGAGGCGTGGAGAGGCGGGAAAGTTCTCTGTCTCTCACTTTCCCGACTTTCTGCACCATGTCTTTCCAACTATCATTACCCCCTGCATCCGCTATGAGAGAGTCTCAAAGCTCTTTGATTCTCTGAATCATTTCTCCCTCTCTTCCTGTTACCAGCCCTCTCTCTCTAGCTTTCTCTGTCTCTTTCTCCCTTTCCCCCCCGACTCTCGCTTTCATTCTCACCTCCCTCCCCTTTCTGTCGGTACCTGAGTAAATACACAATGTTGTGTGGGATGCTAATTAGAGCAGGTTCAGGGACGTGATGAGCCCAGAGACAGATAAACAGCAAGGTGGGGAGGAGAAGAGATGAGACGGAGGAGGTGGGGGGTAACCCACCCCAAGGGCAACACAACACAGACTCAAACACGTCAGCATAGCGGTGAAGGACAAGCGTGGTTCTTGCTTTCAACCCAACTCAGGGCGGCTTTGAAGCGAAGGGCGGTGGCAGGGTAGAGGGTTTGGAAGGGGCTTGTGATGAAGTGAAGGGCACTAGCAGAGAAGGGGGCACGTGGTGGCGCTTCAGCCACGATGAGAGGAAGAGGGGAAACGTCGCACAAACTTCCTTAATGACGGCTGCTCCTAGAGACCCGGTGCTAGATCAAAGGTATATGCAGATGATCCGTTTCTTCTCCTGTTGAGGTGAGCCTGAGCTTCTAAAAGCAGGTCAATGTGAGGCAGCTTGTTCTCATTTAACATAAGCTGGCCTGCCTGGAGGGAATACGCTGCTGGATATGCAGGTGAGAAGGTAATGTTACAAAGGAGAGAAGAACACAAACAACTATGCTTACACTTGGTGGTAACTTGTTATAACCCTTCAACAAACGTATATCTGCAAAGATTAATAAATCAATCAATCTGTGGTCAGCTATTAAATGAATTAGGGGTGTACGATTCAGAAAATGTCACAATTTGATTCCATATTGAATTTCAACAAAATCAAACGAGTTTGATATCATCGTAAGTCTTGGTAGTACAGTTAAATCCCTTGAACATTGTAAACAACCAACAGGAAGCAGCAAACTGGCTAGAGCCAGTGGTGTTTATGGTTGCCATGGCGCAGCGCTAACGGTAGGAAAGTTGTCCATTTTCAACCCTTCTGAAGCGTGTCATCCAGCTGGAACTTACTGGCGGATAAACACAGACCTCTGGCTACTGGAGACATTCATCTGCATGGACGGTACAACAGAAATCAGCAGGCTTTACCTTAAGTTACCGGCTAACGCTCGTGGTAGCTAGCTAGCTTGGTTCAATGCAATAAAACTTTTTAACACTTCATCAGTGGGTGCTAGAAAAGGCTCTGAGACACCACAATACTGCACAATAGGTTTATCTACAGTTTCACATTTTTGTATTCCCAACTTGTATATATTCAAATATTTGTTCTTGGATTTTATCCTATTATTATTCCATGTATATTGTATGTATGTATATTGTATCCAAGTATTTTATTTATATTCTGTGCTGTGTGACTGATTTTGCTGCTGAAACACTATAATTTCCCATTTTATTGGGATTGATATCTATCTATCTATCCATCTATCTATCTATCTATCTATAATCCCCAGTCTTTACATGTTATGATTGACTTTTAGGGATGGTCTGTTACCATTTTTTGCTTCCTGATACCGATTCTGATACCTGAACTTGTGTATCTGTCCCTGCATGGATGTGATATGATTTCTATCTCTGTTGTCGGCCTGGCTCAGGTTAAACTCTTTGTGAAACATGAACTTACACAAATAATGAATGCCACAGAACTTTCTTTTATTATCCAGTTTGACAGTCAGTTATAACCGAAAAAGAACATAAATAAACTTCTGTTAAAATGCAGATTTTCTTTCTTTTTCTTTATTACCTGGTATCGGATTGGCGTATAAACTCCAGTACTTCCCAGTGTTTTAGGCAGTATCCGAGGCAATACTGGTATCGGTATCGGAACATCTCTAGTCTGTTTAAAGTCTTTTAGTGTATGGTAGGCATTAACTGAAACTTGAGTGGAACTTGTTCCAAAGATTAGTGGGCTTTCAGACTTAAATCAGGGCTGCGTTTGTGGAGATGTGATGCTTCAGGTAAGAGAGAGACAAGTTTAACGGACCTGTGAATGCTGATCAGATGACAAAATACTGCAAACACTAATACTTCTGTCCTCTAGATTACAAAGGTTCTGTTGGAAATCAAAGATGTTTGTTATTCCATGCCCCTGACCAGTGTTACGGTATATTCCACACACTCCCCCAGACTCCTAATCACTTTGGTTGCACACTTTAAACTCTGCGGAACTATTTATAATCATTTGTATTCTAATTATTATTAGTTCTGCAGATCTTCAGTACTCCGAGCTGCTCCAGTGGAGTGGCTCAGTGGCCAACAGTGCTGCGCTTGTATAAACAGCTCCCAGGGGTGACTGTGTGTTTAACTGTGAATGTAAAACAGGGCTTTACTGAAAAACAGCATGAACGCTCAATCACCTTTTTTCTGCCTAAAATAAGTCTCCAAAAGAGTTTTTTTTTTACAGAATCTTACAAAGCAATTCTTATTCCTGAAGATTGGCAGAATCCTTCACGTCTGTCCGTCTCCGTCTTTGTCTTGAGTCCATAAATTTAGCATCTGCTAAGGTGTCTTTGTTGCGTTATTAAAACCGTAGGAAACACTGTCTGGCAGGATCAAAGCCAGCCTTGCACCGTAATGACTGATGCTGTTAAATTAACCAGACGTGAGCGCTGTTCCCTCTGATAGGGGGGATATCGCTCTGCTGGCATGGGAGGTGAGGAGAGGCGGTGGGCCAGGTACAAGAGAGTAAAAAAAAAAAAGAAAAAAGAAAAAAGAAAGCCCAGAGAAAGGGTGGGACGACTACCTCAGCAAGATACAACGTTAACAGGTCATGTAAACAACGTCTTTAATGTTACTCAGAGATGTTTCATGATTAAAAGACATCTTATGATCCCAGATTATGGCCAGATTGGTAATGACAGGTGCAAGGGGAGGGAGGGAGGCGCGCCTTGACGTTACAAGGTCTTGCATAAGCTTTTAATCTCATGTTAAATCCAGCACAAACACTGATGGAGAGACGGAGAGGGTTGAGTGGAAGGTGGAGAGGATCACAATAGGTATCTAAGAGATTGCGGAGGAGAGGGGAAATGGAGGGAAATGTGATGGCTAGATAGATGAGCTATTTTTATAATGAGGTCAGTGTGAGCTGTGGGATTTCATTCCCCTGGGAGGGAGAGAGCGAGACACACACACACACACACACACACACACACACACACAGAACTGTGGCGATGTAGCTCTCATGCTGAGCGGCACAGCTTCTGTCCACAGAAGAAAAAAAAAGAAGAGGAATATGAGGAGGAGGAAACAGATTTTGATCATGACCGGATTGGTTAAAGCGGTCTTTATTTCTCTCTGCAGTGCTAGGACACAACACTGACACTCACCCATCTTGTGTTTGTTTCAACAAACAAACTAATTCGTCCACTCCCATGACTCCCACTGTGTCGCACCCTTCAAATTGTGCAAACATAATGACAGAAAAAAAAAGCGCTAAAACGTGCCTTATTGTACCTGAAAAACAACTGACAACTGTCCAACCAAAAAGTGTTTACCGGTTGGATGATCCGTCCCCCTCGGCTGCTCCCTCGCTCCTCCTCTTTCTGGGTGGTGCCCGGGTTGTGGTCCCGTCCGCCCCTCTCCACACTCCCCCCTGTAAAGACATCAAACACAAACCTTTAAGATAAAGAGTACAAAATAGAGAAAACCCCAGCAATCACAAGGAAATCGCTAGAACACATTTGCTATGGCATTAGTATGGAGCCCTACCGTGGTCAATACATAAACAAGACAAAATAAATAAGAAAACTCAAAATCTAAAAAAAGAAAGTCTTTAGTGGGGGGGGTGTACTGGTGACAACTCCACTATCACAAAAAGGGACATATGACACAAGAACATCATCGTGAAAAATACCATTATTAAAAAAGGGCAATTTGAAATTAAAAAGGGAAGACATTGTGATAAAAATGATGAAATATAACAATAATAATCAATTAGGTTTCATAACAAAATAATTGATCAAATTATGTCACCATTTATTGGTTTGTCAATATATTTCACTTTATGTACAAATATAGTTAATGATATAATTATCATTAATAATTTAAATATGATAAAAAATATAAAATGTGTTTCCCATGCATTTGTCAGAGGGAGGAGCAGTGTTCCATAAATTGGACTCATTTTAAAAAAAAAAAAAAAAAAAAGAAATGGAGCAAAGTACATACAGCAGCGACAAGATTCACATACTAGCATGGCTCTGCATGGCCTGTTACACACGCACACACACACACACACACACACACAATCTACAAGGTCTCTGATGCACCCCCTCACTCTCTCTAAATGCCTGTCGCTTTGGCCCTCCATTAAGCCGAGCAAGCGAGCGCTCGTTTAGCCGGTGTCTTGGCAGTTGGGGACGCAGGCTGACCATTCAGTCAGATCCAGCCGTATTAAATAAATAAGAAGCGCTCTTCTGTGTAAATTATTCATTTAACACGCCTTATCCTCTTCCAACAACCTTGTTAGAGCAACTCAGGAGTGGAGAGGAGGGCGAGTGCAGGGGGAGGCAGACACCGCGGCTCATGTGCGACTCAGCAGAACCTGTGGTGCATCTCTAAGCTCTCTGGGCGTTCAGTCGTAGGGGGCCTAATTCACCCTGACACCTCCTTTGTTTCAGGCCGAAAAAGAGCTGCATACGCACAGCAACACTTTTGCTCACATGCGCACACATATGAGCACACACTGGCATGCACAAATTTAGAGAGAAGGAGCACAAGAAAAAGCATTTTTAGTGCATATTCATAGAATAATCATTCTAGTTGTCTGGATAAATTATTGAGAAGCGTGAGTCTCCAGAACACGCAATGCTGGAGCAGCCTGAACTCAAATCAGACAACACAGCAAGTCATCCCTTCTAAACAAGCTGATTCTAATGAGCCGGGATGGGGACACATACAAAAATGCTTATTGTGAAGGAACTAACTGTTCTGGATATTAACCTTGAGTACAAATGCACAGAATACCTAATGTTTGTTTACCCTTAATGTCAATGACGTTGCTCGGTATTCCATGCTCCCCAAATGTAGGCTAACTCTATTCATTCATCTCTCTCCATTATTCATGGCACAGCACAAAAAGATGTTTTTATTCAAGGTGAATTAGGGTGTACAATAACTACAATTATTCTTAAGTTATGCACATACACACAACTTCTATTTAAATATTTAAAAATCACATTGAGGGCAACTATTATTTTCTACTCCTGTATGTTGAACCCAGCAAAGTCAGACACCAAACTGCATTGAAATAAGACTTAATCACTAATACTTGAAAACCGCTGATGCTTAAGTACTAAGCTTGAAAGTAAAGTGGAAGTCATTGGAGGTATGAGGGGAATTAAATGCAAAAGCAGTCACTATAAGTCTGAGTTAACATGACCTACCTACCTACAAGGTGTAGTTTGTAGAAAAAGGGCATTTAAATCTAAAACTTGAAGGCAAAATGCCAATTGACACCAACCAAATGATCAAAACACAGCTGAATCTGAGTGGGAATTTCAATGATTAATTTGCAGATAGTACCCAGGAAAAAAACAGCACAGACAGAACCTCCTCTCTCTCTCTCTCTCTCTCTCTCTCGGAGTATGACTCCAGTGTTCAGCCCCAGAGCGGGAGGTTGTTATGTCAACTCTGACAGTGCTCATTACCAGCATCTACGCTCTGAATTGGAGTTAACAGGCTTTGGCCCAGACAGAGGCCAGCTAGACCTGGGACAATGGGATCTGTGTGTGTGTGTGTGTGTGTGTGTGTGTGTGTGTGTGTGTGTGTGTGTGTGTGTGTGTGTGTACACACGCTGAGAGTTAATCACAAAACGCTCTTTCATTTCCAAATCACACCCCGAGGCCACTGTACATTACAGAGGCAGCGATACACAATGTACAGTGACATCTACTGCTTCGTTTCATTTTCACTGACAAACTTCTCCATATGAGGGCTGATCACAGCATCCTGCTGCCAAACAGCTTCTGTGTGAGTTTGTACATGTGCCACTGTGCCCCTTCTCCACCACATTACTCCGTGGATGACATTGGGCTCAGCTCCAAGAGTTCGCACAGTGGTAGGGCTGAAACGATTCCTGGAATAATTCAATTACAAAAAAAAATCCTCCAAGCAAAATTCTTCGTTATATCAATGTAAGTAACGGTGTACGGCTCACTGTGTTTCCACACGGTGGATTATTACAAGCGCACAACAGGCTGACGCTTCTGTGGACACAAGACTGACGGCGCAGATAACAACTGAGGGAAGACAGTGAAAGTAGTGAGGGAAGAGAAGAGACAGGCGAGAGGAAAGGACAGAAAGTTGGAGACAAACCAGCCCCTCCCCCCAGCATGGCTACTTAATATGCACGTGAATGGCGTCACCAGACCATGTCGGTGCTGCCTGCATTCTTTATTCTTTCTCCTCACTCAGTATTAGGCTTCTGAAATTGTGTCCCCCTGAACAGTGTAGTTGAACGGACCTCCTGGAAGCGTTGCACCGTCACATTTCCCCTCGGCTTAGTGAACAGCTCTTTTGCATATTCATATTTTTTTTTTTCTAAAGGTCTTTTGTATGTATAAAAAAGACAGGTTGCCTTTTTAGTAAACAGCAAAAAAAAATTATTAATTATTATCCATTAATCAGAATCATTTATAATGACAAATACATGATTCTGATATATGAATATTTAAAAAATAAAATAAAAACGGACGGTCAAACATGTTATCAGTGTTGGCGTTGCATAGTTTGTCCACCAGAGAGCGCTCTCTTTTTTATTGTTATTGTTTTTTTTAAGTTAACATTAAGTTTCATATCTTAAATTTTATTGATCAGAACTTTAATATATTTTAATGTTTCTCTGTTCTGTTGTGACAATATAACAAATTCTTATATTATTTTAGTGAGAACTCATAAATATCGACAAATAACTAATGTTAGGGAAATCGCTTTTGTTACGCGTTTTTGGATTTTTTTTTTATTTCAGCCAATATATCGGAAAATCGGATTTTTAAATAACCAAATATTGGACTGGCTCTACAAAAATATATTTACTATTGCTGTTTACTAGTTATTTTCTTACTAAGTATTTCTTATCCGATCTTAACTTGATAAATCAATGGAATAATCAGTAGAATACTCTAAATTATTACTAAACAAAATAGCTCGATAACTGCAGTAGTACAGACTTGTCTAATGTGTAGGGCACATTAGACAAGTCTGTACTTTAAAGGATGAAACACAAATACCTCTACTACCAATACCATGTACTTCAATTTAGCATGTTACTACTGTAGATGTCATGGCATCTCATGGAACCGGGTTTCCAACTCTCAGTGATGGACAAAGTACTCAGATACTTACTTTCTCCTAAAAGTGGCGGAGGGGTCGGGGTGAGGCGCAGTGCTCACTCCACATAAAACACTTCATTACATCACTTCCAGCAAACTTCACAGAGAACAATCAGGGTAGAACAGCATCATCTAACTGTTTTAACCGAATATTCCCTGGTCCAACCCAGCGAAAAACAATGAACCCGTTGGCATGTTAGTGAGTCGTTCATTCCCACGCCTGTTAGGCTACAGACAACGTTATCTTCACTTCACCTGTTCAACGGACTAGCAGTTTAGATAACACACTCGACTGTCCTGCCGTGCACTAACCACAGGCAGTTGCCTCATTCAGGGACTCATGGCAGGGCGACACTGAATGAATGTAGGATAACACAATGGATATTTGGCGTTATATTTGGCATTCAAAATTATTTTTCTGGCCTGGCAGTTGTTCCCATTGGCCAGTGGCAGGCTGCCAGGCTTGTACAGTTATAGTGGAAACACTGCTGTCTTAACCCTTGTATGGTATTCGAGTCCAATTGACCCATTTCAGATTTTTACAAGAAGAAAAATGGTACAAGTTCATTTTTTCTACCTGAAAATCAACGGCCTTACCTTATTTTCTGTAATAAACATGTATTCCTGACTCAATTCTGAAAATTATTCTGGATATGACCGCTTATGTTGTTTTCATAGTGGATTTTTAACATGATTTATAACCTTATGACAAAAAACTAGAGACTGATTGCATTCCCTAAACATATATGTTACCTCAATTGTTCGAAACTGAGATAAAGACAATATTTGTTAGTAACATTTTATTTTAGAATTGTTTTTAAAACACCATATAAGTCACGGGTCAATGTGACCCAAGGGATACGGGAGGGGCCCGAAAGTGAAGACAATACAAGGGTTAAAAGTCCTGCTTTTAAAAATCGTACTCAAAAAGTACAAAAATGTTAGCATGAAAATATACTTTATGTACCTAAAGTAAAAGTACTCATTATGCAGAATGACCCATGTCAGAATAACATTTCATCACTATACATCACTGACATCACTTATAATGTTGCAGCTGGTAAAGGCGGAGCTAATTTTAATTACTTTATGTACTGCTGCTGGGTAGCTTAATCTGTAATAATGCAATTTTACAATATTTCCCTCTAAGATGTAGTGACGTAGAAGTATAACGCAGCATGAAATGGAAATAAGTACAAGTGCCTCAAAATTGTACTTAAGTACAGTACTGCACAACTACAAATTCTCCTTTTCCAGACTAAGAAAGACTGCACAGCCTGGTGTAAACCAGCATTTTACAGCTCTCCCTCTCTCTCTGGCAGATCGTGAACTGAACGCTGTTATTTGACAGTTTATTAACACTTTCATATAGGGCTGGGCGGGCGCCTGGATAGCTCAGTTGGTAGAGCAGACGCCCACGTATAGAGGTTTACTCCTCGACGCAGCGGGCCCGAGTTTGACTCTGACCTGCGGCCTTTTGCTGCATGTCATTCCTCCTCTCTCCCCCCTTTCATTTCTTAAGCTGTCCTGTCGTTAAAGGTCTAGAATGCCTCAAAAATCAGTGTATCAGTATGTGACCATGAGAGCCAATGACCAAGCGGGAGTGAGAACGGGTTGACGTCACGCGTACAGTACATCGCCAAATTCATTTCCTTGTTCACCGAGACGTGTGTGACTCGAACATCTCACAGTGACCAACAAAACGTACAGCGAAAAATACTTCAGACATTCCTGCCAACCTGTATATATTTTAACATCAATGTACGCTGTAACGATTTTGACAGACATGTTCAAATTTGATTAATTCAATATATTATTATTTTTTGTCTTAAATCCACCAGCCATTTTCATATTATCATATTATACCAACATTTAGCACATTAAGCCTTTTTGGTTGGGTTACTAGCTTTATTTTTTAAAGAACTACACAACTTGCAACTTTCTCTGCCTCCCGCAACTTTATTGCAACAAACATACAAAAAACAATGCAACTTTCATCAAAATCTTTTACAAAAGCTCCCGCAAACATCAGGCATTTTGGGCCTCAACAATCTCAAAAAAAGGCTGCGAAATCCTGGGAGGGACTGATATAGGGCTGGGGGGCAATATAACAACGAGACAAGATATCAACTTGGATAGATTTTGGATATCGCAACATGACATGACATGAAGTGTTGTCTTTTCCTTGGTTTTTGCAGGCTGCATTACAGTCAACTTCAGACGGTTCCAGCTGTTATTTGCCTTTACTCACTCAGTCAATACGTCCACATTCCTGATGATTAGTTATCACATATCTTATTGTGTAAATATTTTGTTTTGCACCAACAGTCAACCCAACATATCGCCGCAATATCGTTATTGAGGCATTTGGTTGAAAATATATTACGTGATTTTGCCCAGCCCTACCTCCATATTTACTATATCAACAAAGGACACTTGTATGAGATTGGTTTCAGTATTAGCAGTTACATACTAGTATTGCTTTCCAAAGTAAAAAAAAAAAAAAGAAAGAAGTAACATCAAGCTCTAGTTCATCCCTACAGACAGAACGTAACTGTTACAGTCTTTTCGTCTTCTGAAAGGCTTGTCTGGTCTTCTGCTGCTATCAGGTGTCTCTGCAGGCCTTGATGGTATCCCCAGCCTTTCCTGCCCCTCCCCTCTCAGTCCAGTAACCACCCAGCAATGTCAATGATTACACTTGTGATTACGGCTTTCCACTTCAAACGGCCTGATGTTTACACCGGCCCTGATATGGCGCATGGGATAAAGAGCAGGTACAGCACTGTGTTTGTGTCGGTGTGCATGCGTGCATGTTTGTTTGCCTAGATGGGAGGATGAATGTCATTACGCCCAGGCTCTGTGGACATACAATCATAATGACACACAAAATGCCAATCTGCATATTACAGCTGCGTGTTCCTCATGCTCCTCCTCCTCCACCTACATAGCCCTATGTAAACCCCATTGTGTTGGCTTATATTCAGAATGAGTGCAGTTTTTAGGCAGAGGTGGTTGGAATAGATTTATTTCTTTGGGGCTTACGTAAGAACGTTGGTGGTTTTGCAACAGGCACTGGAAAGAAAATCACCAAAAACCTTTTTAAAGTCCAATTTCCATGTCAGTGTTTTGTAGGATAAAAAGTCTTCTAATGTCTTAGCATTAACAATCACTTCTACTGGATGTCTTAATCCTGGCATGGCCAAAAGCCTTTACATTATTTAATAATAATATAAACAAGCTCCATATTTTTTTTTTCCATCTCTAGGCAGAATGAGAAGGACAAAAAGTGTGAGGTGTTCCACAGCTGCAGCCCTGCAACCTAAATTAGCCCGGACCACATGAAAAGCTGTCGTCTCTATTCCAGGCAGGGCGGGAAAATTACAGCCCTGCTCTCTCTACTCTAGCATTAAACCTCAATTAGTGCACAACTACACCGATGAGGTCATCACCGAGGGACCCAAGAGCCCTGAAAGTAAGGGGTGCTCTGCTTTATGAACCACCTCAAACTTCCAGGTCCTCTCTGAGGCAGCTCGGCGGCGGAGAAAGGTTATTCCATCCAGCTGGCAAGAAATAAGGTGATGTTCTTTTTGATACGGCCTGGAAAAAAAAAAAAAAAGAACTCAGGAACCTGTGGCTAGGTTTGGCTAAACCAAGAATTTTAATCCTGGAGTCGTGACTGGAGTTTTTTTAAGAGACGAGAGGTCAGTGAGGTGGGACAAGAAAAACTCCTGTTTCACCTCCAGTGACCTGGCAGGAGACGGGGGGCTGGTTCCTGTCCAAACACTGGCTGAGTGTTTCTACTGCCCATTCCACAGAAAAAACAGTTCTAATACACAACAAGCGTAAATAAATCATATGCTAAAAACATTTTATTTGTTTGTTGCTGCAGACATTGAGCTAAGCTTGAATATTCCTGTTTTTATTGCAACGGGCGTCTTATGTTTAACAACCATACTTACTAAAGATGGGTATAATTTGATACTTAGATAAGAAGTCTTAGTGTAGGGATGCCTCCCCCCCAAAAAAACATCTTTGGCCCTAAATCACATGCAGTCTTGCCCTGCTTAGGTTTCTTGTCCTGTCAAACTTTGTTGTAGCGATGTTACTGTGTTCCCAGTTCTCGGCCATTACTTTGCTAAATACAATGTCATCATAACCATTGGAATGATGGCCAAGAATACTAAAACAAGAGACCCATGTTGTCATAAACCTGGATTATCCTTTAGCAGTGCTTTAGGCTTCCAACAAAAACATAAAAAAGCCTGGACACAGCACTCCCTGGTTGGTTATTTTAGTCTGATGTAGTCCCTCTTGCTGCAGGGTCACTGTTCCTTCATGTGGTACAAAAGGAGGGAGCGACTTCAACACAGCTCAGCATGAGAACGCTCCCAGGCACCACCTTGTACCTTTCTCCTCTTTGTAACAGAGAGAGCCGTTCCCCACGCTGGTGAGAAGTTGCTGGGAGCGGCGATGCATAATTCACCAGTTGTTCAAGCAAGCGGCCCGAGGACCACGAGTCCTCTTCGGTGCACCTCCACCTGAAGAGACGGATCGCTCTCACATCTTCAAAGAGAAGTCAATCACGCCATAGATTGTTAGTACCACCCAGTGGGTTTACTAAACTTTGTACTCGTTCTTTCACAGGTGCAGAGAAAGGGAATGGGGCCCACAGCTCTCAGAAAGTGGAACAGCTCCGACAAAAACTTCGAGCAGGGGTTGGTGGGTGCGGTGAGGGGGGGTGGCTGAGATCAAAAGCCTGCAAGTTCCTGGCGAACGGACCCAATCAGCCGAGAGGGCCAAGGAGAGGAGAGACAAGAGCTTCCCTTTTAAATTGATCCCACTGAGACCCTCAAGGTTCCCCTTGCAGGACTCGCAGAAAAGCGATAAAAATCTGGCCCTGTGGATCTGAAGAGGAACTGGGAGGGGAGAAGGCAAAGAAGAAAGACGGATTTTGGGGGAGGCACAGAAAGAACAGAGGGGAACTGTGGGGGAGAGCAGCCAGTTGAGGCAGATCAAGGGGAGATGAGGGAGACAAGAGGGGTGGGCTCATTCTCCGAGGGTGCATCCAGGCATCGTTGTGTGCCAGCAAAGAGCCCGAGCAGGGAGGACCGGTGCTATCAGCTATCAAACCTGTGTTACACGGCTGATGATGTGCTCAACCAATCAACCACGGGTGTATCTTTATTCTGCCCAGTTCCTGGCAGCGCAAACGTTGGATGGTTTCGTGCTGGCCTGAGATCAGACTCTGGACGAGGCTGGTGTCGTTATCCACAGCATGTTGGGGCCTCAAAGGAACAAGCGCTATCAGAGCAACCCAGAGACCCCGCAGCCTGCCAGACACACCGCAGACCTGCCCAGTCACCAACAGGAGCACAACACACACAATAAGGGTGTGCGTGTGTGTGTGTGTGTGTCTGTGTCCCCTCTTCAATTCCATGGATGTGTTTTATGGTACAATATGAAGTCATTATCACTGGGGCTCCACAGTCATCAAAAGAGAGAAAATTCAATAACAAATCCACTCTTGTGCTCTCAAATGTCGTGACCGAAGTCAGAAGAGCCAATAGTTATCTGCCAATGAGTAGAATTGAACAATACATGTATTTCTTTTTCAATCACTTTTACCTCCTGTGGCCTTAATACAAATTCCAAAACTTTTTCATGCCTTTCTAAAACACGGTTGAACCGCTTCCGTGACCTGTACACGTGGTCCAATGGTGTTGGTCTCCTCAGAACGTGCTCAAGGGGTAAACAGTCTGGTTTCTACGGTTGAGATTTGACTAGAAAATGGAGGAAAAATAGCTGAAATACATCATCTAATTCAATTTATGTGCAGAAACATACAAGTACATTCAGAGGGGCCTCTGTGGAACCAGAATCTCAGAAATTCATATTTTGTTCTTTTTCCTGAATAGAGTACGCTTTAAATATAACATATTTCAGAAATGATATTACGAAAAAGGGATGCATGTATGTAATGAGAGACATTCGCCATTTACACTTTTCACAGGGAGCGTTTAGAAGTTCTAATGCTACTTTTTGTTCTGAGCCTGTCAAGGCCTTGCTGGTAAAAACATGTGAGGTGTCTTCCCAGGTCAGGGCAGTATGTCTTGTAAAGTTGGATCTCTGGAGATGGATCTCTTTACTGGGCACGTACACCAAAAGTAGCACAGGATAAAAAAATTCAAAAAAGTTATTTTATGTCCGATAAAGTGCAACACCATGAAAGTCTTTGAAGAGAAGTGTGGGTCAGAGTATTCGGATAAGGATTATAATGTGTACCCAACCCTACGTAAAGGTGTGGGGGACCATGCGACAAGCAGTCCTGTTGGAGAGTACTGTTTGGAATATACTATTTGTACGATTTGTTGTTAAAAACTACAAAGACACACACAAGGCTGAGATTGGGGAGGCAGTGGCAGGCTTTTTGCAGCGCATTCAACAATAGACATTTAGAACAGCTAGAAACACGTTTACCTTTAGACTTGGGTGGACTCATTTTACAAACTAGATGGTTTTCAAGCATACTGAATGTGTATGAATGTGTATGTGTGGTGGCAGGTGCAGTCAGAGGGAACTGCTACACCCCAAACAGAAGGCAGAGTTCCTCCACCTCAGATACTGCGGACAACTGTGAAGAAAGCTGAGCAAGGAAAGACTAAAAAAATAAAAAAATAAAAGCAGTACGCAGCACTTGGACTGGCTAATCATCAGCATATCAATCCTGCATTCTAACCTGAATGTCTAGATATTAAAGTTGTGAATGATCAAAGTGTGTGATTAATGGGTACTCTGGTAGCAATACTTTGCTCTGTTACTGTTGCAGGCTGCAGTAAGCCATTCCTAGCTGTGATGGATAGCGAGTGCTGAGCATGAATAACTTACAGCCTCATAAATAAGCAGATCTCTACTAATATCATTAAAGTAACCCTGGGGCTGACACACCCCCTTATCCCTGCGCACCACCTGCACCAACCCCGCTCCTCTGCCTGTGACAAAACGCCCTGAAATCACATAACTATTCAACATCAATATTTTGACATTTCATTCAGCTGACTCTCCAGACAGAACCATTTATTTAACTAGCTGAATAAAAATTGGCAGGAGAGGCGAATTCCAAGTTACGTGACCGGGGCTCAGTTGCCGCAGGTAACCTTTTTGGAGGGACTTAGTGTGGCAAATTGATTGCTGAGAGCGCAGACTCATCATGAGTTCTAATTTTCAAAAGCAGCGCACGACAGAGCAGGGGGAATAAGAGGCTCTATTAATAACAGAGGGAAACAGGAGAGAGGGGGGGATTAGCTTGTCATTAGAATAAAGAGCGCAGAAGAAGAATCAATTTCAGGGTTTAAAAAGCTGACAAACACAGTTCACGTATTCTTTCTCTCTCTGCCTCTGGCTCACCTTTTGACTATACAGCCTACAACCCCACTACTGCTACAACATATGGAGGAAGATTTCTCTTAAAAAGGAGGCAAGCTCAGACTTTAACCTTCCCGATAGCTCTTCTATGTCGAGCCTAATTAGACTCTATTCAACAACACAACAGTTTAAAAAATGACGGGGCGTTCTCAGACAATTCTAGTCTCAGTTGGGTTAAGCTCTCAAAAATATATTACTCATATCATAACCCTTTTGTTGTCCTCCAGTCAAAATAAACCAAAAAAACAACACTTTTGTTGACGCTTTTTTATCAATGTTTTTTACTTTTTTTCTTACATTTTTGTCCCACTTTGGTCCCTTTAACACTACGTAACACTAACTTGTTAACTTTTGTTTTACAGTTATTTTTGGAATTCAAGGTCAATAAACCTCATTTATAGGAAATTATACCTAATGTTGGAGTTAGAAAAGCAGAAATTAGGAATTATTGAGACTAAAATTAAAGGAATGGATGTTGATGATAATCACAGACTGGAATACGTCAACTTTTACTCAATACTATTTCAAAACCACTTAAATCTTTTTTTTTTTTTTTTTAAATACTATAAAATTGAATAAGACCCAACCCCCAAAAAAATATTAATGAAAGTAGAGATTTGTACTTGCCAAAGAGCGTTGTGTGGAATCAATCATGTAATTTTGAGTCATTAAAAAGAGCATTGATATAGGAAAACGGGTCAATTTGACCCAAGGACAACATGAGGGTTAATCAATTGACTCTTACTGATGCACAGTTATTCTTCGTTAAATGTAAAGCTTTCTTTAGACAATACATGGTTTTTGCAGTCAAACTAGCATAGCTGCTCCAGGACCTGTACGCTACCAGGACTCTGAAGCGTGCTGGAAAGACTGTGGCTGAGCCCTCCCACCCTGGCCACAAACTCGTTGAGTCCCTCCCCTCTGGCAGGAGGCCGAGGTCCATCAGGACCAAAACCACACGCCACAAGAACAGTTTTTCCCCATACGCGACTAGCCTTATCAACAAGGCCCGGGACCCACCCTGACCTTCTCCACCCCCCACCCCTGGCTCTACATGCCACCGTACTTACTCTGCTGTACTGCTCTTTCTAGTTTTATTTTTAGTTTGTAATACATACTGTGTATATACAGTATACTGATATTGTTTATATTCTGATACTTGATTTTATATTTAGGGAATGTGTGACATGCACCTACAACACTAAAACAAATTCCTCGTATGTGTAAAAAAAAAAACATACTAGGCAATAAAGCTCTTTCTTATTCTGATTCTGCTTCTGATAGCAAGAAGAGGCAAACTATCCCATACTGAAAATCCAGACAATCCTAGAAACACCTGTGATCACCACCACTGAATCTCTGTGACATGATCCACATTGTTCCCAAATTTGGGGTGCTCAATGCTGCACTCATTATCAGGGACAGTATTCAAGTAGAGCAGAGATCTTCAACAGATGGTCCTGGGCCCCATGGGAGTCCTTAAGAGTTACTGCCAAGGGGCCATCAACTTCTCACATTTTTTAAGGATCTTTCAAATCTGTCTTAACATGAATCTAACATTATCAGAAAATATAAACCAGCCTTTTGATGATAGGCATACTGGCCCATAGGTGAGGTAGTCACTAAGGTCGCCATCCACAGATACAGTTACTCCTAAGTATCACTGTGCCACATGTACTTTTAACAGTAATGATTTCTAAAATCATGCCAGCAATTATTTAATAGCTATGTATTCTATGCATTAAAAAGGTATGCATACAGACCTAAGCACACCCACACGCTATGAATTTATTTTTATATATATCATACAGATTAGAAACGACAGGAGTACATTTAAAAACGTGTCTGCTTGCATGACTCTTCCTATCTGACATTCCCGATTTGTGGAGGGGGCACTGTTATCCTGGAAGAGTCCGCAGTGATCAGGTTTTTATTTTAAATTTGCCAGATGTGCTCCTTTTTAGTAATAGCCAATTTAATGATATTATCATTGTCATCATTGACAGTCCACCTGGTGTCATTCCAGGTGTGCATAATAAAAAAAGATTTGGAACAACATCAGCCTTTTGGGAACTAGACCAGGAAGGAAGCTTGGGGTTGATTATCAGGCAGAGATGCAACCCAACCTGTTCATCCCATCGTGTGCCCGCTGCTTAACCTGGGAAAGTCTCGGGGACAGGAACCACACAGGAAACGGCGCAACTCGACACGAGCAGGAACTTGCGCCACGAACAGGAACACAAAGTTAACTTTTCCACCAACGCCACATTACAGCTAGGGAGAGCTTAGCGGGGCAGAGGCACTGGTGCATTTCTCTTTTCAGCCCAGGTTAGGCCCACATTGAGGAGCTAAGCTTGCTGTGGGAGGCATCAGTGGAGGGATTTATCATTCACAAGGGATTGCTCAAGTAGGCCTGAAAAATAGAGATGAACTGAAGACAACCTCCCAATGTCGCCTGTAGAGGATGCTGCCAAGACTCTTGTCATTAATGATACAGTAGCAGGAAAACATATTCAATTAATACACTACGACAGACACCAATACTGAACTCTCCAATCCGCTTATAGAAGATCTAATAGCATACGAGGAGGAAGGATATTGTGCTAATTTGTCTTGTCTGCGGAGCGCTCTGACAGCCCCATTGATGCCGACATCTCTTTAACATGAGGTTAGTGGGTGTTTGGCCTCCCCTCCAGTCGTTTGTGAGCTGCAGAGCCTGGAAATGATTAGGCCTGGGAGGGCAATTAGCCTGAGCAGCGCTGGGCTAAATATAGTCCGGTTTGGCCCAGCTCTGCTCCTGGGTCATATACACACCACAGCCTCCACACAGACATGTTAGTTCAATCTGGATCCCGTTTGTTTCATGACTGATGCGAAGGCTCCGCTGACTCAGACGAGATAACATAACTCAGCCGTCGATCAGGTGTCTCGGGTGGCAAGGAAGTGAGTGGGAAGGAGTCGTGGAAGAAAAAATAAAGGGATGACGTTTGAAAGGGAAGCACATGTTAACCTCGATATCCAGAAAATATGAGTAGGAGAAGCATGTTCCTCAAGTTTGACTGACTCACATTTAGTTATTCCATGACGCTTTGAATGGGTCGGCATGCTGTGTCCTGGTTTTTCACAATCATATCTTCAAGTCGAATACAGACGTGTATTTGAATTAAGAAACACTGTCTTAAACGAACCATAGTTCGAGAAACATACTTTCCCACAGCCTTAAACCAACCAAATGGAATGCAAAGAAAGAATGCTTTCCCATCGCACGGCTCCCTGCCCTTTCAGTCCCTGTATCTCCCACCCCCTGTGAGAAAGAAAAAAAAAAAATGTGTAGAGATTTTATCCTTAAAAACAGGAGGTCCACCCACTCGTTCACCTGGGACGGCTCTTGGACGGCGGAGGCAAGCTAGAAGGTTATAGGAGCCTGGGAATGTTTAACATCAAGAAAGCAATCAGAATGTAGCCGGAGCTCGGGGAATTGGACAGGAAACATGGAGAGTAACCCCTTCCTGCCTGAGAGGAAAGAGAAGAGGAAGTGATTTGGATTAGGTGACGAATTTCAAATGCAACCTGAAAGATTATAAATGCCCGTTGGCATGTATAGGCATCCTTGATTTTTTTTAAATGCTAAATTTAGCAAGACTTTGTAAAAACTTGAGTTTCACTTTTCTTGACAGTAACACTTTTTAGCTTTGACAGCCTGATCCGATACCTACATCGGTGTTAATAAAGGTGACGTGTGAAGACCCAGGGCTCAAAGTGATACAAGAAAAGCACTGAAGAAAAAAAAGGTAGTGGCCTCTAAACATAGACGCCGCTTGAATTTGGCATCACTGTCTTGGCCTGGTGTTTTCTTTCGGCAGAGTATACGGACTGAGGTGAAACATAAGTGGAAATGTGCTGGCAGTACACTGAGCTCAGCCCAAATTGCACAAGACAGCTCAGGAAACAGGGCTTTGCTTTGTACCCTGAGCAGAAACCACTTATCAACCAGTATGTCCCAATGTAAGCGGTCCATTCCTGCGCTGTCCTGTGACCCAGCTGGGGAAAAGCAGTTTTATACACACAAACACATGTACAAAAGCATAGCAACAAAATGTAGTCTACAGCTACACAAGTGAACATAACCGAGCCATGGTTCAAACAAGGGGTAGGCCAGCATTCTGACAACTGACACAGTGCATGTATACACATGTTTACAGCACCCAGGTTACTACAGAACCTGTAAACATTGTTTGATTGCCTAATTTTAGTTAAGTGGTGTCCTGTGGATTGGTTTCCCACAACATGCCTCCTCTAATGTCAGAAGAAATTACTTCTTTATGGGAAATAATATTAGGCTTATTAGGCTACTAAAAAAACTCGCAGTGGCACTATATCACACAACAAAGGTTGCATATTCAATGAGGGAGGAAATAGCTTAAATAGCAATCTGGTAAATTGATTTGGGATGTAACAAATACCATTTTTGAGCTTTGTAGCTTCGGGGCTTTTTCGCTAACAGCGAATATTCAAAGCTTCAGGGGAAACCAACATTTGGGACCGCACTTAAAAACAGCTTTAATTTGTGAAGAAGAGAGAAAATAAAAGGCGACGAAGTGAGAGATGACGCGAGAGATGAAGCTGTTCAGTGTAAGTCTTTTTTTGGAATATTGGATTGTATGAGTTCAACAATCGACTAGTGTGGACTTCACCGGAAAACAGGAAATAAACAAAGGTATGGATAAACAACTTGTATGCCTTTCTGTCACGTCTACTGCAGTCAGATTCACTGTGTTCACTCTGAAGGAATCACTGCACATGGGTAGGCCCTTTTAATGACATTTTGAACCTGTTTAGAGGCTAAAAACAGGTTTAAAACTTGCCCTGTTTAAGCCTGTTGGGTGCTAACTCTAGCAGGAGGATGACACGGTGTAGGCAGCACCGATTGGTTTAGTTTTTCTCTCTACTGACAGTACTCCAAATTTACAAACAACAGAGCTACATGTTGAAATTGACCGGAATTCTCCTTTAACACGGTTGTTCCTCATGGGCCACTGAGGCTCTGTGCCAAATCTGGCGTCAATCGGCCTTTAGATGGCATGGTTTTGATTTTTTTTTTTTAAAGGTCCTATGACATGCTGCTTTTTGGATGCTTTTATATAGGCCATAGTGGTCCCTAATGTTGTATCTGAAGTCTCTTTTATATAGACCTTAGTGGTCCCCTAATACTGTATCTGAAGTCTCTTTTATATAGACCTTAGTGGTCCCTAATACTGTATCTGAAGTCTCTTTATATAGACCTTAGTGGTCCCTAATACTGTATCTGAAGTCTCTTTTATATAGACCTTAGTGGTCCAATACTGTATCTGATGTCTTTTTATATAGACCTTAGTGGTCCCCTAATACTGTATCTGAAGTCTCTTTTATATAGACCTTAGTGGTCCCTAATACTGTATCTGAAGTCTCTTTTATATAGACCTTAGTGGTCCCCTAATACTGTATCTGAAGTCTCTTTTATATAGACCTTAGTGGTCCCTAATACTGTATCTGAAGTCTCTTTTATATAGACCTTAGTGGTCCCCTAATACTGTATCTGAAGTCTCTTTTATATAGACCTTAGTGGTCCCCTAATACTGTATCTGAAGTCTCTTTTATATAGACCTTAGTGGTCCCTAATACTGTATCTGAAGTCTCTTTTATATAGACCGTAGTGGTCCCCTAATACCGTATCTGAAGTCTCTTTTATATAGACCTTAGTGGTCCCCTAATACTGTATCTGAAGTCTCTTTTATATAGACCTTAGTGGTCCCTAATACTGTATCTGAAGTCTCTTTTATATAGACCTCCTCCTTGAGCATGAGTCCCATCTGACAAAAATATATCAAAAGAATTTTGATATATGAATTTTGATGAATTTTGCGCAAGTCATAGATGACCAACTTCCTGTACATGGCAGTCAAAACAGGAAGTGTTGCGTATCTTAGCAACAGTAATTCTGAATCAGAGGAAACTCGGCACAGCTGTTCCCCGTGCTCGGCTGAGGCCGTGCTTAATATTTGAAGTAAATCGCAAGGGTGTCCCGCCGGCATCCCCAACATGCTGGGAGGGACGAGGGCCCATTCATCGCTGCCTGCAGCTTTAATTATGGATTTATTTTTCAGCCTAATTAAACTTTTGAATTTTTTCCTTGAAATGATACCGATAATTACCATCAGTCATACCCATAGGATCTTAGCTAATGTTAACCAATAATTGCGGTTACACAAAGAAACGCCCATACTTAAAAAGTATTGCATTTAGATAATTATGCTAAACTTTTTACAGGCCTAGCTGCAGTCCCATGATGCATCCTACTCAGGGAAAATATGCAGGCTTTAAAACACAGAGTAGAGGACAGTGCCACCTCAACACTGCCTCCAAAAAAAAGCCCACTGGACCTAATCCCAGGCATAAATCCCATCCAGTGTGCACCCACTATATGAAATCCCTGAAAACCCTAACATTATGGCCATACCCATAGATATCCTTGCAGCTTGAAGCAGCAGAATAAACCTGGAAAAAAGCACCCGTCATAGGAAGAGGTTATTCTGGCAGTGTGAAGTGATGATAAAAACTGTGGACATGCTCAGTGCCCTGTTTATAAAGTGTTTGTTAATCTACCACTTGCCACGAGAGGAATGAGATAACAATATGGTGTGGCTTACAGTCAGCAAGGCCGCCGTGGAGAGATCGAAGCGTGTCCTTGGACTGACATTATTTATTGAAATACATTCACTCAAGCTGAAATATGTATAGCAAATGCATTATAAACAGTGCTTCTGATGGAGCACAGAGGGCTTTAACTCACCGTAACACTGGCTTGCTCTTTTCAACAGATGTCCCTTGTGTGACACACGGCGAGGATAATAGAGAGGAAAGGGTCTGAACGCTTTAATTTACCCCTTTCATGAATGGGAGGGACTTCATTTTGATGGCCCATTTGAATGTATAGACAATTTGGAGTCCTTCTCTGAGCAGAGATTCTGATCTTAATTACTTCGTTAATTAGCTGTGATTCAGAGGGAGAAGCCTTGCCCTATCCACAGTCCCTCTGCATTGCTAAGGGGGCTCCTCGGAAGCCCTCACATCCTTGCTCCCATTTCAGAGCAACAATCCTGCACTTGTGACACTGATTTGCAAGTCTGCCTTTGCTGAAGGTGGGCTTTTTTTCCTCAAATGTCAGCAAACCCCACAGAGCTCCGGCTCTCTAATTCTACTGCCTGAGGAAAACGGTGCATATCAGCCCCCACCCCCCAACATCCCTTCTTCCCCAGTCCGCCGTAGACTTATATCACACGGACGCATTCCACAGATTTATGTTTATTGTTTCCCAATGAAAAAGGGACAGCCGGTGCAACAATCCTGCATGCTCCTCTCACTGTGTGATAAATATGTCTCCCTCGCTCCGGGTGCCGCAACTTGGCAGATCGATGGAGCATTTAGCTAATCACAAAGGAAAGCCACAGTAGGAAAGAATAAGAAAGGTCTGCCATAAGTAGTAAGCGCTGAGCGAACTCGCTGGACAAACAATGATGCTTTTCATTTGCTCGTACTGCTTAGTTACTCCAACACTGCCTCGCAGGAAGTTACCACTCATGAAGGTGGCTCAAGCTTCTCCTTGTACTCCATCCTGATTACACACCACCTACGGCAGTTGATCTCTTGAAAAGGCAGTGCAGAATTTGAACACAAGTAGGTGTTTTGGCATGCAGGCCATCTTGGTAGAACAGCAGGCTGATAGAAAGGAAAGGAAAGGTAAGGTCCAGCTGAGGCAGCTGCTTGCTATTACACCCCCGACCCCCCCCTCCTCTGGCAGGATATAAGCAATCATTTAGTACTGACAGGTACATGCTGAACCATAGCTATCTCGGCTCTCAAACCAACAAAAATAATGGATTACAGTGGTTTAGTATTAACCTTAAGCCTCTCAAGTATCTTTGCCAAGGTTAGTCAGGTTCATACCTTTCAGAGTGTGAGCGTATTTTTTCATGAGTAGGATAAAACATGAAGTAATACTGGTGTGGTGCACACACGTGATACGCGAGAGAGATTTTACTCGCACGAGCGAAGATATCAAATGTACAAAAAATGTACCTTTTGTATTTGTGTGTACTGCAGTTGCCGCTGAGACCGAAAAAAATGAAACATTACGGCAAAAACACAGAAAAATCTCTCCTCAAACATGTGAGGTGCTTTCCTGCTCGTAAAAAAAGAAGTAATTTAAAAGGTCTCTGGTGGGCTGTTAGAGGGCTTAGCGTGTCCAACTGGATCTGGAGTGTAGCTGCAGACCTGCCTTAACGCACTGCCAGGTTACTGTTAGTGTGTGAAAATGGCAAAACAAGGCTAGTATGGCTGTTTGTAGCTTCGGGCACATAAACAAGGTGGTGGTACAAGCTAAAAGCTAAGAAAATCCACTAAATACTGAGTGGCACTGCCCTTTGTGTTTGCACCGCTCAAGCACTATGTTTAGCCAGGACCACCAGAGGTACGACACCTAAGTACTATGAAACCATGTCAGCGTGCAGCCATGAATAAAGACAAATGTTGCTGTGGTACTGTACTAAACTGTGCAACTGTGCCAGAAAGAAGAAGCATTAAAGGCACACTGAAGGCCAGGTACTGGCTCGGTTTAGGGGTAACATAATGGTCTTTGTGATTGGTGGGGTCATCCCACAGTCCAGACAGCCAACAGTAACCATAATTGTCAAAGTAATACTAAGCAACACATTATCTACTGTTCCAGGTTAGCTACCAGTACACTACTGTACTAGAAAGGGCTGTTACACATTTAACTGTGTTTTTCCTCTCACCAAGGTTCAAACATATCCATCCAGATACAGTATTTTGATGTGGCATAATGAGGTTTAAGAATACCACTTCCCAGTGCAAAGGGCAAACGGTATGTGCGTTCAAATGCCAATAAAAAGACATCGGAAAAGCTCAGTAACAACATCTCTTTTCCAGAAAGAATGACATGTTCATAATCCACAGACTTACTGTAGTTGTGAACAGTCTCTTCAGCCTACATAGAGGCCAGGTGTTCCTTGGTAGACATAGTTCTGAATAAAACGGTTTACAATAAGGTCTGTAGATTACCGTGGTTGTTTCAGGCCACATGAACCAAGGGCCTCTGAGATAACAGTGGCAAATTACACTGAAAAGGACAGGCAGACATATGGCATCACTTTGGGGACAAAGTAGAATAGAATTATTTTTTATGTACAGTATATATTGCTCATAAAGACAGACACAATGAGTGCACCCTGTAGTTACCGGGCCTTGTGTGCTCAGGTGTTCATGAGGATCTAATAAATGTGCCAAAATAAACTAGATATTTAGTAGTTCTATTTAAAGTATTCTGTTTTCATACACAACCAGCACGCTCCACAGTCTGAGACACAGTTAAACCAATCATTGTAATTGTGAAAACTGAAACAGAACTTCTATCCCTAGTAATAATACTACAGTGTCACTATACCTGCAGTGATAGCTACACATTTTATACCCAGAAAAAACACTATGGACTAATACACTGGAGATGAAAGGAATGTGAGCCTAATATTAGTAGACCATCTCTTCTGGGCAAGGAGATATCCTCTGTACCCTTACCCTTAAATAGCCTTACCCTGGGCCTAAACGTGCTGTTCTTTCCAATGAAACAAATCTAATCTAACATTAGCATGGCAAATGAGACTGTGCTGAAACAATGTCAGGGCAGAAAGAAATGCCCACGTACACACAAGAGTAAATATGCAGTCAGCTTTACTGTTTTGTCTGTGACAGCCCTACAAGCCCTAGGCCTCAAGAGATGTTTCTCCCTCTACAAACAGCTCTGCTCTCCAGCCCCAGATGTCTCATTACTGTAAAACAAGCAGAGAGATGAGCGACATACAAGCCACTGGCCCAAAACGCTGCCTCCCTTTCAATTAGAAAGGATTAGCCTAGCCTGAGCGGGCCTTCCTGTGCTGTGATACGTTACCTTGCATTGCAAAGGACAGCCATATGTCGGACCTAAATAAATTACTGAGGAACTGAAAGCTTGGCAGGAGCAGGGGAGGGAGTTATGGCTCCACTAGAGTGCACAACAGGCTTAATAGAGGAGGATGCTGTAGCCTCTATAAAAGTTGACACCCTATGAAAGGGCATGGGTAGAGACACAGGTGCACACCTTCTCTCAATGGCTCTCCGTAAATTAGACCTATAGGATCCCACAATTCCTCAGCAGATTTAATAGTTTTACTCAGCGTGCATTAATCAAGCAATAAAGCCAAGTCAGTGACGTTTCTGCAGTGTCATGCTTTGGCTAAGCCACCTGTACAGAGCCCGTGATATGTACTGTAGGAAGACAGACCCACGTTAACGGGATAGCAAGGCCCTCGTACCACTGCCTGCATCACTCACTTTTATGGGTATAGGGCGGCGTGGGGTTTAACAAGCGGTTTTACTCGTCAAGGGAACCGACATTACATAACCATAAAACGATGAGGTCCACAAATCACCAGTCGACTTGTGAGGCACAGTAGAGGGCTGGACTTGTTGTGCTGTTCACAACACGGCCCCGTAAACACTTTTGTGTTTGTGGGTGTAAGGGTAAACATACATACATACACATACAGTACATACATATACATACATACATACATATATACTGCATATGCCTATATGCTTTAGTTTCCATGCCTTTGAAATTACAGCTCTAAAAACTGCAGCTAACCCCGCCACCCGCTCGTCTCCATAATTTTCCAGGGACTCTGTGCCATAGCTGGAGCGACTCCACAGACCAGGGGCGTCTGTGGTTGAACTGAGCGAGTCCGCAGGTCCGGAGAGGCAGGCAGCGAGCAGGCCGGCTCCGCTACGCCTGACATGGAGCACCCTCGCAGGGGGAACGACTGAGTAATGGCAGGGTAACATGATCCAAAGGCAGGGAGGGAGTGGGAGCAACCCCGACGCCAAAATCATAGCTGTGGGATGGAGAGAGGGAGACACACAAATGTGTTTGCAAGAAAGATACGCAGGGGGATGAGAGGCTGAGGAGACAGTGGGTGGGATCGAGCAGAAGAAATGAGCAGCAGTTAGACAGTATATTTGGGAAGCAGCCAAATGACAGGGGATGAAAGTGAACGCCTTTCATGCACGTGCTGCACCCACCGCTGGGTAGGAGGGACCAGAGAGGAATGACACGGCGGGGGCTTGGTTTTCAAATTCACAAGCCTGTCTCAGACAGAATAAACACACAGAGGCCCAAAATGACTCTGATTTTCCCTAATGTCTGACACTAATTGAGAAATTTAGGTTGGGAGATATAAATAAATGTACCAGGAGTTAACCTGTCTCTACAGCAATGGAAAAATATTTCAATACATCTGGTGTAGCATGTCCCGACCAGCTTTTTTTGGCCCCCGATCCCCATTCACTTTTTAAAATACTGAGTATATGCCGATAATTAGTAGTACTCCGATACAAATATTTGGTTATTTAAAAATCCAATATTCCGATATATCGGGCGATATATATATATTTTTTAAATCCAGAAACATATAACAAAACACAAACCGATTTCCCTAACATTAGTTATTTGTAGTTATTTATGAGTAATATGATAATAATTTGTGTTATTGTCACAACAGAATAGAGGAACATCAAAATATGTTAAAGTTCTAATAAATAAAATGTATAAAAATACAAACTTAAGATATGAAACACAAAGTCCTTTGAACAAAAACACAATAACATATAAATAGATAAATAAATAAAAAATCTTTGTTGCCAATAGGGACGTTGTAGAGCGTCCTCTGGTGGACAAACTATGCAACGCCAACACTGATAACATGTTTGATCGTCCGTTTAAAAAAGAATCTGAATTATTTGTCATTATAAAATGATTCAAATGAATAATTTTTTCTTTTTTTTTTTAATTTGCGGCCATTATAAATGCTGATCCCAATAGTTTCCCAAATGTCTAATATCGGCCCGCCAATATATCGGTCAGGCGCTTAAACAAAGTAACTAAAACAAGTCACACTTTTAACTTAGTGCAGCTAGCCATTTTTGTAAAACTCACATATAAAGCTACTTAGAATGATGCAGAATTTACTGACGTAAATTGGCGTAAATTATTCCTATTAGTAGGGTTGGGTCCCAAACAAATTACGCTGGTACTACCGAGGACCGATTCACTTGAAATCAAATGGTGCCAAAGTTCGGTACCCGAGAGCGCATCAGCACGAGCTCATCTGTCCTCTCTGCATGTCGACAGAAAGCAGAGCTCCAACACACACACACACGCAGAGGTGTGGTGCGGACGGAGCGAATGTTGACTGTGTTAAAGTCACAGTGATTCACGGCGATACGTTACACTTCCTCTGTGACAGGCAGGCACCACAGTGTTCACTAAGCCCTGTTGACTGACTGACTGATTGACGGAAAGTAGCGAAAAATGGGACCCAACCCTAATTATTAGGGCCCGAGCACCAACCAGCTGTCGGTCGGTAAAGGTCCTGTTAAAATTAATAGGATTATTATTAATATTCTGCCAAATTAATCTATTTTGGAGGGGCTAATGGTGCTTGGTCCCAAACTGTGCACATGCATCCCAACTGGTCAAAATGTTGATATTTGTATTCTCGTGCTTGGGTGTGTCCAAGGGGGCATAGGGGTCGGTATGGTAGGCATATGGACAGTATCATGTCCAAAATAAAACAAATTCCTCTTGGAGCCGTCCCTTATACCCAACAGGAAGTCAGCAAACAGTCATACAACTCCCAGAACTCCAAGGGCCCTACGAGCTCTGGCTTACTGTGTGCCAACACGTTATTGTGCTAATTTCATTGAAAATGTGTTCATGTGCACACTTTTACTGACTGAAGACAGCCCCTGTGTCAAAAATCACATTTTAAGGCATTAAAAGGATAAGTTCACAATTTTTAATAGTTTAGTTTCAATTTAACTCTCATGTTCTCCTTGGGTCAAATTTGACCTGGTTTTGGTTTTTTTGGCACAAAAAATGGGCCGTTGAAATAAGCGCTGAAAGTATCAACAATAAAAAATATAAAAAAATATCCAAAAAAATAGCACCCACAACTTTGAAAAAGTGATAATAATGTTGAAAAAAAGTGACCAAACCTTTTTTTTCATGGTTGACGGGAAGACAACACAAGGGTTAAAGAAATTCCCAACAATCCCAACTATGGCTACATATTGTACATTTAAAAATATCAATACAAAAATAGAAAATGATGAAAACCCCCTGATTGCAATAACTGTCATACTGGCCACTGGCAGAACTCAACTTCCTTTTTCTTTTTTTAAGCCTTTATTCACTGAGAACTAATTGTGTTAGTAACAGCCTGTTCAATACTTAAGTAGAGATGTTCTGATACCGTATTTTCCTTCTTGATACCTGAACTTGCTTTACGGCCAATACCAAGTACCGATCCAATACCAGTGTTTTTAAAAATACATAATTTATTATGTTTAAACGGCTGTATACTACTATCCCGATATGAATTCTATCTTTATTGTATCACCTGGCTCAGGTTGAACTCTTTGTAAAACAAAAATAACACAAATACCTACACAGAATACATTCCACAAAACTTTATTTTATCTACTTTGATACTAAAATACTTTAAAGTAGATTTTCTTCTGGGGTACATAATGTGTTCTGCTCTCACTTCACCACCCAGATTAATAAAAAGCGGCATTTACTGAAGTCTAGAGCCCAAACGATTTATCGACTATCGGTATCGGGATTTATAATGACAAATAAATGATTCTGAAAAATGAATAATTAAAAACTAAAATAAGAGAGGACGAAACACCCTTCAACCGTGTTATGAGTGTTGGCGTTGAATAGTTTGTCCACCAGAGGGCGCTCTACAACGTCCCTGTTGGCAACACTCTTTGATTTGAGTTTTTTTTCAAAAGGACTTTATGTTTCATATCTTAAGTCTGGATTTTTATACATTTTATTTATCAGAAGTTCTGTTGTGACAAACAAATTATTATCATATATATTTAGTGAGGGCTCATAAATAACAGAAATTTGAACTCTGTTTTGTTAAGCGTTTCTGGATTTTTATTTTTTATATCGGCCGATATATCGGAATATCAGATTTTTAAATCACCAAATATTTGTATCAATATCGGACTTAACCCTCATGTTGTCTTAGGGTCAAATTTGACCTGTTTTCAGTTAATTGTTGTTGTTTTTTTTAAATCACAAAAAATTGGCAGTCGAAATAAGCATTACATTAAAAATATCAAAAAACTTGTGTCGGAAAAAGCGATAATGATGTTGAAAAAAGTGACCAAAACAGGGTTTTTTTCATGGTTGACGGGAAGACAACACAAGGGTTAAAAATCCTTTATCTGTCGGGCTCTACTGAAGTCCATTTTAAAAAATGTCTGACTTAACTTTTATTTTAGAGGAACCCTTTGATGTATCATAAAGGCATTATTACAGTAAGTGAAATGACAGCTCTGAAAAGTAGCAGCCAGCTATAATGACCATACAGGTCCGACGCTGCATCAACCTCTTATGATGCTAACCCACAACGACGAACAAAATGGTTTGCTCAAAGTGGAACATAGCCAGCAACCACGCTAATGCTCAGAGGAGCAGCCTAATATAATAATGTGCCATAGCTGCCTGCAGCCTACAAATCCAGTAAAAGTCAGTCGTTAGGCTTCACATGTAATTTTCATTAACTTTTCTTGGAAACAAGAGTCTAGCAAGAGCAACAACTTAGCAGAGAAAGAAATGTTCACCAGACTATTACCCAACCACATCCTCCCTTTTTCCATCCACAATATGGTCTCCATTCATTATTCAGACTAGAGATGCACTTTCCTTGTTCTTCAACTCTCCCCTCGTGACGTCTTTCGGCAGCACTTAACTGATGGGTTATATATCAGCTGCTTATAATTCAGGTATAACAACAACAAAAAATGTGAAAAGACCACTTCAATGGTTTTAATCAATTAGGATAAATAGGCTGATGGACTTTCTAATTTTGTTCTAGGTTGTCTTCCAAAACTACACAAGGCGAATTCTGTCTTTGAATGCCTCACTGAATTAGCCCGTATATTAAATGTTTTTAGGGGAGTATTGCATTTTAATTCAGTCAATATTATGCCCATAACGTAGCGATGCCATAACTGAAAAAGTAGGCCAAGACTTATTTCCCTCAGACCAACCTGGAAGCCGCTGCATGCAGAATGGCTGGCTGAATGTTTTCTGTATTATCATACTTATCGTGCAAAACAAGTTTTGGGAACACTCTCTGCATTTTTGGTATAACCAGCCACTTAAGACTCTTACTTCAAAGCCTACAATGAGTGGCGCGCCATGTAAAAAAAAAAATCTTGTGGGTCATGGTAACATAATCTTAGTTATGATTGAGCGGAAATGCTAGACAAGCATCTAAGTTTCCTCTGCCTGCTCCCACCCTCCTCATCTAGCCACATGTGAAACCACACTGCTCGCCAGCCAAAGTAAACGCTCCTGTTGGTCACATGGCATGTGTTTACACTGGATTCTGTGTTACATGCCAACCCTTTACTCATATCCTGGTGATTAATGATATCACATAGTGGAATTCGTCTTTTATAATCATTGTATGCGATGAACCTTAAAGTGTGAGACATTTCCCACAGTTAGCTGCAAGATAAAGAATGCCATTGCAGCCAAACTCTAAAGAGAGAGAGAGAGAGAGAGAGAATGTGTGTGTGTGTTTCTCACACTGACTCATCTATAAAAAGGCAGAGAGCTGCTATGTCTCTGCAAAAAATCTTTTAAAAATGTATGTATAGGCTAACCAATTTTCCAAGCGAGCAGCTCGGAAAAGAAGAAGGAATGTAAATGCTATGTAATTCATCAGAGGAACTGTATCCACAATAAAAAGCTGATTAATGTGTTTATGAGTGGCTGGGTCCCATCCTCGGGCATGCGCCTTAAATGAACTGTCACTGAAGTGACCCGCGCTTGTGTAACATGACACGTCCTTACAAGGCAAACAAACAAACAAGACAGCCACTCAAGTCAGAGAGGGACATTTTGTAAAGTCAAGAGCAATAAAGAGTCGCTTCAGCCAAATTAAGAAAAATACATATGCCACTCCGCTTTAGTGGTGTTCATTTTTATTGGACTAGATTTAAAAACAGAACAAAATATCCCCGCTCGGAGGTTTCAGCAGCTATCACAACTGACTTCTTGTTATAATCCACAGAATCCACGGCCAGCCGTTGTCATTAGGGACACAACTAACGCCCACTTTCATTATCGACTGGCGTGCCATTTGGTTATTGTTTGGTCTGTAAAACATCAGAATATCAGAAAACAGTGAGAGATACCTATCACAATATTCCAGAGCATTAGGGGACGTCTTTAAATGTCTCATTTTCTCCAACCAACAGTCCAAATCCCCAAATATTCAATTTACTATAATATCAAACTAAAAACTATAGCAAATTTTCACATTTTAGAACCTGGAGATTATCACATTTTGGGCATTTTTGCTTTATAAAATGTATTTGGCTTATTTATCGATTAGCAAAATAGTTGTCGATTAATTTTCTTTCAGCTTTAGTTTTCATAGGGACAATTTCTTCGGTAGAAAGTAGGGTTTGCATGATATATATCAACTCAATATCGTCATTGTGATGTCATTTTGCGCAATATTAGATCAAAAGTGTCACAATAAGTATGCAATGTTGTCCGTAGACTGTGTGGCTTAGTTGTGTTTGATTTAAAGCCCGCCTGAAACGCTGTAACGATCACGTTTCATTGGCCAGTTGCATATGTTAGTGCACGTGAGCGCATGGTGCCACTACGTGACAAACACTATGGAGCCGACCACGTGTGTGCATATTTCAACAGAGTGACAGTATAAGTGAAGTAATAGAGAAAAAAAACGGAACAAATCAGAGAAGGGAAAGACAAGTTGTTTCCGGTTATCTTTATTTATATATTTATACTGTCCAACCAGTAAATGTCCTGTTCTGTAGACATGGTCCTTATTTATATATTTATACTGTCCAACCAGTAAATGTCCTGTTCTGTAGACATGGTCCTTATTTATATATTTATACTGTCCAACCAGTAAATGTCCTGTTCTGTAGACATGGTCCCTATTTATACATTGATTTATTTATATATGTATTCATGTTGTACCAATCCAATATGACAGTCAGTCATATGTCAGTTGAAATAAACCTTGTGTTTAAGAAAACCAATTTAGCCAATCCGGGGGGGAGGGGTAGTTGAGGCATGCGCAGACGCTTTAACCAATCATAGCCCAGTTAAGGTGTATACATGGAGTAATACCCAAGGGGGTAAGCCTCTCCTCTCTAAGCGTAGCTTCCATGGCGCCATTTTAATGCTACGAAGCCATCACCTGCAGTTAGCATGCCATTGACTGCCATTCATTTTGGCGTCACTTTAACAGTGAATAACTTTCCATCTGAGGCGTTTCAAGACTCTATTTGTGTTTTGTTTATTTCTAAAGAAACACGACAATGTATAAAAGGCTCCATTACCGTGTAGCTCACGTTATGGCTCTGTAGCAGGCGTTTTTACAAAAATAGGCTAACGATCGTCACATAGTCGACAAATCACCGTATTGTCAAGAGAAGCACGCAGACCGTTTGGACTTCCATAAGCTGTTTAGGTTTAATGACTAATGTTAACTAGCATGTTAGTTAGCAGTAATTAGCCTGTGTCTATGTTATCTCCTAACATATACCTACCTCTCCGTCTCTGCTGATTGGGAATGATTGAGATTTCTCTTGCACAGCTACCAGAAGACTTCCAACTTTCAGACACGTTGCTACGTCACATCTACGTCATCAAGTTCAGTTGGAGGCTGCGCAGTAACGCTCAGCATCACCGGGAAAGAGCTTCTAATAGACTCCACTGGTCTCAGAACAACAGGAACTGTTGGTCCACTTCTTTAACTGTCTATGGTAATACCCCGGTTACTAAAGGAGTTCTCTACCTCTGTTAACCGGGTTATAAGAACTCCGATTTTAAACAGGGTTAGGTGTTTGCATGGCGTTTGAGAAATCGGGGTATTGCCATAGCCCGAAGATAATTTGTTTTTTTACTGATGACGACAACCCAAGTCAAACTGGAGCGTGTGCCGGAGGGAAAGTAAGTGTCAACTGTGCTGAAGTGTGTAATCAAGAGGCAGCATGGAGCAGGTGTTGGCTGTGTCGTGGGAGTTTCTGGTATGAGTGTGTAAGTTGTACCAAATGCGAAAGAGTGTTTTCTGATTCGTGCGGTGTGACCTGCTTTCCATCATCGGCACAAAATATTGCTGATGCAGCAGTTTTTCTACACAAAACACAACAAAAAAAAAGATGAAAACAGTGAAAGCCTTTTTCTCTCTACAGGTCCTAATAACGTTGCCCTACAATGAGTTTGTCACAGTCTGACTCATACAAGCAACTGAAACCAGTGTGTTTGTTCTAGGAACCAACCAGTTCTTAGTGAGTATTAACTGTAAAAGTGAAACCATGATTATAAAAGGAAATTGTTTTTCTGGTTTTTTTCCCAGTCAACTTTTCTTGCATAAAAGACCCAAGAAATGTGGGGTTGGCTCACCTTTTACGGTGTCTTTTTTGTGAAAAGAAAACTGAGCTGGGGCAGATAGTAAAATAATAATAGCAATTATTATTATTGTACTGTTGTATCTGGAATAGGAAAACCAAGAACACGCTCTGGAATATGCTGTACACCCCAGTGAGGGAGATTCCCAGTTCCATTAAACTGGAGGGGAATTTGCTCCTTTACCAGAATCTTCATTTCACCCCCAGCGGATCATATTCGTCATTTTTAACATCTTAGGAGGTGTTTAATCCAAATGTTCACCCTGATCTTAGGTCAGATACTTAAGGGGAATTATCTCAGACTGGCAGACACACAGCCTGTTCACTGGGACCAGATCACTCCGAATGTAAAAAGCCAAAAGAAAGCATGCTCTAAAGCTTTTTCCTAGTATGTAACAGTGCCCCCAACAATATCTGACTCTCTGTTACTGGGGGATTACGTTGAAAGTTTCTCATTTATTAAATAACTGCTTCAAGTATTTCAACAAAGTTTTGCGTTTGGAGTTTGTAACAATTCAAAAATCTTCATTTTGACGTAAAGATTTTCATTTTCACAGTAAATACATATCGGTTCCAAATTATTTTTATTTTATTTTAAACAGTGTTTCCCCACACAGAGACTAATCAACACCGGCTGCCATACATTTCATTATTAATCTTCTTTTTTAACGGTATTTAAAACACGCATTCGTTCAGCTGCATTTCCTTTATCTGCTCTTCTCCGTCTGTCACCACACACACACGAACACGCACACACACACACACGGTGGATGTAGGAAAAACCAGAGATGAGACGTACAGGATGACCGAAAGAGGACAGCTACACTCAATATTGTAGGTGCAATGATAACTTACAGACCAATAAATCCTTTATCAAACCGTATGAATATGTCCAAGGCCAGGATAGGAAATTAAGAATGTAAAGATCAACAAGCCACTGACAGACATGTTCAAATTTGATTCATTCAATACATTATTATTTTTTCTGAAATAAACCAGCCATTTTTATATTATACCAACGTCTGCAGCACCCTGAGCCTTTTCAGTGGGGTTACTAGGAAAACTCAGCCTAAAGTAGTTTTATTCTCCCCTAAACAAATTTCCTTTTTATTTTTTAACAACAAATACAAAAGAAAAGACTGCCTAGTGAAATGTGTGAGGCAGACATTAAAAGGGAGGGCAGCTTTGGTGTTCTAAAAGCCAGAATTTTGAATGAGTTTTAAAATTGATGTATGTGGGACGGTCCCTTATTGTGGAGGATAGGCTAGTCCAACAGTTATTTCCCTTTACTGACAAACAGTTTGTCCTAAAGTGGTGCGCCTAAAAGGTATTACACAGTCCCCTTTGGTGGAGGCCCTTGTACTACCACCACTCTCAAATATTTGAAAGAAATCACTCATTGGGGGAGGGGCACAATGATATATTGCCTAATATTAGTTATCAGTGTCATTAACTACTAATAACTGGTGTTGGTATCGGCCTTGAAAAACCATATCAGTCGATCCCTAGACCAGATCACTCCAAAGTACTCCAAATGTAAAAAGCCAGATGAAAGCATGCTCTTACAGTAGAGCGTGTCCTAGTATATATCAGTGGGCCTGAAAAGCATACCAAGGAAGTGCAGTTGCAGTCCTCCGTTAGCTCATGTGGAGCACCAGGTTCACTCAGCTACAAAAGCAACATGTCAGCAACATTTCAATGACAACACAAGAACTCCCTCTAGGCGAGCTGTCCTGAAGCTGCCTCTAACCTTTGACCTCCCTGTGCAGAAGTGCCAGAATCTATTAGAAAACACAGAAAAAGAACTTTTCTCAATGCATCACAAACCAATTGTACCTTTCTCTCCCGATACGGTTTCTTAAAGCTGCGGTAGGCAATTTATTTTGGGCTTTTTTGAGCAAAAAAACCCCAAAAAACTGACAGGATCTGAGAATACAACTCCAACCACAGTTATTAAAGGGATACTCCACCGATTTAGCGGTGGAAAGCTAACGCTAGCCAGCCACTTGTCCCATCCATCCTGCTTGCAAACGTCAGCTCGTCGGGTTGACAAATGATGCTTTCCCAAAATACAGACACAACGTACAGGTGCACAAGCAGCACTGCTGACTTCTTATCAAGAATTAACAGCACTGCTGACTTAGTAATCATTTAACCTCATTGCTGTGCAATATTTAATACTCAGGACTTTTGATACACCAATAACTCTATTAATTGCATATTGTGTATACAAACCCTTTATCTTTCTTACTATTTTATATATGTATATAGTGCACCACCTTCCCCCTCTCTCTTTCTGTTCTGCACTACTTATATTTTTAGATTTCTTGTTGACACTGTAAAGGGGTTGCTTCAGTCTCATTGCACAGGTACTGCACTTGTGTATAATGACAATAAAGGCATTCTATGCTATTCTTCCTGCCCTGTAAAGCGGCTTTGAGTTGTGGAAAAGTGCTATATAAAGTCAGTTTATCCTTATTATTATTGCTGACATTCAGTTGAGTTAAGGCCAGTCTGTAGCTTGTTTACAGCACAGTAACAGGCGGTGCAACGTCTGTCTGTCTGCACAGGTCTCAGGTCGTTGGTGTCTGTGTACAGAGCTCACTGCAGGGAATCCTAGCCTGATGACGTACGTCTGCGATGCACAGCTGCAGGGTTAGCTGCAGGCCCGCTCTGCATCACACACACACACACACACACACACACACACACACACACACACACACACACACACACACACACACACACACACACACACACACACACACACACACACACACACACACACACACACACACACACACAGCATCTTTGATATCTCTCCGCTGTTTGTTGCACGTGGACTTTCCCGTCAACTCAACCCTTGGTGAAGGCTGTTGTTTATTCCAGACCAAAGCCAGAGGTCCTTACTGCTGCATGTAAATGCTACCGTGATAACATTTCAAACGAGCCCTGTTCGGCTTCGTTTTCTCTCTCTAACAGCAGCGGGCTGGGTGTAAATGTTGGATTAACTTTAAACATGTCTCACCTGGATCCCCAGATATGTGGAGGAAGCGCCTTCGAGCTACGACAGGCTCATTTTTTTTCGTAAAAACCGTCGATCCTCATAACTCTGTTTCTCTCCAGCCATTTTGAGCCAAACCGTCAACTTGATCCGGCGGGTGGAACAAATATGACACAGTTATTAATCAATTGCATTTCTCGGCTTATGCGTACCAAAATAATAAACAGAGTCAAATAGACGTCGTGTAGGTGTTAATAGTGAACAATGTGTGTTTGAAAAGGGTGAGGACGCTTCATCCTGCAGTCACAATTTCCTGTGGAACCCCGTGTAGACAGAAATGGTACGGCTCGTAAAATTCCGGGGACCTACTTTGCGCTGCTCGGTCAATGCAGCCAATGAGCGGCTGTGTAGTAACCTGTAGCGGAACAACACAGCGCTGTCGCTGTCAGACAGCTGAGAGGACGTCAGATACGTCAAAGCGGGCCGGGAGATGGGCAATCTAGGACGTAGTAACAACAATGCACTGTACATACAAACGCACATACAGCTGTACTTTTTTGTGGAGAACTACATGAAACACTGGTGCATTTATTTTGGTCTTGCCAATATGCCAAGAAACTATGGAGCAGATTATCACATACTATTGCTGTTGATATTTACCCTCAATTAACATAACTTTGGGAAAATGTATTGTTTTGATTCACTCAATATGATAGAAAGCTTTATTCAGAGTATTACACGATGCATTTAATAAATATTTTAACCAAATTGTATTTACATAAGTTGAAGTTTTTGAAAAAGAAGCCAAGCATTTTTTTTTATTTTTTTTTTTTTTTACAAAATATTTCTTTGAAGTGTTTTGCTTGTTTGTTTTTTTCTTTTCTTTTTCTTTTTTCCACATTCTTCAATAGATTTGGACTAAAAAAAATACACACACTCACACATGACGTCAGTTCCTTTTTTCAGTACCAGAATGTAATACCACATTAAAATTAAAAAAATGTAATACTTCATTAAAGGTAAAAGTACAGCGTTTCAATTTGAAATCAAAGGGTCACTCCACCTGTTTTACAAACTTAATGTTTTTCTGTTGCTCAAAAGTCTCCCAACTTTACGGGAGTGCAATACTAATTCACCCGAGTATCCCTTTAAGGAAGTAGGCTACAGAAAGATAAGTATCAAAAGAAAAATTCTCTCTATGCAGGATAAATGTCCTACGTCGTTGTTATGTTATTCTGCATTGATGACTGGATTTGTGTGAGTGATGAGCTCATTAGGCTTTTCCTCTCCTGATACTGATTCTGATTAAAAACTGATTATGTCCCAGCTAATACCCAAGCTCCTTAATACGACCAATATCGATGTTGATACCAATCCAATACATCAGATCTGAGCATACATAATTGAATGGATTTTTGTTTAATAGTGGGCAATTTAGTTCCCTGTGTTACAACCAAAATCCCATGTCATTTGGTTATAATAATTTCATTTATTGCAAATTTGTTTGGGAATTTGCACCAGTAAAATACATAACCCCCTAAGGCATGATTTGATTTATTACTTACATAGATGATCCTTCTTGTCCCAGGAGGGAGTTGTTTTCAAAGCCTGCACATGTTTATGTCTCACAAGATATACATACATTGGACATATTGTCATACACACTCAGTATATACAGTACATATACATATACAGTATATGTATACTGTATATACATATATATACATATACTGTGTATACATATGTGGGGGGGGGGCAGTAGCTCAGTCTATAGGAGTTGGGTTGGGAACCGGCAAGGGTCGCTGGTTCAAGTCCCCATCCAGACCAAAAGTATGGTGGTGGACTGGTAGTTGGAGAGGTGCCAGTTCACTGCCAATGAGCAAGGCACCAAACCCCCATCTGCTCGGGGCGCCTTTCCATGGGCAGCCGCCCCCCACTCTGACAACTCTCCATTTAGTGCATGTATAGGTACTGAGCATGAGTGTGTAATTCAGGCTTGTGTGTAGTGTGTGTAATAACAACAGAGTGTAAACTGTAATTTCCCCTTGTGGGACTAATAAAGGATACATTATTATTAGTAGTATTATTATTATATCCATAGTACTGTGCAAAAGTCTTAGGCAGGTGTGAATTTTGGTATGAACATTTTAATTTTTTATCAATTTACAAAATGCAGAGTGAGCGCACAAAAGAATAATGTAAATGACATCAATATTTGGTGTTACTACCCTTTGCCTTCAGACCAGCATCAATTCTTATGGGTACGTAGGCCGTAGACGCAGTGCTCGGCCAAGGAGACTCAGTGCAGCAGATGAAAAACACATCAAGCTTATTTCCCTTTGAAATCGGAAGATGTCCAGCAGTGACATCAGCTCAGACCTGGCAGTAACCAGTGGGACCCAGGTACACCCATAGAATACATTTGGTGCCAATCATACGCCTCCCTGATGGTATTGCATGATGGATAAGTATCTGCCTGTATTTCTCAGCATTGAGGACACCATTAATCCTGACCAAATCTCCAACTCCATTTGCAGAAATGCAGTCCTAACTTGCAAGGAACCTCCAGCATGCTTCACTGTTGCCTGCAGACATTCGTTATTGTCCCGGTTTCAGCCCTTCGGCGAACAAACTGCCTTCTGCTACAGCCAAAGGTTGACTCATGTGTCCAGAGCTCCTGCTGCCATTTTTCTGCACCCCAGTTCTTATGTTTTCTTGCATAGTTGAGTCGCTTGGCCTTGTTTCCATGTCGGAGGTCTGGCTTTCTGGCTGCAACTCTTCCATGAAGACCACTTCTGGCCAGACCACTCCAGACAGTAGATGGGTGTACCTGGGTCCCACTGGTTACTGCCAGGTCTGAGCTGATGTCACTGCTGGACATCTTCCGATTTCAAAGGGAAATAAGCTTGATGTGTTTTTCATCTGCTGCACTGAGTCTCCTTGGCCGAGCACTGCGTCTACGTCCTCAACGTTGCCCGACTTTTTGCAAGTGTACCCATAAGAATTGATGCTGGTCTGAAGGCAAAGGGTAGTAACACCAAATATTGATGTCATTTACATTTTTCTTTTGTTCGCCCACTTTGCATTTTGTAAATTGATAAAAAAATAAAAATGTTCACACCAAAGTTCACACCTGCCTAAGACTTTTGCACAGTACTATGTATATAATGTTAATTGAATTGAATTGAAATTGAATTAATAATAACAATAATAATTTACATTTTTCTTTTGTTCACTCACTTTGCATTTTGTAAATTGATCAACATAAAGGATCATTATTTATATTTTTGAAAGCATTCTTAGTGTACAGCATTTTTTCACACCTGCCTAAGACTTTTGCACAGTTACTGTTTTATATATATATTTACTCACACACACCTATAATACCCTGTTGAGGGCATTTAATTTAATCCTGCTACGACAGAAGGGACAAATCTCCAACCAAAACCGTCCCTCCTCCTAATAGCTTGGCTATGTTTAGTAGAGGGGCCGTGTTACAAAATCTGGCTTTCATTTATGCACACAAGTACGCTAGTATTAGTACAGTAGGGTACATACTGTATACATTGCAAGGAGTGTTATACTGTAAGTGCTACTGAGTACAATATCCAACTGTTTCCACTAAAGTTGCATTCTTATTGCATATTTTATTCTTACTGCAATGATAAAAGAAAGACTCATAATTACTCAACAGTTCTAATGATGTTCTTTTTTATTGTTTGTCAGTTTTTATAATGTGCGTGAAATATTGCGATACATTATAGGATCTGTTATGACACAAACGCATACCCATAAACACACACATTTAGACATGCATGTGAATTGACACACAAACATACACACACATTTGCCCTTTTTACTGGTATTTCACACAACGTTCTTGACGCAATGAAGCATGGTGTTGTTAGTTTTGCAATTTGAGTCACCTGGGGCTACACATGTCCTGTTCTGTTAACCACTGTCACAGGCCTCAGTGTATAGTCTGTGGCAGGTGGTGACACTTTCTGCCTGTGACTGTGTATGTGTGTTTGTGTGTGTGCATGTGTGTGTGTGTGTGTATGACAGACCGACAGAAAAAGATGTATTCATGCTACTTAGGTTGTCTCTGTCTTTTTCTGTCTCCATGTTAGTCTCTTTCACACAGCAGCAGTGACAGAAGCCTTGAGAACAAAGACATGTAATCAGGAACTTCAGTACAGGTGTTGTCACTGCTGCGTTTCTGAAAGGCTCTGTTTCATGCTGATAGTGCTCGGCGAGTAATATCAACCTTTCTCATCTCCCAAAACAGGATATGAAAGAGAGTTGCCTTTTTCTGTTACCCTTGATGAAACACTGAGGTATCACTCACTGGCATTTGTGCGTTATTACTGTAAGCAACACTTTAAATAACGTCTTAGGTATCACTGTGAAACATATGTTTTAAACATTCAAAAATGATATTGGATTCTTAGTGTGTGTGTGTGTGTGGGGGGGGGGGCTGTATATTGAACTCTTGGCTATAGGAGCTAAGAGCGTCTTCTTTTTAACAACACATAAAGGTCTTAACTATTGAAAAAAAATATAGTTGTGGCATCCCTGCTTTGGGATCAATACAAGGATCTTTAGCTCAGGGCCAAATAAAATTAAGAATTGCTTTAGGATAATGACAGTATCGACCAGCGCTCAGTAAAGCGTTTCAAGCTGTGGCGGGTTAATTCCCATCTATGAAGGTGTTCAGGGAGCCAGCCTGAGTCAGGTTTGACGGTCAAAGTAATTCTCTCCAGCGTGGTGCTGCTGTAGCACTATGCACAGCACCAACTTTCCATCTGTACCACGCTTCCACTTTAAGCTATACTACAGTACAATTCACAACATGTTCTATGGAAACTCAGACATAGACCACACTAGTACGGTTCAACTACTGCAAGGTTAAGGAATAATCTGTCCTCTCCATTGGCATGTGCCTACATATGTGTGAACCCAAAAGTCCTCAGGTGACTCATGGATGAACTGTCATTACAGGTCAGTATAAGTTATAGTCAGGTTAGGCTACAAGGCATTAAGGCTGACACTGTAATATAACATAATAACCCAGTTACAGCTTAGAAATAATGGTTAGGTAAACAATCAGAATTAGTTATTTTTTGCATGTTGAAACAACCGCTCCCTCTGAGGTCTGAGGACACAAAGAATTCTCGCCAACTCCAAAAGAAGTAAGTTCTCCCTCTTCTTTTCAAGCTGATGTATTTTTTAAGCAAGGTACTTTGAGTGAGCATTCCTTGTTGCGTATTCCCTCTGTGAATAGAAGTAATTTACCTTGCTCATTATGTGAGACGTTGAGGTGTTTTGATGTTTGGAGATGAAAATGCTTTGAGATGAAATATTCATTTTTTTTTAGTTGGCTTAATTATGTATGTGTCCACTGTCAAGTTGGAAACTGCTGCTCCTGTGAGGGATGTTTCAAGCGTACCTTTTTGCCATTGGCACAGAATACATTACCTCCTTATTACAGGAATTGCCTGGCGTACACTCAAATGCAACCTTATGGAAATATTAAATGAAGATGCTGCACACCTCAGTGGACACACTGAATAAGCATGAGCATTGTTCGTGACTCATAATGTGAAGGTTGGGCTGATTGTCGGGTTTTTTTTTTTTACTCATTTACTCCTTTGTTTTAGACAAGACTTGTCTAGTTCTTGTCATATCGACACAGAATATACCTGTACTCTTTGTTCTTTTATTTAAAAGAACCTTATTCCAACTATGATATAATGAGTTAGTGCTCTGGATTATAAGCAGATGGTAGAGGTGCCTTAGGTGTAATTTGTTCAACATCATGAAAGTCACAGTCCTGTGTGTGTGTGTGTGTGCGTGTCCGTGTGTGTGTGTGTGCGTGGTCATGTGAGGAATCAGCATGTCAACCTCGGCGGGTTTTTTCAAAGGGACCATGTCAAAGGAATCGTTCAAAATTTGGGAAAATATTCAAATTGAGAGTGACAGGAGAAGATCAAGACCACACTCAAGTCTGTACAGTACATTTAATGCTACAGCTAGCAGCCAGATAGCTTAGCATTAAGAATGAAACGTGGGGTGGAAGCAAAGACAAAGATATGACATGTTAATTAGCGAGCTTTAGAGGTGTTTGTAGGCAAATTTGTTACCCTAGAAATGAGCTAGGTTAACTGTTTACCAGTCTTTATGTAAAGCTAACCTAACCACTTGCTAGCTCTAGCTTCAGATTGGACAGATATGAGAGGGATATTGATTGTTTGATCTAACTCTGGGCAAAAAAAACAATTGACATATATATATATATATATATATATATATATATATATATATATATATATGCCGGGTACGTGTAAACGAACACTTTTGTGAAAACTGACAGCTGTGCACAATGTTATTTTTGGAACCGGAGAGGTTGAAAATGTCCATTTATGAAAGTAGCCGCCCACGTGTACAGTGTGGTCAACGGCGAGAGAAATCCTTTTTTATACATCTAAGTCACCTAACTAGCAAGCTAAGAAGCTACGTAGGTGACTTTGCTACGTTCCACACACACACCTGCTGTTATTTTACCAGATGTGTTTAATCTAGTGTCTTTTTACCAGCGGGAAAACAAAAGAACAACCTGTTGCTCGTAAGTAACATTACACCCCATTACAAAACAAACACGCATGGTAGTTTCAGCGAGACGTCACTTACATGACTTTTGGGTGTGTAGCCTTTCTGAATACATAATTTCATATTTACGGTTTTACGTCAAACTGAGACTTTCTTGACTTGCAAAATCATGAACATCACGTGTGTAATTTGTGGCACAATTAAAACAGGGTCAAAAAAGTATTCGTTTATAATTTTTTCCCAAATATGCTTGTCTTGACTCCAGCTCCATACTCTTAGGAAATATTGGGACGTCCCTCAATGAGCAGTCGTAGAGACATTAGCCAATTTACTGCAGTTGTATAACTGATGTGAACATAGGCTCCTGTGAAATCATGGCTGCAGCTGTCGCCGTGGTCCTGCTCCGCGCCCTGCTACGCCCTGCTACACCCTGCTATACCCTGTAACGCCCTGCAGTGCCCTGCTACGCCATAAACTACTGCAACTACTATTTCTAGTCATAGTTCCATTTTTGCCACATCCTGCAGTGCCCTGCTACGCTCCACAGTGCCCTGCTACGCCCTGCTATATGCTGTTACGCCCCACAGCGCCCTGCTACGCCCTGCTATATGCTGTTACGCCCCACAGCGCCCTGCTACACCCTGCTATACCCTGTAATGTCCTGCAGTGCCCTGCTACGCCATAAACTACTGCAACTACTATTTCTAGTCATAGTTCCATTTTTGCTACATTCTATAGTGCCCTGTTACGCCCCACAGCGCCCTGCTACGCCCTGCTATATGCTGTTACGCCCCACAGCGCCCTGCTACGCCCTGCTATATGCTGTTACGCCCCACAGCACCCTGCTACGCCCTGCTATATGCTGTTACGCCCCACAGCGCCCTGCTACGCCCTGCTATATGCTGTTACGCCCCACAGCGCCCTGCTACGCCCTGCTATATGCTGTTACGCCCCACAGCGGCCTGCTACGCCATGAACTACTGCAACTCCAATTTCTAGACTTAGTTCCATTATCTTTATTGTGACTGTTATTGCCACTATTGATTACACCCCCAACCGGCCCCGTCAGACACCGCCCACCAAGAGCCTGGGTCTTTGTGAGATTTCTTCCTAAAAGGGAGTTTTTCCTCGTCACTGTCGCACTAAATGCTTGGTGGAATTACCAGAATTGTTGAGGTTTTGTAAATTATAAAGTGTGGTCTAGACCTACTCTAACTGTAAAGTGTCTTCAGATAACTCTAGTTATGATTTGATGCTATAAATAAAATTGAATTGAATTGAGTCATAGCCAACGCCAATACAAAGACACAAACTGTCAATTTATGACGTTACCAGCCGCATGCTAGCTCCCCGTACTCTAAACTGAAACCCTTTCTTTGTTGCAGAAATATTATTGTGTTCCATTAGTTCACGGATTTTCCGAGGTCAAAGTCAGAAGCACGTCTGTCTTATTTGTGTCTCACAACACACTAACTAATCACTAACTAATCAGTTGTACACACAGACCTGTCTAACTTCTATCTGTGGACATGATGTTACCATACATATGGATGCACACTAAACACAGCGTAATGGGTTGTTATCAACTGGTACTGCTAACGATGGCTAAGCAGGATAGGGCTAACCCCCCAAATTACACACACACACACACACACACACACACACACACACACACACACACCCTTACCTCTCAGCCAACTGTGGGTGTATAGTCTCTCGCAGCTCACACTAATAGGAAGATGACATGCAGACAGGTTTTAAAGTATCTAAGCAGCCTCTGAACAGTGACACTCTCAACATTACAGTTTTTTTTCCAACTGCTTACACAAACTCTTCTCATGTCACACGATTTTTGAAACCTCTCACTTAAAGTGCAAAACTACACACCAAATCTCCAAACCCATGAGCTATTTCTCAGCCTTTCACTCAGTTTTCAATTGCATAAAACACTTCTTTTTTTTTTTCCAAAAACACCACACACATTGCTCTACCTAAGACACACAAATCTAACAGGAAGTGTCTTGCTTTCCTTTTCCAAACACAACCAATCAAAATGCTACATTTATTTACCAGGACACACACACACACATTATGCTTAACTGAACACTAACCAATCACTGCTTTAATATAGGCCTATACATAGGTCAAAGGTCAGACCTTGTTTTGAACAATGGATGGCAACAAAGAGAGCAAGGGGAGGAGGAGGAGGAGGAGGAAGGAGAGCCATCTCTGATGAGATCGGGCCAAACCTATGAAAGACAAAAGAGCTTTAGATTTAGAACAACAGTGTGTACATGGTATATCCCAAAATGTATTATTATGAAAAAAGTGTTTGGCATTTGATGCAAATGCTTCATTTTGAGATGTGTTTGTGGCATTTCAAATGCAGTGTTTAAAAGCAGTGTTTCATTTTGAAGGAGATGTGTGTGTGCAGCTTTGGGAATTGTGTGTAGAGTTTTGAAAAAAGGAGATATAGTTTTGCAGCGAGTAAATATCTGTTTAAAATGAAGGTACAGCCAGCAGCCAGTTATCTTAGCTTAGCATAAAGACTAAGAAAAAGGAGGAAACATCTAGCATGGCTCTGTCCAAAGGTAAAATCAAATGCGTCTACCAACACCTCTAAAGCTCACTTATTAACACATAATATCCTGCTCCTTCAATCGCTACTAAAATGGAAGTGGAAAAATAACAATCGGTGATTTCACTGGTGATTACACACTGGGTTTACTGGAGTCTCTGCTGGTTTTCTGGCCACCTCACAGTAACAGCCCCATATCAGGCATATAGTCACACTCTCGGTCAAGAAATTATCCAGCACATTACCTCCCACGTTAACCATCTCCTGGCATATTTACAGACATGAGAACGGTATCAATATTGCCATCTAACTCTCGGCGAGAAAGAGAATCTGGGAATTCCCTAACATGTCGAACGGAACATTAGATGAATATAAATCTTCTCATTGCAATCTCAGAAAGACAATTAGATTACCTTTAACAACTAATCCCATCGCATAGGGGGCTGAGAAACAGACAAAGTGGAAATATCTGCAATACAAAGGAGGTGTGTGTGGCCTAATGTTTGTGTATGTGTTTGTGGGGTTTCCAACAGCCAGGCTTGTTGCTCTTTGGACCTCTTCTCTTTTCCGAGCCATGAAGTCAAAGCCCCCTCGCTCTTTCCAACGTTGTAAAACATGAAAATGAAACACTAGTCCATCTCGCTTTCAGTTTCGTCCAGATGTCACACAGAGCATGTTATGCCCTCCACATGTTTCTAATAGGGACTCTTGGGGCACGCTCGTCTTACACTTTTTGGGGTGAATACTCAAGAGGTGATCACGGTAGAATATACAGTACACGTCTACAAATCTGCACATGTATGCACACTGGAAACAGGAACATGCCCACACACAAGCATCTATTATGACAAGTTAGATCATATTTGGGATTTGGTAATGTATGTTCTGTCCTTTATGAACATCTTTCTAGGCATCTGTATATAATTTCATCAACGAACACACACTGAGTTTTTAAAGCCTACATTATGAGCATAATGCCATATTCTACACATAATACTGTCCTTTTAAATATAGCCAGGAAAAGCTTTAGAGGAATTCAATGTTCAAAACAAATCTTGGAATGCATCACTGATCATTTCCATAACATAACTAAAAGAATCCCACTTCCACATCAGCTTACTGATCACTGCTAAGTGAGTTCACCCATCCCGAACACTTCATCACAAACATTAAATGAGGACTATCTCTGTACATGTTTATTTCCAAAGCCTTACTGGCTGTTATGTTATTATTGCAGTCATTTCCTGTTCTGGAATTTCATTTTGGTGCTCCCTTCTCGCTCCTAAAACTTACTAGCGGCCTGTCACCCTTTCAGCACCTCTCGCTGGCTCTTGTAAAGGTGTGGGTGGCCATGGTTGGACCCTGAAGTGGCTGCACGGACGCTGAGCTGTGAAATTACATTAAGCCGCCAGCCTAAGGCCCATGGCAATCCTCCCTTAATGAAAACTGTTTCACAGCGCAGGCTGCTCGGAGCACCGGAGACAATCTGTTTGACAACCAGGGCTTAATATGGAGAGGTTGAGTAAAGGGACACCATAGTAATTGGTTGGCATTTTGGATGTTCATTTATAGTGCTCTGCTGCTATTCGTGTACAGAGAAAAATGTTCTGATGTTCCGTGAGTGTGTGTGTACGTGTGTGGGAAAAGAGTAGGTGTGCGGTATTCATATTCATCCAGTGAAAACAGCAGTGGCCTATCACAGATTGAAACCTAAGCACATACACAAACATAAACCACCCACACGCTATTCACTCAGAGCCTCACCATTGTACCTATATAGCCACTTCGTCTCAGATGTGTTTCCTTCTAATGGAAATGTGATGTAAAGATAAATACACTCACATAGGTGATTGCAGCCTATTGATGCGTATTAAAAGGTCACATTATTCATCATCGAAAAGTGAGCTCCGTCTTATTTTGTGAGCTGCCACATGTCGTTTTTGTGAGTGAAGCTGACTTATTTTCTGAGATTTCTGCCTCTACTCCAATACAATGAACGTCGAAGGTGTGTTGTTTTTGATTCTCGGCATGTGGCTGTTGCCGCAGCCAAAAGACAAGTTTAGTTTCAAAAGAAGCTGGAGGCAGAAACACCCCCACCGCTGGCTAAACTATTCAAACCCAGCGGGACCCCTCGTCCGCCTCAGCTCGCTTGATACGTCGACTGAGGTGGTACTTAAAAACGGACCTGTTAGCAGGTATCAGGGACTTTATTTTGTAATGGAAAACCAAAAAAAGGTGAGTCGAGTAGGTACCATGTAATGGAAAAACGCCATTTCATTTTGCAAAGTGTCTGAGGTGTTCTGAAAACCCGGACCCTGTTTAAAAAATAGTGCTTAAGCAATTGAAAGAAGAAAAAAAAACTGGAAAGATAGAAGCAAAAAAAAAAATGAGTGTAAAAAACATCCCCATCATGCTCCATCACCTGATTAACAACGTCATCTTGTCACTGCAGCAAACCTCAGTTCACACGTATTATTTCACCCCACAACTGTAAGTGAAGATGCATCCAAAAATAACGCCCGATCGACTGAGTCTGGCGTCTTCTCAGAGCCCCCAAAAATGCTGTTCCAGCCGCAAGGACAAATGAACAGTAAAATGCAACAGGAGCTCCAATGAATACAGTTTAAATTTACACTGGGCTTTTCCAGAGGATGGCTGTCTCCTTTTGACAGTCACAAGAGGAGGGAGAAGACTGGGGCAAGCACTGTGTGTGTGTGTGTGTGTGTGTGTGTGTGTGTGTGTGTGTGTGTGTGTGTGTTAGGGTTAACTTCAGACACACACGTCTGCCTAGCCAAAACAAGTATATATCTTGGCCTGCCGCGGAGACAGGCAGCGTTACGTTCACCCGTAGGTCAGGAGCTCTCAGCCCCACGGCCACCCACCCCTGTGGAATCATGGGAGTAGGGAGTTTTTGTTTGTTTGTGTAAGCCAATCCTCCCTGAGAGTTATTATCTACATTTTTGACATAAAAAGGTGTTCCTTCCACTTTTGTCTTTAGATTAAAGATGCACTACACAGTTTTTTTTGTTTTTTTTACAAATTTGTCACGGGGAGTTCTACTCGTCACGTGGAAAACGTTCTGCAATGTCTTCTGTGGCTCAGGAGGAGCTTTGTACAATCTGAGAAAATTACCCTGGTGATGATGATGCTACGCCCTGCTACGTCCTGCTATGCCCTGCAGTGGCCTGCAATGCCCTACAGTGGCCTGCTACGTCCTGCTATGCCCTGCTACGTCCTGCTATGCCCTGCAGTGGCCTGCAATGCCCTACAGTGGCCTGCTACGTCCTGCTATGCCCTGCAGTGGCCTGCTACGCCCTGCTATCCCCTGCAGTGGCCTGCTACGTCCTGCTATGCCCTGCAGTGGCCTGCAATGCCCTACAGTGGCCTGCTACGTCCTGCTATGCCCTGCAGTGGCCTGCTACGCCATGCTATCCCCTGCAGTGGCATGCTACGTCCTGCTATGCCCTACAGTGCCCTGCTATGCCATGAACTACTACAACTACTACTTCTAATCATAGTTCCATTATCTTTATTGTGACTATTATTGCCACGGTTCATCACACCCCCAACCAGCCCCGTCAGACACTGCCTACCAAGAGCCTGGGTCTGTCCCAGGTTTCTCCCTTAAAATAAGTTTTTGCCACTGTCACACTAAATGCTTAGGGGAATTACTAGAATTGTTGTGTCCTTGTAAATTATAGTGTGGTAAAGACCTACTCTATCTGTAAAGTGTCTTGAGATAACTCTTGTTATCAATTGATACTATGAATAAAATTGAATTGAATTGATGTCATTAGGGTTATCTCGGGTTGGGGCTTTTTACAATAACAATCTCACAGTAATGGTCACGGTGGTCATACTATTGTAATTTAACAAAAAGCCTTACAGCAGTTTGAAAGACATGAGGGCTCGCAGGACCATGTGAACTCCTTGCTGATGATTGGCTTGTTGGTCTTGTGTTGTACCCCCAAGCCAATCACGTCGTTTGTATTTCCATAATGGATTCCCAAGAGACATTTGGCCCAAATCAAGGCAGCAGAGGCCAACATATCCTGACTTTTACTCCCTATGGATCAAGAACCAAAAAGTCTACTCTTCCCATAAGGCAATTTGACAGCATCTTTAATCCTCCCTGTCTAGTAAGTGTAGTATTCAGATCCTTTACTCGAGTAAAAGTAAAAATAATGTACACTGTAAAAATACTACTAATTATTATCAACAAAATGTACTTAAAGTCAAGGATTTGATGCAGAAAAATGTCTCCTGTGACGATATAATGATATATATTACAGTATATTTTTGGAATATTCTTATTGATGTGTCTATCTGTAAACAGTATTTTACTCTTGTGGTTGGATAAGGCAGCACTTTTATTTATACAGCACATTTCACTACAGCTCCATTTGAACCATTTGATGTACTCTTGGGTAGTTTAATCAATTGTAATGCATCCCTATTTTACAAAATCATTATGTGTTTTTTGTGTAAAATCTTAATATGTAAAGTGAATAGTTACTACAGTACTGTACCTCAAATTGTAAGTACATTAAAAGAGTAAATGTAATTTATTCCTTTCCACCACCACATTCCTCCATGCCTACAGTTTGTAATGCAGGATTTTCTCGTAACAACAACAGTGCATGCTTGTGTTCCTGCTGGAGAAGATATTGAGCCCATTAGGGTTACTTGGGCAAAATATTATGCTCCTTGTTGTGTTTTGGTTTCTTCTTTGTGTATACAGCGCGCAAGTTTATGTGCATGCTCGGCCTCTTCTTCTCTGTCTTCTATTTCTGTAGTGGAAACAGCGCCACCTATAGGCCTTGGAATAGGGAGTAGCATGTTGAGTCAGTTATGGATGGATCCGTCTGGACGCAAATATTCTTCAACCGATGCCAAGGAAGACGGGTGTGGGGGGGGGGACACAAGACTGATGACATCAATAGGGTAATTCTTTTCAGCCATTGGAGCGCTCCCTCTACAGCCACAAAAGCCATTATTGAACTGCATTAATCGGCTGATTAGTACTCCTCATGACAAGTAAATGGAACTGTTTAACAGTCTGTGGAGTTCTTTTGACAGAATACTGGAATACTTTGGGATGTCTGACTAGTGTTTTGGTTCTGTCCTATTCACCTTTCCCTCTGACTAAGATGTTTGGGGTGTGACTCACTCCAGCAAGTGTGTCAGCTACTTCCTGTCTTGAGAAAAAGTCCATAGAAGAAGACGGAAGTGCGTTGCTTGGTGGAGAAAAAAAAACAAGAGATTGACATCTAGTCCTCAAAACATTGTATTGTTGGGTTTTCAGATTGCGGCGGCATGCATTCAACTGCTGTTGAATACTTTGGCTGCTATTTGTTTCAGGAGTTTCCCCCAAAGGGGCCGGGTCGACCTCAAGATAGAGACGTGAGAAAATTCTCAGGCTCGTAATAAGATCTTTTTTATTTGCTGCGAGCCAGATTGTTGTAAGCAGCAGAATTTACGAATCAGAAACAGGGTTTCCCCTTCAAACTCTGCACACTCTCGCAGCTCTATTTTTGTGCAGTGTGGTCATTCACGTCTTGGCTGAAATTGATCTCTTCTCTTCTCCCCCAGTATCAATTGCAATGTAGGCTCCACCTGAGCACTTTTAAAGTGTGTGTGTGTGTAGGTGTGTGAGTGTGTATATCCTTTAGCTAGATAACTGAAGCTGCAGCTGAGCAGAGTGCCATGGCAGTGATAGTGGGGGTTGCTGGTCTGTGAAAAGGGAGGAGGAGGAGGACCTCACATTTAGCTGCCGTCCCTCGGGAGAGATTAAGCAGTTTAGTCTTTGCAGTGTGTCTCTCTCTATCACTGCCTGCTACTTCTCCTCTCTATTTGGAGCAGGGCAGGGTGAACCTTTTTCCGTCGTCTTCCTTTTGCACTTTCTGTTCCTCTCTTCTGCTCTCGTTTCCCCTCTTCCTTCGCTCGCTCACTTTCCTACCACACATGCCCGTTTCTGACACACGGAGCTCTTGCGCTTACCTCCAGACCTCTTCTATTTTACACCCCCCTTTCCCACCCAGCTGATTCTCTTAGCTGACAGCCCAGATGGCACAGAGCTAGTGGGGTTGTGGTTGAATGTGCTCCCCCCCCAGCTGCAAATCAGCCCCTCTGTCCACCCTCGGAGGCTGCTTTGTCTCGGCCGTCCCACTGAGCTGATCCCCTGGTCCTGCGTGGAGCACCATGAAGCTCAGCCACTACTCACATTAATCTCCTAAACGATCCTGGACCTAAGAGGATCAATACTCATTTTCAGGGAGCAGCATGATCCCTTAATGTAGTGGAGGATGGCTGCTTATCCCTCACTCTCTCCCAACCTCCCCACAGGAGGAGCAGGAGTCAGCGTTACATTCCAGCTCATGGCCCACTTTAGTTAGGACAACATCTCGGTTTTACAGCTTATACAGTTGTTATTCAGGAGAAAAACACCTAAATGTCTATTTGTAGAGATGGTCCGATAACATTTTTTGCTCCCTGAGACCGATTCCAATACCTGAACTTGCGTTTCGGCCAATACCGAGTACTGATTCGACATTTATTTTATTATGTTTTAAAAGCTGTATACTAAAACTTTTCACCGTAAATTTACAGTATTAGTGGCACATACTGAGAGCTTTATGCCTTGATGCAGAGGTCCAGGATTCGAAACCGACTTGTGATGATTTCCCTTCTCTCTCACCTAGCTGTCCTGTCAAATTAAGGAGTAAAAGCCCAAAAAATATTCTTTAAAAAATAATAAAGTATTATACTGGCAGCAGTTTTGCCAATAAACTACTGTTTAATTACAGTAAGCATACTGGTTTTTAAATTGTATGGTATTTTACTGTAACAGTAACAGTGTCTTACTGTATTTTTTGCATTTACAGTAATGTACTGGCTGTAATGTAATGCACGCCTTTTCCTCCTTTATTTTCCCAAGATGCATTGGTATCAGTGTTGGGCAAGTTACTTTTAAAAAGTAATTAGTTACAGTTACTATTTACTTCTTCCAAAAAGTAACAAAATTAGTTACTCAGTTACAAATTATAAAAGTTCAGAAAGTAAAGTACTTTTTTTAAAATGCTCAAATGTGACCTCCCCCCCTCCACCCCTCTTCATTGGAACTTAAAATACATGGGCATGTTCAATTATTTATGATGAATCTGAATATTATATTGGAATGGATACTTAATACAATACATTATTAACAGAAACTGTGCACACATCTAAACTATATTAATGTTGCTGTGGGACAAAGTGAGACTAGCCTCCAATCAAATGCCCTGTATGTAGATATTATGTCTAGTGGATCGATACAAATAATAACATAGATGCTTTGGAACTTTTGATATTTATTGCCCCTCATGCCTGTCTGTGGTTGACTGACTCCTTGTGTTGTTCGTTGTGTCCGACTGCGTGCTTTCGAACACCCGCCCAACTCTACCTCTGACTGGATCATCATGAAATTTTACTCAACCTCAGCCAATCGTCAGCATTTATGCGCTTGTCTCGTGCACGGCCCACTAACCAAGGAAGAAAAAAAGTCTTTGCCTCTCGGCTCAGAGATCTAATTGGTCTAATAAAAAAAAAACAGCTTCAATTATAGTAACGCGCCACATTTTTTTGGCAGCCACGGTAACGGCGTTATTAAGATGGGAGGAGTAATCAATTAGATTACTCGTTAGTGATAACTTATAACGCCATTATTGCCATCAGTGATTGGTATTAACAGTAAATACCTGTAGAATGTAACATTCACAGATAGTGCTGTAATATTATTTTCTCCCAAAATGCATTGCCATTTGCGGTATGATCCTGTATATACTGTATTTAAAACAGTATGATACTGTGAGATTTTAGCTGTAAATTGACATTAAAGGTTTACAGCGTAGCCTACTATATGTATACTGTATGGATGTGATATATGAGTTCTGTCTTTGCTGTCGGCCTGGCTCAGGTTAAACTTTTCATGAAACACAACAATAAATGCCATAGAACTTTTTTTTATGATCCGGTTTGGCAATCAGTTATAACAGAAAAAGGAACATAACTACCTTAAAGTAGATTTCTAGAAGACTCTTCAGGGCCATATTTCGTAGAATCTGATCGGTGCATACACTGCAGTCCTTTCTGACACCGATACCAGCATTTGAAGCAGTATAGGAGGCTTGCAGTGCCTCTATGATAAAAGAAAACTGCTTAACACCTCACTCCAAAACTAATACCTTTGCTAATCAAGGGTATTAGTTTTGGAGTGAGGTGTCATTTTATGATTTTAGATCAATGTCTTGTAATTGACTTCTCTGACCCTGCATTCATCCAAATTATAGAGGGGTCATCCGGATCCAACAACATACCCAGCTCCATGAATTTCTCATTTGCTAGTGTATGAATTTGCTCCAGTACAAAATACACCAGGATTTGCCAGAGAAAATAAATCATCCTGTTTTACGCCAGTTACTCTAAAGCACAGCGGAGATGTCTTCAGGCTATTTCGAACGAGTAGTGGTCGTATAATTGTTATTCTTTGTTTTCCACAGACGCTGAAAAATGACTTCATGCTAATAGCGGCGTGATCCAAGGAAAATGGGAAAGATCGGACTTTCCATTGGATGACAAGCATCCAATTTTTCCAGGCACGGTGTGCAGGAAGCGCCGCTACGACTGCACGGCTAGCCGAGCGTCTCATCATTGATCTTTTGCTGATGTAGACTGTTTCTGGGGCCTTTTTCATCAGGGAAGGCCGAGAAAGAGAGTCTGGGCACCCTCCCCTCACCATGTCCCGCTCAGGCAGGCTGTCTATTGGTGGAAGAGGCCACCTGGAGCAAGTTTGGAGGTGTTGTTTATGCTAAAGCTATTACTCTCTGTCTGGGCAGCCTGCCCTTCTAGCTGGACTGCTCTACAGCTACTGAATTATTCAGCCATCCTATGTATACAAGCTGTCATATGTGGCTGAATGATAGGTCGATTGTCCAATTCAATTTTATTTATGGTGTCAAATCATAACAGACATTATCTCAGGACACTTTACAGTTACAGTAGGTCTAGACCACACTAATAATTTACAGAGACGCAAAAATTCCCCAAAGAGCAATGAGGATTTTCTTACCTCAAGCCTAAATACTTGATAGGCAAATTCATATCAAAGCTAGATATATCTTGGAACTGTAATCCAAGTATATCCTGTAGAAAGACAGATGTCAAAGTGGTAACTTCTGCTGGCTCCTTTGAACAATCCCAGTAATAATGAAATGCCATGGCCTCATTTAACAATCAATACAGGACACCCAGCGTGAGGCAACACCGGGCTACACAGTCTAGCTGCCACAACAGACTGAATGGTGACAACTCTCACATAGAGGTCCAGGAACCAGATACCTTATGGTCTATATGCCTCAAGAACAGCCACAGTCTGCTCCTCTGACTTATAATTGCCATTGTCATGGGATCTCAAGCAACATTTTATTCATTGCTGAGTTTATAAACTTCATTTTTTGCCTCATTTTTTGTCACTATAAGTTTCCAGAAGAATTCACCTCAAACAAGTGATCCTGGATTTGATTTCATTACTATTTACACAGAGCCAACTGTGTAAATAGAAAAGAAAAGAAGTGGTGTGTGTGTGTGTGTGTGTGTGTGTGTGTGTGTGTGTGTCTGCATTCACTCGGCTCAGGAGAACAGCAGGGTTTTTCTTTAGGTGGAGGATCGAATCAGTGATGACAGTCCCATGACATCTTTCTCTCTATGACACACACACACACACACACACACACACGCGATGTAAACAACGGGTCTGTAGGTACCAAAATGGCATACTTATATCAGAATCAGAGATTTATCTTCAACCAATTACTTATAGTGTGTATGAGCAGAACAATATTACCTTTAAAAAAAATAGTTTAAAATAAATTAGATACAGTAGCCTAGGTAATTTTTTTTATGTGAACAATGCACATCCCCTAACCACTATCACCTAGGTTTATACCTTTTACTTACTACTATAAAAAGACAGAAAGAAATGCCTGCCACATTAGTAAAAGGCTGGGCAGGTACAGTGCGCATGCAGTCATCCCTCTCATTCCTGTACTACATACTATGAATGGTCGGCCTACTGGCAGCGTGGGTTGGGGAGGTGCGGGAAGGTGATGTCGTAAAGCTGAGTGTCGTAAACCAGGTGCGGAGAAGGGGAGGTGAAGGGGAGGGAGGAGAAGGAGGAGGGGGAGAGGGGGTGAGAGAGGAGGTGACTCTCCGGCAGCATTTAGACACAACGAAAGGATCATGGCGGATGGCCCCAGGTGTAAGCGCAGAAAGCAGGCGAACCCGAGGAGGAACAACGGTGAGTTAAACTACTTCCGACGCGGAGCTTTTCTTTCGGGGAAACGGTCTAAAGGCTGTTCTGTCTCCCGGTAATTTCACCGAAAAGTTTGGCAGCCCATAAGTCCGGTTTTTAGTAACTGAAAGTGCTGGGAAGTAGCAAGTGAGCGCTGTAGCCTATTACAGCCCTATGTGGTGTACCGTTATACCTGGGTCGCGTCTCTCCCTCCGCCTAGCGGTCCGCTGCACCGGGGACCGTTATACGCACCTCACCCTGTTATGAGTGGACCAGCTTTTGTCTGCACTTTATACTTCTTTAGTAATTCAAATACACTTTGACCCTCTTTATAGACTCTGCATTCATTGATTTTGTTGTATTTTGTCGAGTTTTTGAGCCCACCACAAAACTCGGACCTGTTTCTGTGGGGGAAACGGGCTACCTGATTGTTATTGCGGACCTTGATAGACGGCTTGTTTTTATCACTTTGGGTTGGAAAAAAAACACGATATGTAGCCTAGCTGTGCTTTTGTCAAAAACGACATGGACGTCGTTTGTGTGTGTGAAACAGAGGGAACACAACTGTTTGGTTTGTCCTTCTCTTTTGCTCACTCATAGCAGGTAGCGACAGGACACTGTTGCTGCACTACAGGGGCTGACAAAATGCATTTTGCCCGGTTTAATCCTGCCTGCTATATGATTCGAATTAGCTGTAGCCTATAGTAGCTTATCGACGACACCATAACAATGTTTAAAAGGCAGAAAAGAGAAGAAATTGCGTGTTGTTGTAGGCTACTGAAGCACGTTTTGGGCAGGTCTCTTTTTTCCCCTTCATCTTCCAACTTATTTTAGTTTTAGTTCTGTGCTGCTCATACTGTTCACGTTGAGTGTTTTAACACGGGTCTTTGGTAGTAAAGTAACGACAGAAAGCCTTGTAGCCTATAGCAACACGGTTGGGGTAACAGAGGTTCCGGAGAACGAGGGATATCTCACGCGCTGTTTGTGTGAGCAGGGAGAGCGCAGCCCATATAAGGGCAGCGGATCCTCTCCAGTCGCGCGCTGGGAATCCTGATTCTTGGACGCGAGAGAACCTTTAACACACACTCCGTTGTTCTTGTCTATTCTGTTAGCGCTTATTTTAATACATCCCGGATACTACTAGCCTAATACAAGTCGAGAGCCTAGCAGACATAACCTGCGTTTCGGTATGCGAAGCTCAACGGGTTTTCACCCACCTTGTTGTGCTTGTTGTGCTGTGTGGTGTGTTGGCTTTACGGTTACAAAGTAGTATATAGGGCTCTCTACAAGGCTACTTTTTGAAATCCTCTACTTTTTGTATCACACGCGTAGGCTTACGTGTTAATTTAGCTTAATTTCAAGGTAGGCTAAATCTAAAGGACTTTTGCGAGTTGATAACGTCTGTTTTTCTTGCTACGTATTCATGTATTTACGTTGTGAGCGACATTTTCCACGGCCTTTCCTGTTTGTAATTAAGCCTTTTTATGTGCTGTCTATCAACTCGTGTTCATGTATTGAGCCACCCAGTGTCTCTCAAGGGAACTGGGGCAACACAGGAAATTCTGCGTTATTTCTGTCAAAACCAAAACCTGCCATCACACAGACAGGCTATGGGATGTACGGAGTCGCTTAGTAATAGCCGCTACTTTCTGTGATTCTAAAACCAGTAATTCGTAGGAGGAAAGGCGAGGTGTTCATTTTCTGTGGATATGCCTATCTGATGAGCCAGTGGCATGTTTTGATGGGTGCGATCGATGCTTTCCACTGTCATCTCGTTCCTTTATGGGGCGTGTTAAGCTATGCATTCCCTCCCTGGAGCGTGTGTGCAGTTTAATAAGTGCAAGGTATGGACACACCTTAAATAACGGTCCTGCTGTCAAGGTGTGGACATGTCTCTGCCTTGTGATAGAAAGGGAGGCAGTTTGAAATCACTCTGAAAAGACTTGTCTACCTGTCATTTGTTGCTTTCTTTCTTTCTTTCTTTCTTTAACTTAACAGGGTGTTATTAAATAATGACACAGCCCTAGCCTATTGATATTTAAAGTCACATCCTTAACCAAACAGATGTGTTCCCCCCCCTGTTACTTTGCCTCATTTGCATTTGCTTCAAAGAGCCGTCAAGGTTTGCTTTTAAGTCTTCACTTCCTACCACCTTCCTGACAAGGCTGGGGATCTATCATGTGAATCAACATCTCTGCATTTTGAAGGGAGTTCCTCAGTAAAGGTCCATTAAAGGCTGGTGTCGGTTGCTTGTTGTCATACCCTTTGGCATTGTTACTATTTTACAAACAAGTTGGCATTTTAATAAACCCACTCCGGCCTCATAGCTTACTTTTTCATAATGAAAAAAAAAAAGTTTCATCAGCCATTGCTTGGACTCTTACAGATTAAGCGAGCCCTTAAGTTGTGCCCAGCTCGCTATGGTCCCTGGAGAGCAGGGCGAGCTGAGATCAAGGTGAGCCCCATTCCCTGCTGTAAACAGAGAGGCGTTAACAGCCTGCGGGACGACAGGTGTTTGCAGTCGGCGGGATACTACGGCTTCCTTTTGTCACTTCCCCTCAGTCTGCTCCCCTAAGGAATAGCAGCCGTACCCTGCAACGGTAATTTAACACGGTAATTTGGGAAAAGAGGAATGCACCCGGTGGTAACATTCTTTGCAAAAAATAAACAGGGCTGTGCCGGGACAGCTTTGTACCCAGGCTCAGTGGCTGGGGTTACAGAGACACCTTGAAACGGGGGTGCATACAGGTAGCTATAGAATTTCTATTTGTTTGACAATACCTCACATTTGTCTCATCCTCTAATCCCCCTCTTTCTGAGGCATACTCGCACACACTTTGCACCTTCGTGAATCATCCATCAAATAGGGAAAATTAGGCTTGGCGCTTGGCAACAACTCATGTAATGTTGAAGAGCATGTTTATGGGCCCGGTAAAACTATACTTAAACCATGCTTAGTGCCCTGTCTAAAAATGATACAATACGACCACATGCTGTACGTTTGTGGTTGAACAATAAAAAAAAACAATGGTTTAGCTATAGCTACAGTTTGTTAGGTGAAACAATCAGTGTTATGGGCTAGAGCGAAGGCTTCGGAGGAGGTGGGGATCGGCTCTGACACTCCACATGCCACTTGGATGTTTTTAAAAGACATCTGTTTACATTTAAAAGGTCCACCCCTGTTGTGTGAAGAGTTTAGCAGAGGAGGAAATTTTTCATTTATCTCACTGCTTTTCACCAACTTCCTCAGCAGCTTCATTTAAAAGTGCCAAGTAAGAAGAAAATCCCCCCCACGTCCGCTCTCTCTCTTCTCTCTCACTCCTCCTTCCAGAACTTGTCCTTTATTTTGAGGGGTTAAGACACAGTAGCCAGGGGTGCTGTTGATTGCCCCCTGACCTGGGCACCCATGCGTGCCTAGAGTATGACTTCACTTTCCCCCCCCTGTGCCATTGTGAGGCTTCCAGCATGTCCAATTGTGTTTGTGTTAAAGTCTGTTCAATGAAAAGGGAAGAGAGAAGGAGGAGGGAGTTGGGGGGGGGGCTGCAGCTTTTTTCTCCGCTCCCTCCTCCTCTCCGTCCATTCCTCTCTGACCCCTAAAACTGTGGGCTTCGCGTTCCCTGTGGAGCCGGGAGGGGGGATGGAGAGAGAGAGTTGGTGAGAATTGGCCGAGGTGACTAAAGAATTTTACAACAGGTGACAACTGGGGGACTGGTGCTGGCAGACGAAAAGCATGACACACATGGCAGCGATCTCCCAGACCTTCACAGATTTTAGGTTCAAAACTACATCATGTATGTTTTGCACATACATCAGCAAAACAAGTTGTAAAATAACTTTTAGATACCCCATGCAGGTAAAGATCAGAACTTTTTAACTTTTTTTTTTTTTAATCAACCCATCTGGGAAAGAAAAGTTGTGTTTCTGGATAAGCTTCATCCCTCAACATGTCCATCAGGGTGGGAAAAGGCCTGTCCTCATCTGACCATTTGGCGGAATAAAAATGAAGTGATGTACGACCACACTCCCACCCCTGTTAAGGCAGCTTAATGATTAGCTGCTCCCATGGAGGCCGAGAGCATTAGCCTATAAAAAGGTGCTCTCCCTTCGTAAAGAAGGAGTTTTAAACCCAGAGTCAGTTTCAGTAACCCCCTTAACTGTGCTTGGATGTGCTTTATTGGGGTTTGTGTGGCTGAATGCTTAAATGAACCATTGTGTGTTCAGGCCTTAGTGAGAAAGCCTGAGGAGAAAGAGCCTAGTTACCTTTGCAGTTTGCCTGCTCTACCTCATACACTTTCAGTGGCAGAAGAAAAGGCCCATTCAGCGGGCCCGGCATGGGGAGGGAAAGCCCTTTTCACACTCGGCTTGTGGGAAACTTCTCCTCCATACTGTGCATGCCATTTGCATATGACCCATTCTTTTCCCAAAGGTCCCCGTGAGGGAGGAATCCGCGGAACGTTTGCAGAATTCATCAAAATCCCTCTCTCACGCAGCCCTCCGGCCCTCAAGAGCCTGCTTTGCACCACTCGTGTTTGACATTTTTGTCTCGGTAATGTAGCTTGCGTCTGCGTCACGCTTGCTCGCTTTAACGTTAACGCCGACGCATCCCCGTGGCATTTATATGTCCCGTGTATTTTAAAAGTGGCAATGTGCTACCCAGTGTGCTATTTTTAATGTCAGGGTGAAGGCTTAATTTGGCACAGCAGGCAGGAGTTTCCCCAAATCCCCAACATGGGCCATGAGGGGTCCATCTGCATGACAGGACAATGTGATGGGGTCGCACGCCTCGGAGGCTCCCTAACTGACGCTGACGCAGCCATCCGCAGATCGCCCAACACTGTCCCTGTAAGGACAAAAATATTGAGCACAGGGGGTAATACAGGGATGAGGCGGCAGTGGGAGCTTGTAGCGACGCATCAGCTCAGTGAACTGAACAAAAACATAACCGTTGCTCTGGGGCAAAATTTACCCCCCCCCCCCACGATTAGCAGCCTGGGTTGCTTCTCGTCAGCGTTTCAAATCATGTAGGTACTGGAGTAACCAGAACTGCTGCCTTAATGCGACACACCACGTGGAACAGCATCCATACCGACATGCCTGTTGTTGTTGAAGGAGTTGTTGGTCTGTAAAAGCTCTGACAGCCTTGACCCTAGACACTGATACTGACACAGAGAGTGGGGTAGGCAAATGTTTGTTGCAGTGCAATATAGGGAGGAGAGCTCAGTTAAGTGTATCATGTGAGCTAACTGAGCAGAAAGCCTCCTCTGCCCTCCTCTCCTTTCCTGGCTCCAAAGCAGTGAGTCATGGGCAGACAGGTGTGTTTGCAAGATGACTTAGACCTCACAATCTCTCCAATGTTCTCCTTTTCTTTTCTTCCTTTCTTTCACATTAACTGTCCCTTGATCCCTCTCGGCCTCTCCCTCCTTCTTAGCCCCTCCCCACAAGTGTGGGGGTGAGAGATAATATTCTCTAGTAGTGTGTGTATACTTGAGGGAGAGATTACCTCTAAATTGCCATCCAGGCGGAGGTAAATATTGTGTATGGTATGCCCAGCGCTGCCTGCTGATGTGTGTTTTTAATCATGTATTTGGTGGCTGCTCTTCAGGTCCACAGTGAGTCCCCCCCCCAATCATCACCACCGCCACCTCCTTCTTTCCCTTCCCGCCCATCTATCCCCTCCCCTCCCTTGTGGTCCTCAGTGGAGCGGTTAATGAAAAAGACTGGACTGACACAATAGGCAGAAGGCGGGCCCGGTAAGGGGGTATTACGCCAGCTTGTGTTTATGGCAAAAACCCATCAGGGCAAACCTCTGCTGTAGCCTCACTTCAGACCACCTGACTGTCCATGTGTGTCTTTTTGTTGTCTTGTTTTTGACACAGATGTTGGATGTCTAGTCCGTTTTTGAATGTGCTTGACCTTACTATAGTCTCACCGTGTCACCGTCTACAGGGATTAAATTAGATGGCATCAGATGAGGAGTAATCTGCTGCCATGTATTGTGCCTTGAACACAGCCTAGTGGCTGGCTTTTTGCCAGTCCCTTATGATGACCATATTGATTTTCCTCTCCGTAGCACACAGAACTGATAATGGCCTTCCTGCGGGGGTATGCATTCATATTCACATACTGATTCCAGTTGCACAGCCTGACTGTGATGTGACTGACAAATCAGTGCCCCTCTCTGTCCCCCTCGTCCGATTGAGCCAGCTAGGCTAAGCTAGCCCTGTGACAGCTCCGGCATAAAAAAAAAAAAAAAAGAAAACCCTTAGTCACCCTGTTTGTTACTCAGAGAGAAGGCCAGCTGCTATGTTGAATGTCAACATGGATAAACATCCACACAGGATTAATGAGAGAAGAATGGTCAGCCTGAAAACAGAGGGGAGGGCAGAATGGAGGGAGGCATGGAGCATCCGCATCGCCCCATTTAACTCATGAGTGTTTTGTAGGGCTCCCCATGACCCCGCCAGCGTGACCCGACCAAAGGAGGCAGCCAAGCCTAGACACGCTGATTGACTGTTATAAGAGACGAGATACATATGTCTTTGTGAATGACAAATACAAAACAGTGCATGAACAAAAGGCAAAGGAAGGAATAATGTTATATACAGCTGTATATACTGCATATGCTGTCATTCAATTCAATTCAATTTATAGTATCAAATCATAACAAGAGTTATCTCGAGACACTTTACAGATTTTATAATTTATAAAGTATAATGTCCCAAAAATTCTACAAGGGTACTATCCGCCGTGGAAAACGAAAAGAGAAAAGTCGCACCGAGCCGAACCATACAGTGTATATGAGGCATACGTTACTTTTGACTTAAAGAGACTCAACAGGGCTGGCCTGTCATTGAATGATGCATTCATCTACATCACTGCTTTATAAAGTTTATTATTCCCTTGTTACATCACTCCTCACTGTTACTCACTTTTACCAGCATAAAACATATGAGTCACTATTTTTTTTTTAATTTAATTTAATTTATTCTTTTATTTTTTTCACCTTTATTTCTACAGGGAAGTCAATAAGAACAAGTTCTTATTTACAATGACAAGTGGCACAGCCACTTAGAAAAGGGAAGGAGGCCTAGATACTAATCTTAAGTATTACTTAAACACAGAGTTAGTGTTACATCTAACCTTTTGGATTTGATGTCCTGCACTGTGTGGTTAGGGTTGGCGGAGGAGAAAGATGCGAACGAAGCCTTTCGGTCCGCTGTGGCACCGCTGCCGAATATCCAGAAGTTAAAGAACAATCTTTGCTGAGTTTTGTTGGTGGCCATGATGTTGTGGCCCTCCTCCCCACAAGGTTTGGGAAAAGTTTGATTTTCCAGCTCACTCCGTTAGTGGTGAAGGAGTTAGCTAAGGCTAACGCTAGCAATGCTAAGCCGACGTCACGACCAAACGTTAGCGATTGGTTACGGCCGACCCAGAGTGGCTCTGGGCAGAGCCAATAGTTTTAAACTTCAACAGAGTAAGCTAACACTTGTCAATGGAAAGTGGCCAGAGTCTCTGTACAAATGAAATGGACCAGTCTGGTAGGGCCAGGCTAGGGTCTCATCCATCTGAGGACAAAAGATGCACCAAGCGATGTTTGACAACACTCCTACTCAAAAAGTGATATTACAAAATTCCATTTTAGACACTTGCATAAGCCAAGACTCATTTCAAAACAATTGTGTGTAGGTGTGTTTTTCACAAGAGATTTGAGACATTTCAAAACAACTTTCAGCTTTAGGGCTACAATTTATTGGGTGCAAACTAGACTGAAAGCTGGGTTTGTTTGGAACGTTTGGATATGAAACACAGTGGTATCAGGCTTTATGAATATACCCTTAAAAGGTGAATTCAAGAAGAAATGTCAAAATGCCGTGAGACCTCAGAGGGTTAATGACTCTGGGAACTGGAATTAAGCCAGTGACCTTTGACCCTTACTCAGCCCACCTGTCTGTCCTGGCTCAGCTCACCGCTGCCAGCGTCCAGGTGTTTACAGTCAAAACATACTGGGCCCTCCCCAAGCACGTTCCACAAACACACAGCGTGTGGGTGGAATGTGTGTGTTGTACGTACCGAAGGGAAGGAAGTAGATAGATGCCCTCGGATGTCCGTAGCCAGGCGATCGTACATCTGTCTTCTTAATCATGCTGACAGGGCCCTCCCATCTCTCGTTACACTGGCGCAGGCGCTTTTCGCCTTCAGGTCAATGAAGCGGGGCCTTTAATTGATCCGGTCCGGAGTTGTACGACGCTATCAATTAGTGCTTGCTCCTCACATGTTTGTTTGTCCTGCCGTTCCCATCATAACACCCATACACCCATCATTAGTTGTATGATCTGTTAGCTGCATGCCAGTGTGCTTAGAACATCAGTAAAGCTACACGTTACTGCACCCCCCACCACCATCAGCTATTTGCCTCCGCTTTCCTTCTCTGACCCTCTAATTCTTTTCTCATTAAGCGTCTCACTCTTTGGCTCTCTATGTATTCTTCCCTTTTTGCTATCTCTCTTTCTCCCATTCCTCTCTCTCTCTCTGGCAGCTGCCTTGGCTCTGATTCTCCCAACACCAGCAGGTGCTGTAGGCATGCAGCAATTCAGCTGTACAGCACTCATAAATAACACCTGACAAAAGTAAGAGAGAGCAATAGCTATAGTGAGACAGAGAGAGAGAGGTGGAGATTGAAAGTTTCCTCTGGCAGGAGAACAGGGTGTGGCCCACGGTCAAATGCTGGCCTTCTCAAGAAGGACATGTTCAGAATAGAGAAAGAAAACGTGAGAGCGGCAGAGGAAAGAGAAAGAATGTGAGCTTTCTTTTCACTGTAAATGTGTGAATGTGTTGCTTGTTCTTCTGAAGTTTGGGCTTCCCCCTCTGTGCCAACTTTTCAATAAGCCCCTCATGCAAATGTCTCGTAAATGGATCTTTTTAGACCCAAGGCCAGCACTAAGTGACTGGATTTGGAGGAAGGGAGCGTTATCTTTACTGTAATTAGGATGTAAGAGCTTGGAACAATGTTAATTGTGCTCTAAAAGCAAATGAAGAGGTCAGGAAAGGAATTGTATGCACACTTTTATAATCGTCGTCAGTAATGAACCAGCACTTGGAATAAATGAACCCATAAATCAGCCCGGATCAAGGACTATTAATGAACACAGCTCATAATCAAATCGGGGCTGTCCCTTTGTCATGTTATGCTCTCCAAATCCACCGACCCCAGAAACACATCCTGTCTCATCAGAAGCTATCGATCAGCGTCTCAGGGCGAAGGTTAGTTTGTCATTTTCTCTTGCCTCACCGTGAACAAAACCAGGAAGTGTGTGAGAGATTACGGCCCAGGATGCAACCTGAAAGCCCCTTTATCTCTGTGAAAACAAGAGGCTTCCTGCGGCCCTGCTCCCATCCAGGCCACCTCCCCCTCCTTCACCTACCCGGCCCCCAGCACCTGTGGCAGCCTATTTAAGGCTCCTCGTCAGGGGAGACCACAAACCGGGGGCAGAAAACATGAAAGCCTGGGAAAAATAACCCACCCTAATGCTCGGCTCTACTGTAGACCCGTCTGTCTCAAACCACGCAGAGGGCAAAGAAAACCAGCATCTCTCTTCAGACACGTAAAAAAGATTTGGCTCTGTACATTTAAGGGTGTCAGCTGGGAAAGGAAAGGTCGCTTTTCTTTCTGCAGAGCACCTCGCTCTCCTGTTGAGACTTTGGCTAAAGAACACTACGACTGTGTCAACCCAGTTGCTCCCAGTGCTTCCAGACACTTCTGACTTTCCCATGAAGAGTAAAATACGTGGACACAGTACAACACAAAGAAAATAGTTCCCTTCATAATCAGTGTCATTCACAACTTTGTGACGTGTCTTAACAGATTTCTCACCTGCTGATTTTGACGAGTAAGCAGTAGCACATCGCAATCTTGTTTCTCGCCTAATGTTGTGTGGTTAACCCAAAAACCCTAGCCACAGAAAAAAAACCTTGCCCTTTTGAGTTGCTGCCACAGCTGGCAAGGCTGGTTTGTCTTGACAGTATCCTGCGTAGAATTTCAATGACCCCCATCTTCCCTCTGGTCTTAGGCCTATTATGCCATCGTTGCTAACTGGCTCCTATTCACTGCAGTGTCCTGACTTCCCAGAGGGGCCTAGATAAACAAGGACTATTCAGTCCCTGAAAAGCCCGCCCCCTGCCAGCCTTGGTCTCTCCTTGTTTTAGTGCCAGGCTGCGGCGCGTCTCGCTCGCCACCGACGCCAGCAGCAGTGTGGCACCGTGCCATCGATTCTTCTGCACCACACAGCACACTTTCAGAGAGATTAAACTTAGACTTGACTGCGATGACACGATAAATGATGTGATGAGCGGCGGCCGCTAATGCGACTTATGAATGATGGGGAAGCCTGGAGTGGTGCAGGGCAGGGGCGTCTATGTGCCTTTCTGCATGTGTGCAAAAGGTTTCTGTGTTATGTACCGTGTGTGAAAGAGGGAGCCGTTATCTGTAGGTGTGGTGTGCTGTGATGTTGCAGGCCAAGCTGACTTCCTGTTGTTACAGTCCATCAGGGAGATCAGGGGTGGGGGATGCTCCCATGAGACTACCCCGTGAGAGTCACATGGTCTGGCTGCAATGCATTTAAAGGCCATGTTTTTTGTGTCTTTCTGTGTGTGTGTGTGTGTGTGTGTGTGTGTGTGTGTGTGGTGTGTGTGTGTGTGTGTGTGTGTGTGTGTGTGTGTGTGTGTGTGTGTGTTCTCAGTGTGTTAAGTGTGGTTTGTGAGTGCATTCCTGACCGCCACCTGAATTCTGACCCGAGTGTGAACTGTCTCTTCCTGGCTCCTTTTTTTTTTTTTTGGGTTTCATTTTCTGGCCTTCCCTCCATCCTTCCTCCTAATCAACAGATCTCGGAGGAAAACCACACATCTCTCCAGGGTGCCTCTCTTGTTCCCTCTCTATCTCTCCTAACCAGATGTTTGAAAGCTGTTTGTTTGTTTATCCAAGTCACTTTGATTGATGCTTATTATAAAACTGTGCATGCACGCTGATGCCACATACCACTGTATTAGGGTGACATATTTTAAATCATATTAATCAATCAATTGAAACAAAAGTTAAATTGCATCAGAAGTTGTCCACAGCCGTTGTGTCCGCTGGCGACTGTGGACCATTGGTAAGCAAGAGGGACAGTGTCCCTTAGACGGTAATGGCCCTCCTGTCCAGCCCACCTCCATCATTCCCCTGACTCGCCAGCTAATTTAAAGCAGTGCCCTTCTAATCGAATGGCTGTCTGATAAATCTACAAATCAGGACAGATGTCCGGCGGGGTGTGGCAGTGACACAGCGTCTAGACGGAGCTGAGAGGTGAGCAGACGCCTCCCAACAGGATTCAGATCCAAAGGAATCTCATCCCTTTACTCAGCTGGTTGTGTCCGCTGACGTGGAGTGGTATTTTAACCGAATCTGTTCCACCTCAATGTCTGAGGGGGTCGAGTCCTCAGGAGGACAGAGAGATACTCTCAGGCCAATGTGGCTTATTATGGACACACAACCAATGATTCTCAAGTGCACTCTGAGAAAATACCATTAGAGTTGATTGAAGCGTTATGGTAACAAGGTAGCAGGCTTGTATTTGGGTCAGGCTTTATCTAGGAAAAGGCAAGAGGCCCAGGGGCTGAATTCCACCTAATAATTGTATTGCCTCGCAACAGATAACACTGATGTAAAGCTCTTTATTGTTGATGATGAGTCTATTGAACCCAGCCATGCTCTTTCTCTTGTCCTTGGGGAGCTTATCCCTCAGGCAGGGCTGGTTGTGTTTTTATTAAAACCCAGGTTTAAATGGGCCGGGTCCTCTGATCGACAAGCAGATTAACCAACTAATAAAACAGACATCACGATATATAGAGAGGCCCTCTCTGAGACTCCGGCTATTAATATACAAATATGGAGGATTACTGTCTGCTTGTCTCCGTGGCCGTGGAGAGGGGATTAGGGTCCTGGTCCAGACAGATTGGATTTAATGTGTGTGTAAGACTAAACGATTGCTGTTCTACAAAGCCCTTATGTATGTGCGGAGCGATCTCTGCTCTATGGCTGAGACGTCACAACATCCTGTTGTGTTTGTGGATCAGTTACATCCGTTACATTTGTGTGTCAGTTCTGTTCAGAAAGAAACTATTAAAGTACTCTATTTTGGCGTACCATGCCACTTAGTTAGTCATCTGCAATGCCACATTTTTCTGCTTCACAGCCTGTACTAACCATATTTGCAGTATTATACAACACTTGTTTGCTCGACCAAACATGCAGTTTTGCAAGAGTGAATTTGAGGCCCTTTTTGTAGCATTTGTGTACTTTCATTTTTTATTTTTTATACTGTATATAGTATTTATCATTTTCAATACTCCAACTTTCTGAGAAATCATAAATAGTATCAAATTGTACCGTACTTTTGTTAACTGCAAGTCACCCATAAGCACAGCCACCTGTCACGGTTAAAGATAATAGAGCTGCAAAGATTGGTGGATTCATCGATTATTTGTCAACTGTTGAATTTATCGGCGACTGTTTTGATAATCCGTTTGCCAGTTTAAGTCATTATTTTATGAAAAAAGAAAAAAAAATCTCCACTTACAGCTTTTGAACTGTAATTATTTTCCAGTTTCTGAGCTACCTCTGAGAAAATAATCGACAGATTGATTGACAATGGAAATAATTATTGGTCGTGGTGATAAAAGATAACATTTTTTAGGACCACTGGAATGTCGTTTGAAATAAGCCTGTAGATGCCTAACTAAGAACTAACTATTACATATAACACTATAAAAGTATAATACTATATAAGATACAAAAATAAGTCAAATATAACAAAATCAATACTGTGTATACACAGAATCAATGACTAAAATGTCCAGTTTGTTGGATGGGTGGCGACCAACTTATACGTATGTATGGCCGTCATAAACGTCCATGTATGTGTGTGTTTCCAAAGCCTTTGACAGAACAGTACCTTGCGCCAAAATGATGCACAGCCTTTCTAAAACGGCCGTTCTCTCACAGTTGGCATGTACCTGTACATACCTTTGCTATTGTGGATACCCTGACCTCAGGTTTATGTTGTCTATGGACGTCTCAATGACATTTAAGTCTGAAACAGATCAATTTGGACTCAAATAGCAACAGAACAGGAAACGAACACACACAGTAGCAAATAGAAATCCGCATGACTCTCTTAACTTACAATCAACAATTTCATAGTCTACAGCATGCGCGACACTGAGAAATTAGTCCCAGTCTGGCATACATATTGTTCAGTCTAGCAACTCCATTTCAGCCTGACGCACTATTGAATTGACAAATTACTAGATAATGCACAAAAACAAGGCTCCGTCAAAAGCACAGACTTAGATTAAAACAGTAATCACAAATTATTTAATATTGGTTTACTCCTGTGAGAATATGTGTCCTGCAGAAATATGCATTTCCTTAAAGACGTCCCTCTCTCTATATCGTCACCATGCTCACATTCTGCAGAAGTAGTGAAAAAAAACTCCAGCGATTTGTAAGTCCCAACTTCTCCTTCAGCATTAGCTGTAGCCATAGGGGAATCCTCACAAAGACAGATGCAGATCTTTAAGGGACGATGGATTAATGCACAGACACAGAGGTGAAATTCCCAGTGGGCTACAAGTGACTAAACTGACTGTGGCTATAATCACTAAAAAGTGAAAACATGTGTAGTATCCTGTCCCACAGATGTCCTAGAGATAGCACTTGGTGTGTGTCCTTTACCTGTTTTAGCATGCGGCCCACACAGAAACACACACACACACACTCTGGGCTGTTTATCCCCAAGGGCGACCAGCTAAAGGAGAGAGAGACCCTTAATCATGTCCCTGTCCCGCGTCCTCGTTATCAGCCACGATTAATGAGCTCTCCATTAATGAAAAAAACTGAAAAAGAAGAGGAGGGGGCCAACCCCTCCTGTAGAAGAGAGAGAGGCGTGTGTGTGTGTGTGTGTGTGTGTGTGTGTGTGTGTGTGTGTGTGTGTGTGTGTGTGTGTGTGTGTGTGTGTGTGCGTGTGTCAGGGGGGCTGATAATAAACGCTCTCCAGGTGCAATGACATCACCCTCCAAGGTAGATGTGATAACTGTCACAGCTCGCTTTTGTTCAGGATGACAGGGCATTTGTGTTTGTTTAAGTGTGTTTGCATGCACGTGGGTGTGTGTATATGTGTGTGTGTGTGTGCACGTGGGTGCGTGTACATGTGGCCCCACACACAATATTGTGTTTTGATTGTCCAAACCCAACCTCTTGGGTTTAATCCGTTTTGCCTTTGTATATCTGTCTTACTCTTTTGTTTATGGTGGCTATATGGCGTCAGGGAGGAAGGGAGGGAGGCGAGGGATAAGGAGCGCTTGATGAGACAGTGGAAGAGGAGGAGGAGGAGGAGGAGGAGGAGGAGGAGGAGCGGCAGGTGCAACGGACACCCGGCACAATCACCGTCGCTCGGCAAAAGCAGCGACAGGAAATCAAGGTTGTCTTGGCAACCTGGCACTATCGATTAAGCGCGGCCGTCTCCGAGCTCACATCAGAGTCCCGGTGGAAATGGTGATGCGTTGGGTTTCAGGAGAGGAGAAGAGGGGAAACGAGTAGCAGGTAAAGAGAGAGGAAGGATGAGCATAAGCTTCATGTGTCTCCCCCAACACTTTGGCTCGGGCCGCCTTAACCGGACCTCAGCTCCATGTTGCTCTGAATGTCGTCCAGATCTACGAATGCAGAGCATTTCTCATCACCAAGTCATTTCCATGGTCGAGGCCTTCTCAGAACCCTGCAAACATTTAACGCGCCTGTGTGTCCCTCCCCCAGTGCGTCTGTCTCTGTATACGGGTCAGTGAGAGCACAGTTCTCTCAGTGTTTCCAGGCCATTAGTTCACATTGTGCAGTTTGATTTAGGGACCCTGTGGCACACATGAAGAGTTTACTCTCCTGTCTCTGTGGTGCAAACCCTTGCGTGCACGCAGTGACTTCCCCATGATTGTACACCGAGGTGGTGATGTTGCATAAGCCCTGCACAGAGGTAATCAATACGCAGTATTGACTTGTTAGGAGGAGTATTTTTGGCTGATACCGCACTCAATTGGTGTATCTTAGACAGGCCATGTCTCTTTCACACTCACTCCCCCTCCACCCTCCATTTCTTTCTCTCTCCTGGCAGAAGGTGAAATCGCCCTGTCCCAAATCTCTAGCAGATGTATCCTCCCTTTCTCTCTCTCTCTCTCTATCATAAGATTGGTTCCCATCCACTTGTCAATCGAATTTTCTGAAGTTCGGTAAAATAATTCATGCAAATAAAGCTGGTGAAGGTGTGTTTCCATCCAACGGCCTTAAAGTGAATAAAACCTTGTGTGTAATGACGTCACATGCTGTTTTGCAATCAAATTGGTATATCAAATTGACATTATAAAGGTGTTTCACAACACGAGTTGTAACAGTGCTCATGTGCCAGCTGATAGCAACATATCAAGCTATAATAATGACGCTATCAACACATTGATGCAGATGCACGTAAATGCCCGACGACAACGGAGGCAGCCTGTGGTGTGGGGACGAGAGCGCTCCAAACTGTTCTGGAAGATCGTGGTTTAGAGACACTTTTGGTTGAAGCATTTTGATGTCCGTATAGCTAATCACAAATCATTATATATATTTATATATATATATATATATATATATATATATAAAGATAAAATCCGAAACGTCACTTGTGAGATTGGTAGGGTGTGTAGCCGGAGGAGATCTACTGCTATCTTCATATTGAAAGGACAACAGTACAAAACTCTCCCTGTCTCCATCCCTCCCTCTCAGTCGCTTCCTCCTACCTCCCGCGGTCAGTCGAACACAGAGCACTCCTCTGTCCTGCCATCATGTGGCTTTTACAGCCTGGTTAACCCGTAGCTATCTGCTGAGCCAGGCTCTTTATTGTTTCACACCACACTTGTAGTGACTTTCAGTATCTCAGTTTTGGCTTAGGCACTTACAGAGGTAGTTATATTCAGTCATATTTTGGTAATTATTCGTATTTGCTTTCTTGCCAAGGGACAGATGATTAGATTGCCACCACACAAATGTCTGTTTGGTAACATTAAGCTGCAGTTAGAAGCCAGTTTTAGCTTAGCTTAGAATAAAGACTGTAAACATGGAGAAACAGCTGGCCTGGCTCTGTCCAAAGGTAGCACAATCTGTCTTGTAGCATCTCTAAAACTCCCTTATTAACATGTGATATTGTTTTTTCTTCTGAGAGAAAAAAAAAAACTCTTCTCAAAAACCCAAGGGTAAAAACAATAATTTGCGGTTTTATAAGGAGTTAGACGGGCTTTATGCTGGACTATTTCTCGGTCGGGCGTAGTGATTTCCTGTCACTGCGTCAGGCCAATAACAACAAATGTTCATTAGTAAGCTTTAGAGGTGCTGGTGGGTGGATTTTACCACCTTCAGACAGAGCCAAGGGTAGATGTCCAAACCCAGCGCCGTATGAGTTAATTCACACCGTTGATGATTTAGTGTGGCGAAACAAATATATGACAGAAATCCACTTGATTGGCTATTTCTTTATATATTGATTGATGGGGACACTTTGATATTGTTTCCTGTATGAACCAGTAGCGTGCATGCATCACTTAGTGAGTCATAACAATGAACCACAACTGGCAGGACTTGGCGCCAACGCGGTTTTGACAACAGTGACTGAGTTTATACTGAAGTTCAGTGGTCAAATGGAACTTAGTAAATGTACTCAAGTACTATACTTAAGTGTACATGTTGAGGTGCTTGTACTTTACTTGAGTCTTTTCTCTTCATGCCACTTTCTACTTCTACTCTGCTACATCTCAGAGAGAAATATATTCGGCAAGATTATTTTTTGGGCTTTTCTGCCTTTATTTGACAGGTCAGCTAGGTGAGAAAGGGGAAGGGGGGAGACATGCAGGAAATGGTCACAGGTCAGATTTGAACCGTGGACCTCTGCATCAAGGCATAAACCTGCTCTACCCACTGAACCAACCCGGCCACAGAAACATCATACTTTTTACTTGTTACTAGTTACTTTACACATTCAGATCATTGCACACAAAACACATGTAGTTTATAAAATACAATGTTGTCTTATGAATTAAACCAGCTGAAATGATTAGACCATTAAACACACAACTGGTTGGATCGTTTCCAGTTTCTATGATTAGAGGATTTTCTTTATTGAGCATTGAGTTTACTTTAAATTTGAACTTTAAGTACATTTTCCTGATGATACTCACATACTTTTAACTAAGTAACATTTTCAATGCAGGACCTTTTCTTGTAACAGAGTATGTTTACAGTGTGGTATTAGTACTTTTACTTCTTAGTCTGAATACTTCTTCAACCACTGCCAAAGTTAATATTGCTTAATTAGACACAGCAGTCAGACTTAGCACGAACACATGATCAGGTGAGAACAGAACTGAACTGAACACGACAAAAATTGTACGTAGCCTAGAGTAACGTCTTACAAAACTTTAGGGGCGCCTAACATCCCAACTCCCCTCTCATCTCTCTTTATTTGGGGCTATTCTGGGCTGGACTAATGTGGCGGCGGTGCTGCGTGCTGAGTGAGTCAGCGGTCATTAGGGCGTGCAGACAGCACTCTGCCGGAGGCCACAGGAGCCAGTCAGTCTAATGATGAGGCCAGGGAAGAGCGCTCAGGACGTCCTATAGCTCCATCCAATTAGCCTCCCCCCGGCCCCGCCCATAGTCACCATTACTTTGACCACGCAGGACAGCTGAGAGACGCACATTAAGGTCTCCACATGGACAAAAAAGATCTACTGAGTGCTTCTCTTCAGCAGTGGAAGACGTGTTCAGATCCTTTGGTTGAAGTTAAATTACTAATACCACACTATAAAAATACGAGTAACGAGTAAAAGTCCTGCATTGAAAGTATGCTGGTATGCTAGTATCATCAGGAAAATGGACTTAATTAATACGCATTTACAAAAGTACTCAATACAAAAAAATCCTCCCATTTTAGAAATTGGAAACGTGTGAAAAGTGTTTCAGCTGTGCTTGTAGGCTGCTATACTGTGTATATATATATATATATATATATATATATATATATATGTGTGTGTGTGTGTGTGTGTGTGTGTGTGTGTGTGTGTGTTTTGTTTGCAAGAATCTTAGGTTGTAAAGTAACCAAAGCTGTCAGATGAATGTAGTTGAGTCAAAAGTCGAATATTTCTCTCTTAGATGTAGCGGAGTAGAAGTAGAAAGTGGAATGAAAAGAAAAGACTCAAGTGAAGTACCGCAAAGTTGTACTTGAGTAAATGTACTCAGTTACATTCCACCACTGCTCTGAATTGATTTTTCCTCATCTTTCATTTCCTTAAAACCTGGTTTACTATATGCACATGCATTTTGCTCCGTAAGTCTCAACTGTGTATGTTTGTGTGTGTGTCAGCCACAAGTACCTGTAGGAACTGTCATGTAACTGACTTGAGGGAGAGAGGGAGAGGGAGAGGGAGAGGGAGAGAGAGAGAGAGAGAGAGAGAGAGAGAGAGAGAGAGAGAGAGAGAGTGCTCAGATCCAGTCATCCTCCCCTGGGAGAGGCAGACTGAACAGGAATGTAAACATGGCAGCTAAATAAACTGCTGTGTGGGACAGAGAGAGAGAGGGAGGGGGGGAGGGAGGGAGGGGGTTGGGTGGCTTTCGGGATCACTCAAAGAAAAAGGACCGACTATGACAGGCTTTGCAGTTTGAATTGGAATCCATCTCTCTAATTCTACTTTGTTATGTACTTAAGTAGAACTGTCACCTGACCGTACTTTACTTTGTTATTGATATTTCTTAAACTTTCACGCTTACTCTACTACACATCCTAGATACCATGTATACTTTCACTCCACAACATCTCCGCAAAACATCTTCGTTACTCGTTCCTTGCAAGTAAATGTTTTTGTACGTTGGGGCGAACAAAAACATTTGAATTCAGTTGATAATCATTGTCTTTTACTTCTAATAATACATTTAGTTTACAATTACTTTTGATACTTGCTACAGTAAATACCAGATACTTTAAGACTTTTACTCTAGTAAAAGGTGACTTTAACTTCTACCAAAGTCATTTCCTGGTAAGATACTTGTACTTTTACTTAAGTATTGATTTCAAGTACTTTATATAAGACTGGCTCTGTCAGAGTAAATGAGTCTGAATCAGGACAGATGCAGATAATATGCAGCGGTTGCAATCAAAGAATTGAACCTGGGAGGGGAGGCGACAGGCATCCACCGTGCATCGGCTTACAAGGACAGCTCAGCATTCCTCTCCCTCCCCTCTTTTTAACACCTTATCTCAACCTCTCACTCTAAAATAAGATGCACTCACGCCATGTCACATGGCAGCAGACATCACCCACAGCTCCTCAAATACTCTGCAGACTTTGGGAAGCTTCAGCGTGCAGGAGGCTGCCTTTTTTTTTTTTTTTTTTATTGTTTCCGCAATATCAACCGGCGCAATAAACACGTCGCGAAAGGCTGTGACATATCGCTAAAGACAGAATTGTTTTTGTGTTTAATTGAAAGAAAATGTAGAAAACTGAAAAATGTCACTATCATTTTTTTTTAAAGTGGTGCTTTGTATGGTCAATTCACATGGTTACATTGGTTCAATACAAGAATGTTAGAAATTATTTCATTTAATTTGTTTTACATAAAACCAGCAGTATTTTTTTTTTAGCAAAATACAGCAACCGAGTACACTTTGTGTTTTGAGTAATACTGTCATCGCGATATTCCTGCAGCATTATACAGCAAACAGGACTTCACACTTTATGTTCTTCTTTGCAAATGAAATAAAAAATGTGATGTGCATTCTTTTTAGAACACAATAAGTTTGTAGAAATGTCTCGTGACATGTCGTCTGTAGAAGAGTCTTATTCAACTTTTGGTTTTGTTAAAGAAGGAAAAGAGAGAACGCGATACTTCTTTATCGGAACGAATGACAATCGCACCCATGTATCGTGAAAGAATTGAACTGGGACAAAAGCATATTGTCCCAGCCCTAGTCGACTATCAAAGCTGTTTATAGTGATGGTACAATGCCAAAGATCATTTATTTTTACATTATTACGCTATTTGAAATTGCTTGGCCTTCACAGCGCTGACAGTCGTCTTTCGGCAGGCTCCCTGCGTCTCTCTGTCTGTGGCGTCTTCAGGCGCTCTGCGACCCCCCTCCCACTAGTAGTCTAACCCTTCAGGCTTTTTTAATGTGGTGATCTGACTGTTGAGCACAGGTGCTGCCCGGCTGCTGCCATGAAGTCTTTCTTGTTACCATAACCCGAGGCAGGTGGCAGCCATTACCACCGCAGATTTAGTTGTCACCGTCTCACCAGGGGCGGGGTTAGAAGGGGGGCACGGGGTGGCACTGCCCCCACACACACATACCCCCACCCACCCCACCCCCCTGTGCCACCCCACTTAAAAAATCCTGGAATCGCCCCTGCGTCCCACAGCCTGTTCTGCTCTCCCAGCCCACAATGGCTACCGATGGACGACTGTGGACATGGGTGAGTAAGCTGCGCTGCCATGGCACAGTGTCCCTCTGCCACTCGTCCCTTCCTACCAACAGCACTTCTTAAAGGCACCCTCCTATCAGGTCCCTGTCCTTCCCTGTTTTCCTTTTTTCTCTCCCTCTCGAGGCCTTTCATTTTCTCCCGAGGTGGATCAAAGAAATGAGGTCTGTGGAGGCGTATGGAACCAGACGCTGTGTCAACAAGAAGCTTTTTTTCTGCATTCTCCGCTTCTTACTTAGCTGGAGTTTACTGTGGAAAGAAATCCCTGTAGAGCTTCCGAACGCTATATATTTATTTACAGTGGTCGTTTAAATCCAGTCATCTCTTTGCCACAACGTCCTCATCATACACCATGCTGCACTTAAATGTGAGCCACCAATATATCTATTCTTTTGGCCACCAGCTCATCAATCTATCCTGATATTCTACCTGATGTCCTCTTCTCATCCTTCTCTTTGTCCTCCCGTTAGCATCTCTCTCTCTCCCCCCCCTCCCTCCATCCCTGCCTCCCACACCGGGCGCTGGGCCAGAGGTGCTAAACAGCGTCTTAACCTGGTGTCTGAGTCTCGACTCATCCTTTATTCATTCCCATTAAAGGAGCATGAGAGTTGTTCTCTGCCTGTAACCGCTGCCTTTCCCCCCTCCATTAGAAAGACAAACGGCCGCAGTGCGAGTGTATCTACCTAGTCTTCTGTACGTAACTAATGGGTGGGGCATGAATGAAATGTGCATGGTAGGGTTCTTCTGATACCTGTGTCCAGTTTGGGGCAAGACAGACCAAATGGTGAGGCTGTACAATACAGGGGTATAAAAAAACGTCCAAAACGCACGTCTTAAGCAGTAGTTTTCTGTCTAAATATATATTTTGTTTGGTACACCAGTGAGAATTCAACCCACTCTGTATTCAGTTCAGCTCCATGTTCACATTTGGCTGCAGTCGTAATTGTTTTTAGTTTATTAAATTTGGTCTCAAGCTACTTTCAAAGTGGCATACAAATGTGGTAAAAACCTTGACATCCTCATTTTAGGAAGCTTGCAATCATCTTGAAATATTGATATTGTAAAACAGAGGCACAAAGACACAAAAACCATACCACGCACTCTGCCAGAGTACACATGTGCAAACAAATGCCTCCAGCAGTGCCATTTAGCTGGCAGTGGGCCAAAATCGTCCTTACGATATAAGCCCTGAGGATCTCTTATATAGTACCTCATGTAGAGTACACACACACACACACACACACACACAAACACAGGCCAAACAATATCAGCATCTCCCACCTTTACAACCTTGTTTCCCTGTGAGGAGCCTGTTTGTATGGAAAAAAACTAAGATAAAAAGAGGAGGACAGCAGACGATGGGAGGAGAGGAGTGAGATAAAGGTTAAGAATGGTGATGAAAATGGAGAAAAGTGCTACGCCAGCGACTCCGGCAGGGAGACAGACAGGAGTGAGCATTTCTGCCCCGCTGGTGGAATTTTGAGAGTGTAGGGAGAGGTGTGTGTGTGTGTGTGCGTGTGTGTGTGTGTGTGTGTGTGCGTGTGTGTGCGTGCGTGCGTGCGTGCGTGCGTGCGTGCGACAGGTATATTGAATATCAGCACATTGTGTGGGCTGTCATCCTTACAGTTCCTCTCTCCCTGGACTGTACTTGCAGCATCTCAAGCCCTTTACATAGATGGTACAATGCGCTGCAGACCAAATAAAGATCATTGATGATTCTTGGAGTTGAGAGATTCTATTGTGTATTAATACATCTTTGCATTTCTATGCATTTTTACTCGTCTTTGACTGTAGGGAATGTGTGTCATATGGTGCATCGGTGTATGTGTACACAAAATGTGTGTTATGTTTAGCAGAGGTAGGTAGGGGATTGGGTGAGCACCTGCGCAGTAATCCAGCCAGTTGGTTTTGGAGGAGCCATTTAAAATGAGCGGAGGCATTAAAGAGAGGTGGCTGAGGAGGTCAGGACTTTCCTTTAATCCTCACAGTGCTGCTGCCAGAGGAGAGTGACGGGGGCAGAGAGGCAGCAAACTGCACTACTGTCACCGTGTGTTTTGGAAGGCCTGAGGCTGGCACTGTGCCACTATAACACTGTATATTAAATAAACAGCAGGCACTAATTATAGTCAGTTAGAATTACACTGAGGTGACATGGCTGCACAAATACAAACACATACCCACAGACCAGATGTATATATACCCTCAGATGTGTGTAAAAAAAAGAAAGAAATAGCTGGCATCTGCAGAAACATGCTGGCACACACTCACACACAGCCAGGCAAACATCGGAGCTTAAAACAACAGTCCAGCTTGTTCAGATATCACACACCATCCTATTGTTTCCCAGAGACCTCTCTCATTGATGAAAAAACAAAAAACACACACACACACACACACACACACACAAATTACCAGCCCCATGGATAAGGGGCATTACAGTAAAGTAGCAGGTGCCTGTCCATCACAGCAGAGCCCCGGCTGATTTGATGGTAATCTATAATCTGAAAGGCTTTGATGCCACCGCCGTGCTTATCAGCCAGGTTTGTTTGGCCAGGCTCAGAGCGCCAGATTTAACAGGATGACAATGTTGCGCGATTAACCTTTGCTGTTTTTTGAAAAGCAGCTTCATTGCTGCTGTTTTAATTCACACATGAATGGGTTGATGGTTGTATGGGGTATGAGTGCACACAGGCACTTCACTGTGGGGAGTTTTTTGTCAGTTGATGGCTCCAGTGTCACATTACAAAATATGTAAATATGTAATGACTCATTTAGGCCTGACCTGAAGCTTAAAATCATTTCCTAAGATTTTGAATATTTTGCTGTGCTGTTTGTTTGTCTTTAGTACAGGATACTACAGATAGACTAATTATCATCTCTGGCCCATTATCGGGCATTTTTTTGTCAGTTTGCAAATTATCTGTATCAGCGTTTTATTTGCCTGAAAACAGATAAAGTGAATGAATTAAATAATGTTCTATGTTGGCTCTTCTACAGCTCTGTGTCTGTCCCTCTGCTGACTTAAAGCCCCCACACCATCTGACTCTCTGCTACTGGGGATTTTGTTGAAAGTTTCTCATTTATTAAATATTTGCTTAAAGCTCCATTGTGTAATGTTTTGAGTTGATTCTTAGTAATGGAAAAAAACTTTGTTCTTTCACAACTATGTGCTCATTCACGTGTAATTACTTCCACCAACTAATCAAAGTATTCTCAAATGCATAGAATCTGCCATTCAGAATCATTCAGACGATATACAAGCAACTCACTCATATATTTTAAGGCCTGTTGAAGATGGAGGATCGCGCTGATATATTAATAACATTAGCTTGCATTGGTTTGGGAACCCGATAGCTGATGTCAGCAATGAAATGGAACCAAAATAACGAAAACGTAAAACTATTATTACACTAGAAGGAACACACGGACAAAGTCGTACTTCTTGGAATAATACGGCCACCGTAGGAGTTAAAATGCGGAATCAGAATGGGAGGGGCTGGAAAGTAATATTTAGTTGGTTGACATATACAATTTCACCGCTAGATGGGAGAAATTCTTACACAATGTAGCTTTAAAGCCTTTACACTAAGTTTTGTGTTGGGAGCATTTAACATTCCAAAATCCTAATTTTAACAAAATCCTAAATTTTCATTGTCACTGTAAAGCTATTTCGGTTCCAAAAATCAGTTATCGGTTTCATTGACTACTAATGATAGGTATCAGTATCGGCCTTGAAAAACCAGTATCAGTCGATGCCTACAGGGTAATTCAGAGTTAAACAGGCAAGCTTCCTCCTAAACATTGTAAACATTATACATGAGAATGCATGTATAATGCATTCCCATCTCTCTCGCTGTAATCTAGTTTGTGCTGGGGGTTTGTGGATTTACTACAGTGGTGTTATTAATCCAGATTTGCTGCTGGATCCGCCATGTTACTATGTGCAGGCTGGAAATGCAGCAGACAGTGGAGCTGTTGGTGGTGACGTGTACGGCTCACATGGCGCCGACTGCTTTTATTGGACAATAATGGGATGCTGCCATGGATGACTTACAGGGACACACCCGCAACCTTCCTTATGGAGGGGTTTTATATGAACACAAGGCGCTTGGTGAGCAACTGTGGAAGGTTCTGCTAGAACGCATGTGAAACATCGGATGATGTATTTTTTATAACTGTGTGTGTGTGTGTGTGAGATTGTGCCTCACAGTGGAGCATTTTGCACGGGTCTCACACGGATCTCATGTTATGACAAGTTGCTAAAATGTTAAGTCCAATAAAACTTCATGTTATTGCTGTTTTCTGCATGTTGATCCCATTACAGTTGGACAGTGGGGGCGCCGTGGAAGAAGTCCGGACTCATCAGTTCATTATTTGAACTTGGGATGCAGTGAGCAAGCTAATGAGTTAATAGTGTTAGGTTATCAGATTAACCTAGACATACGTCTGCACGGTATTACCCTGTGGAATAAAGTATAGATTAACACTGTAACTTTATGTGATGTACTCTACACACATTTATACATCAGCTATGGTAATCCATTCATTAATTATAGGCAAATTCAATGTAACAAGAACAAATGTGTAGACCAGGTCACATAGAGACAAAAAGCAACTGGTTCTTCGGTCTCACCTGTAGCTCATTGGCTGTGTTTGTGCGAGTCGCATTCTGTCTGGCATAATTCACAGCCGTTCACTCGCTTCCTCTGAAAGTAGTCACCATCCTGTCTTCTTCTGGCAGGTACTGGAAGTGTTGTGTCAGCTCTGATAGCCCCTTCAACTTCCTCCTGATCCTAAGATAAAACTTCCCCTTGCCTGCAGGGGCTCAGCAGGAGATGTGTGGAAATACACTGCAATCGGTCTGCGGTGGAAAATGGAGATATTAGAATGCGGTTAAGGTTAGTTATACATGGAAATTCAGGCTAATTAGAAACAAGACAAATGCCAGTACCTCTACTACATGAGGAATTTCTTGTTCCTCTGGAGAGACAGCTTCTCTCTCTGTTCTCCCTCCTCAACTTTCTCCCTCTCTCTGTTGCTGTCCAGTTGGAGCACCTGGGAGGAAGCAGCTGTAGGTGGTGATTACAGTTCAGACTCCAAAATAACCTCTCCTCCTCTCTGCTTGCTTGCTCCCTCCATTCTCTCCTTCTCCGCCGCCCTCTCCCAGCCTTCCTTTCTCTGAATCACCCCATTATGAAAATAACAAATATAAGAAGTCCACGATATAAGAGGGACAGAAAGAAGAAGGACAAAAGAAAAAAGCCCAAATGCTCTAAATTGCCTCCATTCTCAGCCCTTAATGTGTGTGTAGCCATGTAAATAAAGTGACTAATACACACTCTCTGGCGCATTAATATGGGGATCGGTTGGCTCAGCTCACACAGATGAACACAGGATGAATAATGTTAGCTGAGCATTGCTGAATATGACCACCCCTCTCTCCACCCACCTCTTGTGTGTGTGTGTCTGTGTGTGTTTACTTCGTTAAAGCTCCCATCAATCACACGCCCAGGACGCTTTTTAGCAAGGACACACCCCCACACACACACTCTCTAAGACACCAACACACACACTCCTTCTGAGTTTATTAAAAAGTATTATCACTGATCTGTAACAGCTGCATGCGCATGCACGCGCACGCACGCACACCCGCACACAAACACACAGCTCTAACACAACCATCAAAAGAAGTAAGTCACACGTGTGACAAGAGTTAGTCATTGGACAGATCTGTCTTTCTTTAATCTTCCTCTCGGATACTGAGCACATCACCACAGTTGAACAGGAAGGCCAGTGTTCAGGGACATGCACTTCCCAATTGAGTTCCCCCTAAACCACAGGGAGCACACAGGGGTACAACACAGCTCTGTTTGACCCAGTTCAGCCACTGTAGAGTCAAAGAGTCAAAGAGCAAGCCCCCTGTCTCTCCACAATGGTTTTACCCCCAAACTGTTGTAGCTCTCGTAGAGTCATATAGTACCCTTACAACTGTGCAGCTGAGATGAGTCATATGGATGCACTAGTAACGTGACTGGTTGTATCAGCATTTATGTTTGTTGCCCTAAAGCAGGGGTTTGGGTTACAGGGTCCTTGGCGAAACTCTGCATAAAGTATGCGCCCTTGAGCAAGTCACTGCATCCCTATGAATCTGTCCTTGGAAGAAGTAAAACCAAAAGGGATATTTTCCTAAATTGGGTGGTATTAAAAAATTTTAAATATTGAGATCCCACGCACAAGTCAATGGTTCGCCAGAAAATAGATGGCCATAATCTTAAAATATGTAAGTTTTGCCCCAAGGACAAAACTGTCATCAGATACGCATCTTAAGTGTTTTTACTTGGGGATACTTGACATGAAAAAGAGGGGAGGCTCTATCCCAGAAAACATCTGGCTGTTCCCTGTTGAATGACTTCACAGTAGGGGTGACATCACATGGGATAGTCCCAAGAGTCCTGTCCAATGACTGCAGTGTGCTTGGGTAATGGAGGTCCCACCCTGTTGGCTGGCGAGAAACCCTGGTCTGGCCTTCATCTTTCAGCCTCAGGGAGCAGCAGCCAGCATCTGACCAGAGCAGAAAAGAACATGACTAAGCTAAATGAAGGACGAGACAGCTGTTTGTTACTTGCATCCAGTCAGAAAATAACATAATTCTTTTGTTGGCAGTCGTATTAGTTCAAACTATTCTCACACATATGATCAGTTAAGCACTGAATCTGAGTCTGGCTGACGTGCGTTGCCCTTCAAAGCTCAAAAGCAACAGTTCATTTTCTCCTGTTTACAGTGCTGGGATACACTAAGGGAGGTGATATAACAGAGTACACAAGAGTCCCACAGCAGCAGTGTTTGACTCACTGTAGGCCCATTACCATAGATGGCAGAGGGAAGTGAGAGATCTGTGCCTATCGATTGCCCCAGCTGGACTGTCGATATTCCCCTTCGAATTCTGACACAGCTAACTAATGGTCTTCCAGGTCGGTGGCTACCAGACGCACGCCTACGCACCATCCCAGCACCTCTGGGTGTAATGGACAAAAAGGGGGCCCATCAATACATCAATACATGACGGCCTTCATTTACCTGCTGCCTCAGCCATTTCACCAATCAGTACTGCATTGAGAAGGTGCATTAAAAACAGCGCTGCTCACTCAGCCTGTGATTTTTCATCTGTCCGCCCCTGTTCTACAAATCATAGTTCACGTGTTAGTCATTGCAAGTACAGTCATATTGAAGGGAGGATGTGTAATTTGACTTCCTTACACAGACTTTAGGTGAGGTCTTGCAACATGTACCCTTTGTGTCCCACCTGGTTCAGCAAGAAAAAATGTGTCGCTGTCCATCCGACAGGCCGCTTGTAATCCGCCCTCGTGGTCATTTAACAGCAGGGTAATGGTGTGAATGCTACTGGTTGACTGCTCTTCAGTTTGTAGTCGCCCTGGAGGCTGGTGTTGTGGGGAGAAGGGGCTAACCCTTCCTGATCACATGAGGAAAAGCCACTTTGCCTGGGGAGAAAGGAGAGGATGTAAGGGGGCTAGGGGGGATACGTGGGGGACTGAGGTGACAAAAGAGCTTTTGTGGATGCAAGTTTACGGCGTTAACCCCTTTCTCTCGCTGCTTCATATGAATAACAAGAAGCCACTGTGACAACTGAGCAATAGCCCCGGGCAGTGCGTTTGATAATGCATTGCATGTGTGTGTGTGTGTGTGTGTGTGTGTGTGTGTGTGTGTGTGTGTGTGTGTGTGTGTGTGTGTGTGTGTGTGTGTGTCTGTGTCTGTGTCTGTGTCAGGGGTTGGCCTCGGGTGTCTTGTGACCGAGCTGACATTCTGGAGAAATGAGAGAGTGGTCAGCTGTTGTCAAAATGCCACAAAGAGAAGGATTTTCTACAAAAAAGAAGCGCTCTCGATGCACTTTTGCGTGTTAGTGTCAGAATTAGTGAAGGCACAGTAGGTTGTCAACATGGATCTGGGCCACGGCTTCGCTGAGGTGTGCTGACCTGCTGATTGCTATAAATGGGGAACTTGCAACGGTTGTAAAATTAGATGTAACCAATAAACAAAAAGGGTTATTTCTGCACTTCCACCTGTCCGTGAATGTGTGTACAAATGTGTGTACAAGTGTGTGTGTGTGTGTGTTGCCTGTTGCCCTACAGCCTGTCCCCTCACCGAGACATCTGTCACATAAAGCCACAGCGTCAACCAGGCGACCTTTACTGAGGGGCAGGCAACCAGAGAATGCACAGACCAGTGTAAATATTGTCCATCGCCCTCACTCTTTTAGTTTCTATCTCTCAATCCTCCTGTCACCTTCTTGTCATCTCTTATTTTATCATTTTATTATCATCACTTGATTTTCCTCTTGCAACCTTTTTGTGTCTCCTTTTCCCAGCCTCCGTCTCTCCTCTGTTCTCTCTCCGTCTTTCTTTCTCTGACAGTGTGTGACACTCCCTCCCTGGGGCAGCCATCAGTTCAGATGAGCATCGCATGTGACAGGCCAGCTTTGTCTTTTTAAGCCATTAGCTGTTCCTCTCTTCCCACCTTGCCACCGTTTTCCTCTCCGTTTACCTTTTCTACCCTCTTCGCCCCGTGTTTGTATTAATCTACATAACAAACACAGTCTCGACTCGAGTGAAGAGTTGACGCGTGTAAATATGTGACAGTGCTGATGACGCCGCTGTTCAGTCTCCTTAATGAACTGAGGTGTTGAGTTGAATTTACTGATGCCAGTGATAAATCTGAGCTATACTTGCAGGTAAGCAAGATTTAATGAGATTTATTTGGAGAATTGTTTGTCAGTGTGCCTCCCCCTCCCTCGTCGTAGGCCAGTGTAATTCTCCCTGCTCTGTACTCCCCCACAGTAAACTGTCAAGCCTAATACAGGCAGGAATGTCCAGTCACCTGCTCCTAAAATGCAACAGCCCTGTGCTACACTAACCTAATATAGACCTGCACTACACAAGCAGGTTGGATAACACCGTTATTGCTCATTGCATATATTTATACACACACCTCAGCGTGCCCCATCTCAGCTGTTGAAACTAAAATCACGCATTAAAGTCAATATGAGGTTTTAAAACATGTCAGAATAACAAAAGATGATGGGATTTGATTTTTGTGTTGTACCCGTTTCTTCGTAAATAATGTACAGATTAGTAGTAGGAATGATACATCATAGATCATGATCCTGTACTACTGTGCAGTGCTAACAGGCAGAAGGCAGTGGCGGAGCGAGGGGATGGTGTCTAGAGCACCAGCACCAAAATGGTTCCTGAAAGGCCCCGGATCTTTCAGGTCTCCTCAAGTATCTTCGGCCGGCAAATGAATGGAGCTAAAGTTTAACTACTGGGGAAATATCGCCTTCGTTTGAAGATTAGTGATGCTGTTTCCGTCAGCTTAATACCCAAATATGTATGTTATGTAACTTAAAAATAGCTCAACCTCTTTTCTCAACATCTGTTGTGTTCGGGTTTTAGAAAGATGAAGACAAAACAGGATGTAGGCTGTACAGGATGATCCTTTTCAGGTTTTTCCCAAAGATTTTTCTATAATCAAATGGCATGAAAAATAGTGCATTTAGGTGTTGTAAGCCCCCCACCTGAGACCCAAATGTTTACAACATCCAGCTCCACCTCTGGCCTGAAGAAAGACTGGTTGCATTTGCAGCATGTTAGCCATAGCTTGGAAGCGCTCAGCCGTCTGACCCGTGTGTTTTACTGACAGAGTTGGATCAAGCTGTGAAATTGGATTCTGTTGTCTGATAACACATAGAACAGTTTGGCCTGCCACTTGACAAATGATTATCACACACCTGAATACATCTGCCTATTGTCCAGCCGTGATGCATGAGTGGATGATTTCCACACAGTATCTGCTGGCCCAGTGTAGCTGTCATTAGCGCTGAAGTGGTTGGAGGAAAAGGACACAAGCTATGTAAATGAAGTTTGATGCTACTGATGTAACTGACTACATTTAAACAGGCTGAATACCTTTTAGGCAGTTGCTCTAATAATATCCTCACAGAGCCTCCACTCAAAATGTCAACCCTAGACACAAACTGGCAAAATCAAAGGAGAAGACGACCATTACACCACTGCGCAGCTTTCAAAAGCTATCAGTCCATAACTGCAGCCTGAATGGAGTCTGACAGCAGAGGTGACAGGGACATTTCATTTGGCTTGCGACACTCCAATGAGGTTTGACGGAGGCTAATGTAACATTAGGCAGGTCTGTGTTTGGTTGCCAGCCTGTTATTGCAGAACTTAACAGAAAGGGAAACAACTGTTTACCCTGGTGTGTGCTGATGCTTTCCTGTGCGGGCTAACTATTTGTGTTGTTGTTTTGGTGTTGTTTAGAGGTGATTTCAGGTAACATAGTTTATTTTTACTTGGTGTATGGGTCTGAAGGGGAAAAAACAGTGACAAATCAACCGTAGAAAAGCATAAAAACAGAACAGAGAGATTAAAGAGAGAGCAGAAGGAAGCATGGCTGCAGGTTATCTGGGCTTACCAGAATCTACAGCAGGTGTTTCCTCTCTGTTTCTCCCCCCCCCCTCGCCTCCCCGCTCATTCCCCTCTAACCCACCTTCACTGCATTCTCAATCACCTGCCTATACTGTATAGCTGGACCAGTTCACTGGGTGGGCATTCTCTCACCACCGACCTGCTGAGTGTTAGAGAACTGGAGCAGGCCTCTTCATGCTGCACGAAGGAAGGGAGGGATGGTGCACAGACACTCTAACGCTTGTATTGTCTTCCCGTCAACCATGCACTTCTTGTTCTCCCTTCTTGTTCTCCCTTGGCAAAACTGACCCGGTCTGGTGTGTCTGTTTATCAAGCATAAACAATTAGGATTATATATATATATATATATATATAATCGTAATCTTATTACGATTATTTTGCGATTTTGGAGGGAATGATCATTTTTGTATCATTATTCTCATTTTAATTTCAAATTATTAACATTGAAAGAAACTGAAAGGATTATAGTGTGATTTTTGTGGATATGTATGTACGATTGTGATCATTTGTGCAGCCCTAGTTGAAAGTAATGACTAAACAGTTTGAATGGTAAGCTATCCACTTTTACATAAGGAATTGTTTATTGTTTTGCCTGTATTTCTTGTGTGTTTACTTGTTTGTGTGTTTTTTTGCTGTATAGAAGAAAATGCTGCTGCTGTAATAAGGAAATTTCCCCGTTGTGGGATAAACAAAGTATAATCTAATCTAATCTGTTATACATTTAGAACATACATTGTGAATCAATGAACGGGTACACAAGTTCATCAGACAGGGCTATGGGGGTACCTCAGACCAAGTCATCATTTTGATTGTAACAATTCAAATTCCAATTCTGATTCTTCCTTTTGTATACCAGTTCCAGTTGGAATCGGATCACATGCTTATTCCACAGATAAGAGGAACATTTTGATTTAGAGGTGATTTACAGTTCTATGGGGCTTTAATAAAGACTCACTTTACAGCGTTGTAACGGTGCCTGGAAGTACGATGGTCGCTACGGAAACCAAAACTTGGTTACTTGTGTTACATTTGGAACTGATAATTGGATTCAAATAATACAATAAACGAAATTATTCCATTGGAATCCTAATTCTTTTGTTAGAACCAGTTCTCGATGCCCAATCCTTAGTGACCACCCATGAGGGTTGAAAGCCCTCTACATGCCCAGCATGCCTTTTAACGGCTTAACATACAGAACACACACACACACACACACACACACACACACACACACACACACACACACACACACACACACACACACACACACACACACACACACACACACACACACTCTCTCTCTCTCTCTCTCTCTCACTTAGGTGTACCGCTATTATTACCTTTGATGGGGCTGTCTCACCAACATAAACATGGGTTGGGAGACAAGTGTATACTTGGTGGCCGGGGCATTGCTGTGTGTGTGTGTGTGTGTGTGTGTGTGTGTGTGTGTGTGTGTGTGTGTGTGTGTGTGTGTGGTATGATCACACCCTCCCGTCCCTACCAGCCCACTAGCCTTATTTAGAAGAGCCGAGGCGCCAGATGCAGTAATTCTCCGAGGACGCCCAGTGTAACAGACTGTGTGTGGTTCATCACCATGCTCGTTTGCAACACTAGGATTGGTACACAGAACAGCCTGCGACTTCCCCTCACTAGAAATACAGCCCATTATCTGGTTGTCATTGAGGCACAGCAGCACTATCAAGACCAACCCTGAGTAATAAAGGTTTTAGTCATTTTCTTTTTTTGAAAAGCATTCCACCATCTCTGAGGTGAAGTTAAGTCCTTTTCTTGCTTTTCCTAAGGCTCATTAACAACCACTGACTTCCTTTACACTTGAAAGTGTCATCATGCTTATTAAGAGAACAATAGCTTCCATTAGCATTAGTGTTATCATGGAAAGTGCTCATCAGATAGGAGGTGAGTGACCTGTGGAGGACCATTAGCTCACATGCTAAAACCTTGATCAGAGACATTAGGAAGACAAGAGCCCATTGTCTTCTAGCTCACCTCTGAAATGATTCCTACTAAGAGCTGTGCTCCACAGGTTGTCAAAGTGCTTTGATGGGATAATCTTAACCAATTGTCTGTTAGCAGTGTATTGTTAGTTGCCTAATAGAACACCTGACTATCAATGGAGCATTTTACATCTCTAATAGTTGTGGCACACAGAAATACAGAACTACATCAAAAGTGACTGATTCTTAGGACTATGTTTTCCCGCAAGTCAGCAAGGGCTTGAGGTGCTTCTGCTTTTTTGCCCTTCAAGCCTAACTTAGAAAAATGAGTAAGAGTCACTGGTCGTTTGGGGAGTTTTTGAAGCTGAATGTTGTTCCTGTGTATGTAAGACATGTCTGGTCCTAGATGTGAATACCTTGTGCCAGGGTTGGCTGACACTTGTGGTGGTAGGGACATTAGCTGTCAGGAAACAGTCTCTTGGGACCCCTAGTGCCCTCTCCAGCTTACTGACTGTGTAAAGGGATACAGATGTGTCCACAGCTCTATATCTTAACGACTGGAACCAAACCGCCTTTTTCCTCACTTAAATGGCCAAGCAAGTTTGAGGCAGCCTGCGAACAAACCAACCAAGAAAAAAAATCCCCAATTCTTTTGTTTTGTTATAAGCACTTGAGTTGACCTTCCTGACTCTGTGGGAGGAAGCCTGTTGTTTTAACAAAACCAGCAGCGTTTACCCCAGTGCTGAACGAGGTACCTCACCTTGAGACGGCATACTTGAGGTTTTGAATGGCACGGCTTTGTTATACTTTGGTTCGAGCTTGGGGTTTTTTTGTAGTGGTTGGCTTCCCTGAGAAAATGGCATTGCAGAGCCGCAAGGGCAGACTCTGTGACGACAGGGTCTGTACTCTTTAAGGATGCCTGTGGTAGTTTCACCGCTGCCTGCCTGGCCCTGAGCTCTGAATGAGATAAGTGGCGTACCTCAATAAGGGAGCCTGTACCAAAGCTAAATATAGAGAGAGAAGAGAGGTAGAAGGGCAGACAAATAGTGGCTGCTGCCTATGATGAGTCAATATGTTCAATCACAACTAGAACGACAGCAGACCTCAGAATACATCAGTCAGCTGGCTGAAATTAGAAGCAGGGAGGGCACACCCTTTGATCCGTCTCTTTAAGACACGGAAAAGTGTTTTGGTTGGACATTCCTGACATACCTCCTACACATTCTGGTATGGGGCTCTTGGCCTGCACGTAAGACGTATAGGTTTGTAGATGTCCTTATAGGTAATGAATCAAGACAAAGCTTACTTCAGACGGTAATGTGTTTGTTCACAGGCTAAATATGTTCCTCTGTGTCCTCATCTAAAGCTCCGTTATTAAGCCAGTCACTCACACCTTCAGGGCCTCAGAGCACAGAGATAGCTCACTCCCACAGAGGTTGAGATACTGCCATTCCTATCTGGCACGCCTTAGTGTGAAAGCACAAACCAAGCCATCTGCTGTGGTACAAACATGACTGCACAGTGATTTTAAGTTCCTAATGTCTCCTTTTCATCAATCAGGTCAGGATCAAATAGCATGGGCCTAAAATAAGGGCCAACGAGTTTACATAATTACAGGACAGAATCCACAAAATGAACCTGTGTCAAGGGACACATGGCGCTTGATGTTCTGTGCTGACAGATCGGTGATAATATGTCTGCCAAGGTGATCTCCTCCAATGGGGGAACGTTGGGCCTGCTCTGGGACTAACTCGCCCAATCACCCATTCCTTTGTCAGTAATTGATATAGCCTGGCAGGTGTCATAACAACACAGCCCTCTCTCCAGTAGGCATATTTAAGTGTGGCTGACATGGACTGTCTGGCACTGCCTTTCAATAGACTCTGGGAACTCTGCAAGAGGGAAAGAGGGTGACGAGTGATGGTTAGGTGGTGAAATTCAAGCAGCATTGGCTTCAGTCATTTACTCCAGCCATGGTCAGCTACAGCATATATCTGTAGCATGTTGTAGCATGTGTAGGTGAAGAGTAAATAACATACGAAAGGCTTTTGTTTCATATCAGCTTGTCGCCTACCATCAATAACAGTTGGAATTGGGACCAGGATGCATCAGGTCTTCCGAGGTAAAGGCCTGGCTTATCATGTGATGTGGATAACTGTAGTCATGTTACGTTGGGGCTATTGGGCTTGCATTGCTGTTGCCCTATTACCCAGATACATAGACTGTTTGTGTGTGGGAGGGTTTTTGTAAAGGTGTGGCCTATGGCCAGGGGTTACGGACTAACTTAAAGCCCAAACCATGGTTACAGGCTATTATTTTCTCAGGTGTTCAACACACTGCATCCAGTGGAGGAAAACAAACTTTAAGAAGTAAGCGCTTCACCTCCTCCAACTACCAATGCTTTCTCTCAGCTGCGTAGGAGTTGTCCTCCTGTTGTGTGCTAGCATGTTAGCGCTAATGAGGCCAGCTGTCCAAACGCTCAACCGGTCAAGCCAGAAGGGACTGCAGCCTTTGTTTATGCTAGGTGTTACATCTCCTGTTGGAACACACATTTTTGTTTCAACACCGCCAACCATTTGGCACAGGAAGACCGTCTCCGTTCACCCCGTCACCACCAACACCACTCGTCATCCTTTACTCCTTCTCTCACCCCCTTTGCTGTACTTTGCAGCTCCCACTTTTATGGTCCCGTCTGCACACAGCAGCACATTGATTTTCTCTCTACAGCTTTATATTTGATCATTTTCTCTTGACACTGCCAGCGGAGAGTGTTGCCTTTGTAATCGCTGACCTCAGCTCCACACCTGAGTGGCTGTGGCCCTAAACAGCTTCTCAGACTCGTCCCAAATCACCTCCTGTTTCAGAATGGAGTGCTGCACCCTGTTTGGGCTGCTGAACGGACAATACATCACCTGGCAGTGTCTGTCAGACAGAAAAGAGAGGTAGGGATAGGGAGAGAGGCGGTGTAAGGCAGACAAGGGAGAGGGGACAAAGGAACAAGCACAGACTAGTTTATAGTCTCTCAATGCTATAGAAATCCAATTAATTATCAGTTTATTTGAATGGGAGTGCTCCCAGGTCTTCAGTTGTCATATTGGCTAATCTGGATAGCAATCCAGGTACAAAGGATGTGCGTAACCCCTGAATCTATCTTTTGAAAACTACAATATGGTGGCGGTCCCATCTTATTGAAATGGAAAAAGAGATAGTACACTGTGTGCAAAATTATTAGGTAAGTTGTATTCCTGAGGATTTATTGCTCTCAGTCAATCAGAAATGTTAATACACCTCAAATCTGAATATTTAACACAGGAAAAGTGAGTTTTGGCTTTCTCTGGAAAATAAATATAATTGTTAGGCAACTATTATTGTGCAGAATTATTATGCAACTAAATGAAAAACTAAAATTTTCCTATCTCACTTGTTTGTTTTAATTTCTTAGAGGAGGAATAAAACTCAAAATGTACAAATAAACACTATTGACATTTCATGAAATATTCAATGACCAATATAGCCACCCTTCTTTTCAATAACTTTCATGAGCCATCCATGGAATCTGTTAGTTTCTTGATCTGTTGATGATCAACTTTTTGTGCAGCAGCAACCACAGCCTCCAAATGCTGTTATGCTGAGCATTTACGTTTAAGAAGGGCCCACAAGTTCTCAATGGGGTTGAGGTCGGGTGAGGAAGGGGGCCATGTCATTATTTTGTCATCTTTAAGGTCTTTGCTGGCTAGCCACGCAGTCGAGTACTTGGATGCATGTGATGGAGCGTTGTCCTGCATAAAAATCATGGCCTTCTTGGAGGATATAGACTTTTTTTCTGTACCATTGCTTGAAGAAAGTATCTTCCAAAAACTGGCAGTAGGTTTGGGAGTCGATTTTAAGTCCATCTTCAACCCGAAAAGGTCCAACTAGCTCATCCTTAATAATAGCAGCCCACCTGGCTGGCGTCTGACTCGAAGTGGAGCTCTGTGAGATCCAGCCAAGGGCCCATCCATCTGGTCCATCAAGAGTCATTCTCATTTCATCTGTCCATAAAATCTGTCTTTAAATATTTCTTGGCCCAGTCTTGACGTTTCAACTTATGAGTCTTGTTAAGTGGTGGTCAGGTTTCAACGTTTGTTACCTGGGCCGTGTCTCTAAGCACTGAACACCTTGTAATCCAGGACTCTCCAGGTAAGCTGCATTTCTGGAATATGGCGGCACTGGAGGTTAATGGGTTCCTGGTAACTTCACGTTTAATTCTTCTCAAGTCTCTAGCAGTTAATCTGCGTCTTTTTTTCTCCACACCTTTCTTGCGACTCCGTTGACTTTGCAGAAAAACGTTTGATTGTTCGTGATCATGCCTCAATATCTTTGCTCCTATTTTGTCTGAGGTAAAGAAGCTACCTAATAATTATGCACACCTTGATATAGGGTGTTGATGACTTTAGGCCACACCCTCCCTCATTAAACAAATACACCTGAGAATGCTTAAATCAAATTACCATTAAAGTTTATATAGCATGGAATGACAATAAGGTCAATATACTCACTTGCCTAATAATTGTGCACACAGTGTATTGGGAAGTGAGGAATAGAGTGAAGAGAGGTGGAGAATTAAATAGCTCTTCTGATGAACCCCGGTAGGATTTTGCAGCTGCGGCACAGCGGTGTTGACCCCGCAAAAGACTCGGCAAATAACAGCGCTTCTCCCTCCTCCACCACCTTTCATCCCTCCGCCCCCTCAACTCCTTCCTCCCGCCTCCCCCTCAGCCTGAACCCTGCACGTCTACCGAGTGCGTGAATACCACCCGGTTTGTAATGACCTGCACAATGCGGAGAGAAAGGAAGAGACCTCACCAAAACAATTCTCATTGATTGAAACGGAGGATCATGGTTCTCCCAGGAACGCCTCCTCCCGACATTAGCAGCCACTTCAGAAAGAGGTGGGCGAGCAGGGTTGGGGGTGAATGAAGATAGAAAGGAAAAAGAAAAGTTCAGGTGCTTTGTACTGGCAGTGCATATTCAGCGTGTGAATGCAGGTGATGTGTGTATGTGCGAGCGCTGTGTGCAGTGTGTATGTGAGAGAAAGTAGCTGGAGAGGTAGTTTCAGTGCAGCCCGGGCCCTCTGCTGACTGGGCTGCTCTCACTGGAGAATTGATTTGGCCTCCAAGAGGATCTGTAGCTCTCTCAGTGGAACATAAGGGGTGCAGGGGGGATGGAAGGAGAGTGGGTGGAAGTAACACAGGTGGAATTGAGAGATGGAGGAACCAGGTGGAAATGAAAAGAAGACACAAGAACACACACACACACACACACACACACATATCTGAGGCAGACAGTTGGTCAGGAAAATTTACTCCTTGTAATAACCCTCTCTGTAGGCTGGCTGTCTCTCCTGGCTCCTTAATACAACCGCCCAGGTCACACTGACTCCCACACAAAACACACACACACAGACACACACACACACACACACTTCAGCCTGTAATCGAATGATCTCACACACTGGTACTGTATGTGTGTCTGCAACTTACTAAGTGTGATTTTTCTGTTTCTCGGCAACACAGAGCCTGTTGTTACAGTTTGTTTTCACTGTGGATTTATATCTTTTCTTAAATTTTCAATTGCATACAAAAATCAGCACTTGCAGTATTTTTTTTAATAGCCTTCCATTCACTCTGGGGTTTGTGCCCAAGCTGTTTTATCCTCTCCTGCTTTAACAACCCAATTTGCCCATGGGGATCATTTAAAGTTCCATCTCATCTATTGAAGTTAGGCCGTGGTCTGTTTAAGTGGTGTTTCCAGCTCCTTATCCCCCCCCCCCAACCATTCCCTTTAATAGTTTTGACATTTAAGTGACATAGCACATATATTTAACCTCTCCGACTCATGGCCTTTTGCATTCGGTGCTCATTTTAAAGAAGAACATACAGTCCACCTCCTATTATCTTTATCATGGATAAAAATGACTAAATGTGCGTATCTGTTTAAAGACTTTAAAAAAAGACAGACATAATCTGACCAGTCACTTTAACCTCTGTCCTCCATGTCTCCTTGCACAGTGACTAACTACAGTAAGGTGGTGGAGGCCGGCTCAGACTCGGATGACGAGGACAAGCTGCACATTGTGGAGGAGGAAGGCAGCCTGGCCGACTGCGACAGCACCTTGCCAGACGACGAGCACCCCAGGGAGCGCTGCTGGGATGGAGGTGAGACCAGACGCACACTCAAAGGACCTATTATTAGATCTAATAATGTCAGTCATTGGCTGTTTACCATTACACTTCGTAGAGGCACGTAGGAGAAACTCTACGTTACACAAAGGCGGCACACGTAGTCGGACAGACATGAATAAAAAGATTTGCGCCGCAATGTGTAATGTTGTCATTTCTTTGTTTTATAAAATTGGTATAAAAAAAGAATCATTTAGGAACCGGTATCAAAGTCACAGTATTGGTACCGGTATTGACATTTTTTGACCGAGACCCAGCCGCAGCTGCAGTGAACCGGGCAAACACACACCTCTTCTTCCTCCCCACCAATTACGCAATTTTCTGTGACTTGTGTTCCACTTTTCTCCATTGTAAAAAACTTCAGCCAGTGCTCATTTAATCTTATTTTCTACTTTAAAATGATGCCAGTGGGGGATAACAGCACTTAATTATCTATTTGCCAGACTTGTCTTTAGACAAGTGCCAGTATATTGAGACAAGGCACAGTAAGGTACTTTCATGCCACTAGTATCATCTATATTACACAGACACATTTTTCCGTATCAGAACAATTTAAGATGTAGTATATTTTCATAGTGTCAGTCTTGCCATTGTTAGGCTGGCAAGTGTCTCTAAACGTGATTCTTAGTCCTATCTGCTCAGGATAAGAGCATTACTTTTAAAATGCCTCCAGCACACAAATGCAAATATCATGCAGCCTCTTTATGTATTGTTATGACATTAATTGTTTGACTGGTGCTGTCTCATTTTGGCCTCAGCTGACGTGAAACAGGCTAAGTTAAGAAATGTCTCGCTGACGTCTGTGCACAGTTAAGTACCAGGCTTTTGTCTCATTGTGAAACAGAGTGTAAGGAAACAGGTACTACACGTGGTGGGTTTTCAACTAAGGCAGGAAGCACGATCTTAAACAAAGACAATGCCAACAGAGGGAGAGACCTTCAAGCACAGAAAATAGCCTCACAACCAAAGAGCCAGTGGAGAGTTTTATGGCACTGGTGGGCATTTGAGGGGCAGCCGTGAACTTCTTTTTACCTCAAACCATGTGGAAGTGACATCAGAGTCGGCTCACTGCTACAGGAAGGGCTGACATTGCACCCCTCCCCCCTCCAAAACAACAATTGCAGGTGCTGAAGGATGTTGGTGTTTCAATCTAGGCCCAAGGCCTCTGCGCTGCTCTCCTGACCTCATGCTGCACGTGCATATAAATCTGTGTGTGTGTGTGTGTGTGTGTGTGTGTGTGTGTGTGTGTGTGTGTGTGTGTGTGTGTGTGTGTGTCACTGTTAGTTTCGGGCCTGTGCCAAGTAGGCCTACAGTATGTGCAACACTGTGACAGGCCCGTATGAATTAGATATTCAGCCGCAAGAATATTTATTTTAGGGTGTTGCTCTTTGCAGATTTTGGCTGGATTTTTCATGGTGAGGGATGTGTGAGACTGAGGGGGGGGCTTTAATTTAGCAAGAGGTCACGTTCGCACATGCGAAAATGTCCACCTATCGCTTTCAGTTTAGGGAGGGATTTTTTTGTTGTTGAAATTCCTCTCCAATGAGTTTCAGCTCAGGCAGTTTCAGTTGCAAGGTTTTGGTTGCACATACGTGTACACACTGAAACCACAGGTCTAACCACCTATTCCCCAGACGATGCTGTCATTTTCATCACTGCTCTCCAGCTGTACCTCCTTGCATAAAAGGGAAAGTTGGAGGAAGAATAATGTCATTGGTTTTGGCCAGGGCTCGTGAACATTAAACACTTCATGAGCATGAGTTACACTGAAACAGCTCAGTGAGCTGGCGGCGCTCTGCAGTTATGCCTGATCAGGCATATTTTCTTTTGACTTCACTCATGAGCGCTCACACACACGCACACATACACACCTCTCTTTCTTGCTCTCTCACTGTCTCTAACCCTCATATCATACATCAAGCAACATCTTTGCAGTCACTTTAAGTCGGACTGATGAAACATGGCGAAAGCCACAGTCCTTTAAACAAACACTTCTCTCATCCCTCCGTCTGTTGGTTTCACTCCTGAGAACAGAGAAGTCCCTGGTGCAGCCTTGAAAAGTGACCACCACCCACTAATCTTCTCCTTGGCATAGTCAAGTTTGCTTCAAATTAAAACCTTGATACCATTTCTCCTAATAGGCCGTGCTTCAAAACCAAAAAGGTGGTTTTTCAGTGCTTTGCCATCTCTCCTTTTCTTCCGCTCTTTTTCTTTTTTTAACACTCCTGTTCTCTCTCACGGTTTCTCTTGTTCTGCATCATTCCTCTTGATTATATGGTATCATGGGCACCCTGCTCGCTGTCATTACTCATTCACTCCTAAATGATAGTGGCGGAGCAGCCCAGTGTCTGTGCAGTAAACTACAGCCCATTTCCCTCTAAGAACAGGCTGACTAACTCCGGAGGATAGAAAGGTAGAGAGAGCGTTGACCTGGGAGGGCTTCTCCTTCATATTTGATTGAGTTGGAGAGCATGATTACCTGCAGGGTGGACCTGGAGAGCTTTGATATCATGAGGCTGCTGTGTGGAAATATAGCCTAAGGTTGTTAGTGGAGTGCTGTACTGCATTATTCCAACCAGCAGTGAAGTTGCTAGGCTCTCACGCATAGTGACACTTTTGGCCTGACATGCAATGATATGTTCTTTACAATCTGTCTCAAATCCATTTGGATCATTTGTACAGCAGGGACTCTGTGGTCACACAGGAACACCTACATTCTTGTGTGCCTTATGTCACCATTTGAGGTTAAAACTGAGCCACCCTTCTGTACAGGAAAGGAAGAATCGGCAGAGGAAGATTGTCCAGTGGAGACACACAGCACAAATATTGATAGCACTAAGCCAAGGATACGCAAATCATCCTAGATTTGGAAATACCCTACATGTATTCTCCGACTTCCCTCCTGTTGATGGGAGATAACGCACAACATTTTCAGTAATGACTCTGGACTATTTGAGCTGTTTGTGCAAATCCTTATCGCTGATGTCTCTCCATCCAAGATAGAAGCTACAAACAGGTCTGGATGCACAACCACAGGAAATGGCAGGGGCAAAGGTTGGCCAGGGCAGGAAATGCTTCATGGGATACCGTTGTATCATGTTGCAGAGATGTGGGAAGAGAAGGATGAGAAAGGAGAGGGGGAAAGAGAGGAGGAGAAAGTGGGTGGTCTGGTAATTTTGTTCTTAGACGTACTACAGTTAGGTTACATTGTAAAATAAACAAAGAAAAAAAAATATATTTTTTTTTATTGGTACATCAGAGCTGCAACAGAATGTCCTGCTCCAACCTCACGGGGCCTTCGTTGTGGGGTTTTTGAACTGATTTTCCACTTGTGCAGTGGTGCATTCACATCCCTGCGTCAGCACATAAATGGCCTGTGTGATGTTTCATGTCAGGGGAGCAGCCTGATAACACGGAGCCGCCTCAGCGAGGCTGTGAACCCTTCTGACCTCGCGCTGTACTTAACAAAGAGCAGAGAGAGAGAGAGAGAGAGAGAGAGAGAGAGAGAGAGAGACACACACACACACACACACACACACACACACACACACACACACACAGTGAAACCGCTTGTCATACCTTTGCACCACATACCCCCAGCTGGGACTCTACTTCACACAAATGCTCAACATTTAGTAGCCTAGAGGTGTGTTTGAGTGTTTGGATGCTGCCTTTGAGCAGTGGATGGGAGCTCAGATCAGCACTTCCACACATGCAACAGTGTTTGACAATGTCTTTTCAACGGCCAATGGAACTGTGAAAAAATATAAGACAACTTATTAAAGGTGTAATGTGTAGTGAGTATCGCTTACTGTGTGTAAACACAGAGAATGAGAGAGAGTGTGAGAGAGAGGGCAGGAGCAGAGGTCAAGCGAGCTAGAGAGTGAATTAAGAGAGTGAGCACTGCGCTGTTATTGCTGGGGGTTACACACCCACGTGGGGCCCAAAGGCTCTTTACTGACGCCCATAAACGTCTCACACACCGCAAATTAAGAAGAAAAGAGAAAATGTAGGCAGAGGGCTGGGCTCTCTGCTAGTCTCGCATTCTCCACAGTGCTGCAAAGGAGGGTCTGGCTAGTCCACATAGCATTCTGGGATGGGAGAAAAACGTGCTCTGGTTTATTGGCATTTCTTTAAACCAATCACAATCATCATGGGCAGTGCCAGACGGAGCCCCGGTGCCGCTGCAAAATAGCCTCGGGCAGGAGCTGGTTTTGATGGAACGTGTGTACGTTCAAAAGTTGTTTTTGTCGTGCTGCAGATACAGACACATTTCTTGTTTCTTGGACATACAGTAAGTGATGATTGAGAGGGATTGCTTTTGCATTAGTCTACACATTGTTTTTTAGTAAAACACTACATATTATATCTTTGAAAATAGAATTGTAAGTGTATTTCCCAAAATGTCAAACTATTTCCTTAAGTTGGTCTTTAAACTTGTCTGGGGGTTGTTAGTCATGGGACAAAAGCTGTGTGATAAATGGGGGTTAGCATCCCCCAGACCTCCACTATATGATGAGAATCCAACAATTCCACTTTCTCAGCACCTGCTGTTGGCCTTCTGCTTTACATACACACGTTCACCAACACTGCTTTTCCTCTGTATTATCTATTATCTCTGGGTTTTCATCGAATGGTCTTTTATAACCCTAGCAACAAATGACTGTTTCATGGCTTTTGTTAAGGTGCACCAGAGGAAGCCAGAGCAGTGCTTTATGTAAGAGCACTGGTATTCACAGTGTGTTGGTGAGTCATGAAGAGCTACACCTGTTCCCATCTCCTAGGAGAACACAGCTGGCCCCGTCTTTCAACACACACACACAATTCACAAAACACAATTCTCAAATCTCCTCTAAGCTGGAGGAGTGCTTAAATCAATCCGTAAAACATCTGCCCAGTAAACACTACCACAGTATCCACTGTGGTCTAACTTTGCTTTTAGCCGATAGCTCACCCTTGTACTTATTCTCTGTAATGAATCACATTACATATTACAATCACATTGCACACTAACATATCCATAGATGAGTAATGCTCGGTTTAATCGCCAACACACTATACTTGGTTCCGGTATCCACTTCAGGAAGCTCTGGAAGAGCAGAGCCAGAAAGAGGGAAGGAAGCTTCTGTGCATCCTAAACTCCATCGTCAGGTTACACTTCCTATGATCCACAGCTTGGTAATTAGTGCTCGTTAGACTCGTTAGCCAGGCTCATGTGATGTGGAGTAAGAGCACGCTCGGCTCCCACATGTAAGCTCTCATTTGCTGGGATATTAAACACAGAAAGAAGGCCAAGCCTCTCCAGAGAGCAGAGCATGGTGTGTTAGCATGTGTGCATGCTGTGTAATATCTATCCACCGCAATACATCAGGACAAGATACATCACCTAATTATCAGTCCCAGTCTCAGCAAGTACCTTACCTAACACTGTGAATAGATGCTTGCCATTCAGTTCTTACAAAGAGCTTGATGCTCATACAGTAGCCTGTGGCCTTTGATGGTAATTAGTTTTCTCATTCGATTGTGAAGAGCATTCAGGATGTGTGTTTTTTTTTTTTTCCCCTGGCATCACATGCCTCATTCCAGGCTGGGGAACATGCCATGATCAAGAACTTGGACTGTAAGATCCGGTTCAGCTATGATGACACTCGCTGTGACATTAATGGATTATCACATTTCATATACAAAAGGTTAAGGTTTCATATGTACAGCCCGCGTCAATAGAAAAACATTTACGTCTTGAAATAATGGGGTAATCGATAATGCCTGTTTTTGCCGGCATGACTCTAATCAGTGTGTGTTTGTCCCTTCACAGTCAAGGAGGATTGTGTGTCAGACGCTGAGGATGATGTGAGCACAGACGCCCTAGTGGAGGAGATGCTCCAGCAAGGAGACACGGCTGTCATCTACCCAGAAGCCCCAGAGGATGAGCCCCGTCAGGGTACCCCTGACGCCAGTGTCCATGACGAGAATGGTACAAGACATCCCCACACAGCATTCACAGTCTATTCATGTCATACAAAAAAAACATCAAAACACTCATTGTTGTGTACACATCACTTTTCAAAGTTACTATTATGTGCTTTATGCATTTACTGCTTTAAATGTCTTTCATATCTCCATATATTAGTAGTGCACACAAGCAATGTGTAGTGTCCCTAAATCACGCACGCCACTATTTCCACCCAAGAGCTCAGAGTCACTGAGCTCTCACACTATTACTGCACCTACCCAGTAATTACTCGCCCCCTGGGGACGGCTCTACCTGCTCCCTGTCTCACCTTGGGTGTTAACTCCACCCCATTAACGCCACTCTTCGACATGATTACACACACCGCTATTTGTTAAGTGCAGCTCACTGGGGCCTTTATTGCTCCCAGGCTTTTGGCTTTTACCTGCTACCACAGAGGGGAAAAACATGAGGGAGGAGGGGAGGGCCGGAGGGAGAGGGGAGGATGAGAAACAGCAACACCTGAGTAAATTTGTCACGTCCATGCGAGCCCTGACTCACGGCTACCTGGGCGAGAGTGTGTGTGCATTCCCATCCCGAGGCCCTCACCTGTCCCGCTGGGGAACTTAATACATCACCTGTTAACAAAGTAATGCTTTACCTGTGTGGGAGCCAGGCATCTGAGACCCTCTGTTCTCCAGCTTGGAGCTCGGCAGGCGGCTGTTGTTCCTTAACATGCGTGGGTGTTTTTGAAACGCTCCAAATGCACAATAGGCAATCAAATGATGGAATTTGAGGCATGTGAAAGGTATAATTGCTGGTCAACAAGTACAAAAGCAAAATATGAATTCCAGTCCTGCATTAGCAACCCAGCATGCTATTTTTTTTTTTTTTTTTACAAGGAAGGAAGGAAGGCATTACTGTGGCTCACTAGTCAGCAATTATCCATTTGGTCACCTGGTTGCTGTTTACCTGTGGGGGAGGATCTCTCAGTGATTGGTGAACTAACAGAGGAGTGTTACTGTGGCATCAAAGAACCCTCCCTATTGACCCATTCCCCCTCCACACACACACACACACACTCTCTCACATATGTCATTACACCACTCCACTTTTTTTTTTTACCCAGGAACTCCTGATTCCTTCTCTCAGCTACTCACCTGCCCGTACTGCGCACGTGGCTACAAGCGTTACAGCTCCCTGAAAGAGCACATCAAGTACCGGCACGAGAAGACCGAGGAGAGCTTCAACTGTCCCGAGTGCAGCTACAGCTTTGCTTACCGAGCTCAACTGGAGAGGCATATGACAGTCCACAAGGGTGGAAGGGATCAGGTAAAAACTGACTGACCAACTGGTCAGGACTGGATACTGATCAAACACCTTCACCGGTTAAACTGAAAAATCTCCTCTTCTGATATCTTCTTAATCCTCTAATAATTTGAATATTCTCATCTGCTCTTCTGAGTTGTAAATTGAAATGCAGTTTTGTAAATCCTTGAATCCTCTTTTAAGAGCATACTACACAATCTGGTACTATAATGTCTATAAGTCTACTCATTAACATGCAACATTTTGCAAGACTGACTGAAACCAGGTAGTGAGAAACTAGTTAACATTTAATATATTTAGTTTGAAAGATGTGCTCTGGTTCAGTTTAATATTCTAATCTACACAAATAGTCAGTTTGGCTGCATAACTTGTGATGGGTTTCAGTAGCATACTACTTCTGTAGTAATTAAACACCGTGACAAAGTGATTCTAAATGATGCAAACCTACATGGAGGCTTAGGCCCGTTTCTTTAGCAGCTCACTTCCAAACATGATAAATAAACAAGAACTTTTGCCCTCGATTGATTAATGACATTGTGACATGAATTAGTAGCAGTTCAAAGGTTGTGTTTTCATTGTGTGTCTCACTGAATGTCCCCTCTCCCCTCGTCTGACAGAGACACATCACACAGTCGGGAGGCAATCGTAAATTCAAGTGCACTGAATGTGGCAAAGCATTTAAATACAAGCACCATCTGAAGGAGCACCTACGCATCCACAGCGGTGAGTGGACAACCCCTGTCACCATGGCAGCATTTTTGTGTGTGTGTGTGTGTGAGAAGGTCTACTGTAAACGTTTTTGCCATGATTCTCTGTTGGCTTCAGATGTTTCAGTGTCCATTGAACCAATATTATTATTATTATATAATATACAGTATATTTATGTTTAGCCAATTCCCCGCATTTAGATATCCTTCACTGTGTTTTGGTCCATTGTGTGCTCTTCCTTAACGTGCCATAATTGTGTTTCTTTTGGCATTATGGGACAGCAATTAGAGAAGGGCAATTCCCAATGGTGCCATTACATCAACGTTTAAGCATCATTGAAATGCATTAGAGCTTTTTCCTACCGCACTGCTCATAGCTGGGTTTGCTCATTTAGCTTCATTCACTAATGGAAATCTGTTTCTCTTCTTCCCCCCACCCTCTATCTTTCCCTCTCTGTTATACACATTGTGGTTTTATTCAGGAGAGAAACCCTACGAGTGCTCCAACTGCAAGAAGCGCTTCTCCCACTCAGGCTCCTACAGCTCCCACATCAGCAGTAAGAAGTGCATCGGCATCATCTCATTTAACGGCAGACCGCGCCAGGGGAACACCAAAACCCAGGCCCAGGGTCCATCGCCAGTGCCCCCCACGCCCCCCTCAGTCCTCCGCACCCAGATTAGGGAGAAGCTGGAGCACAGCAAGCCCCTGCAGGAGCAGCTGCCACTCAATCAGATCAAGACCGAGCCTGTGGACTACGAGTACAAGCCAACGGTGATGACATCCCCATCGATGGCCGCCATGAACGGGGGGGTTTTCAGTGGAGGAGCTGCAGCTCCTCTGCAGGGCACAGTGCAGGCAGTGGTCCTGCCCACTGTGGGGTTGGTGTCACCAATCAGCATCAACCTGGCAGACCTGCAGAATGCTCTGAAAGTGGCGGTGGACGGTAACATAATTCGCCAGGTGCTGGAAAACAATGCCAAAGGTCAGGGGCAGGTGAACTCGGGGTTAACCACTGGAATGCTCCATCCTGGACAGCAGCAGCTCATCTCAGCCATCAGTCTGCCTATTGTGGGTCAGGATGGAAATGCAAAAATTATTATAAACTACAGTTTGGACCCCAACCAGGGCCAGCTCACGGCCCATAACCTAAAGAAAGAGCGTGAGCCAACATCACCGGGTCAGACCACCACTGACAACTTCAAGTCCCAGAAACTCCCAGAGGATCTAACCATCAGAGGCGCCAGGCCCAATGAGACTAAAGATAAAGAGGAAAAGACCACTAAAACGTGTCTCCTGTGTGATAACTGTCCCGGCGGGCTGGAAGCACTCCATGCCCTTAAGCACTGCAAGAAGGATGGTCTCAGGCTGAACGGAGCAGGCCTGGAGTCTGAGTCTGCTATCGCTGCCTTACTGTCAGAGGGAGGACTTTGTAACCAGCCCAAGAACCTGTTGTCCTTGCTCAAGGCCTACTTTGCCCTAAATGCCGAGCCCACCAAGGATGAGCTTGCTAAGATCTCTGACTCAGTCAGCCTGCCAACCCATGTGGTAAAGAAGTGGTTTGACAAAATGCAAGAGGGTCAGATATCACTGGGTGCCCCAACACCTCCCTCAGAGGAAGAGGACACCTGTGAAGCTAACAGTGTGGTGTCTCTGGTCCCAGGGAAGAACATGGTCAATATGAGCCCTTCCATGACCCAGGACAGCCCTACAGAAGCCACTCCAGCAGAGGTCAACGGCACTCACAGCTCGCCGGACCCTCCGTCGCCACTAAACCAGAGAGCTGGCAGTCCCGTCCCAGGCCAGTCTCCCTTGAGCACTGAGGGACCCCTAGACCTGTCGCTGCCAAAGCCCGCCAGAGAGGAAGCGGAGAGAGGGGTGGCTAAAGCCTGCGCTCACCCATTCCCTTCCTCTGGCTCTACCAATGTGGATGAACCTCTAAACTTAACTTGCACAAAGAAAGAGGCATCGCCCCTCTCAGCCATGGGCCCCAGCCCCATCGCACTGTACGCCAGCCAGCCAAGTGCCAAACCCCTCGACATTGTGACCACAATGCAATGCCTAAGGGCACTAGCCACTAACAACAAACAGACTATCCTGATCCCCCAGCTGGCTTACACCTATACCACTACAGCCAACAGCCCAGCGGGGACAGAGACGCAGGAAACCATCCACCTCAACGGAGTAAAGGTGTGCAGTCAATTACGTTACCGTATTTAGCGTTTGTCTTTGTTTAAAGTATAGTTTAACATTTTCTGAAACATGTGTATATGATTTGTAGCCTAGAGTTGGAGAGCATCTCATATCTGTATGCTAAATATCAAGCTACAGCCCGCAGCCAGTTAGCTTAGCATAGGCTCTGTCCAAAGTTAACACAACTTGCCTATGTTCACAGCTTTTCTTAGCTTCATTCTCCAGTTTCATTGGATCAGGTCTGACAAGAAAGTGGTTCTTTATACTATAATGTTGCTAGAGTCAGGACTTCAGGACAGCCACAGAGAACAGGTCTGACTCTGAGTTCTTTCCTGCACTGTTTGTGAGTCATTTGGTTTCTGTGCCTATCCGGTTGCCATTTTGAGAAGCAAGTGGGTTGGAATCAAGTTGGCTTTTCTCTTTCTGGAGCGATCAGTTATACCCTCCATTTCAGATCATTACTTCTTATTGTTCAAAACCACCAGAACATGATAGATAGTGTGACTCCAACCTAAATGTAATCAATAAGTCATATATAGAAACGTCAGAATTCAGCTCTTTGTAAAAATGATAGCCCCTAATAGTTCTTTATTGTGCAGACACCTAATGGGCCCGTAATGATGGATGTAGATTTTCCCTGGGTGTATGAGTGATCTTCCTGGGCTGTCACCCAGAGGACATGAGGCTGCACTTTACTGCAGAGCCCCTATTGATCTGCTGGAATCTGTTTAAACAGCACACCTCAGCCTGCCTCATTGATTTATTGTTGTTGTATTATACCTTCGTGTTAAGTGGATTGGCATAGACCTGCCTTGTAAAAAAAAAAAAAAAAAAAGAGCTCTGTGTATATATCGTCTCCTTAATATTGACCCACATCCACTTTCACTGCATCAGTAGATGAGTTTAACCAGGCCAGGGACAGGGGAAATCTGTGGGTGTGCTCATACAGTGTAAGTGAACAGTATGGTTATGTTTCAGGCCGAGGAAAAGATTGCTCACTCATAATGTGAAAATTCTGTGTGATTTTACTTTCACAATTGCCTCAAGCGAGCTAGAAGTAGGAAATGACACACAGCATTTCTTGCAATGAACACACAAAAGTTGTTTATGAGTACTGGTATTTTCTGAGTCATTCCATTGTCAAGCATTCTGAATTTCAACCAATACATCTGGGATATCTCGTATTCTCCAGGAGGAGAAACACGACACAGGCTCAGAGGGCGTGTCCACCGTAGAGGAGCAGAACGACTCCGACTCGGGCCCTCCGAGGAAGAAGATGAAGAAGACGGACAGTGGCATGTACGCCTGCGACCTGTGCGACAAGATCTTCCAGAAGAGCAGCTCGCTGCTGAGACACAAATACGAACACACAGGTAAATACATACTCTCATGTTTTCTCTAGGACTATACCCAAACACAGCCAGAAGTCACAGAGGGACCAAAAAATACCCAGAACCGGAACTGGTCTCAACATCCCACGCTGTTGGGTCTTGGGAAAGATGAGTCATAGTGTGAGTGAAGGGGGGATTTTGAGCTACAGTGTAAAGAAGGGTGGACACCTCCATTCCAGCAGGTATTACTCAACATGCACAGAAGAGGCCTGAGAATTTCTTTCCGCCAACTCCCCACCTCTGCACTGCCAGCTTCCCATGTGACGCCCCAAATGTTGCAAGAGGCGAGCTCTGGTAGTGATTTGGATTGCTCTAAGATGGCCAAGTGCAGGTCAACGCTCTCAGAGGCGTTTCAGTTTTTTTTTTTTTTTCTTTATTACTCCGATACCTGGCTTGCAAACATATTTTTCAGCTCCAAATGACCTCATCTTAGATGAAACTAGCTGTTCCCTGCCTGGATAAAGTTTCCTTGAAGGTTTGCAATCGCAAATGTTGTGATGTTGCTGTATTGTTTTTAAAAGTTCTCCTTGGATACACTGATGATAGATACTGTGATGGGCCTCTCCTTACACGCAGCAATGTGGGAGGATTCACTGCGATTGCACTGGAGTGTTGTTTTTTTTGTTTTCCATCTATGGCCGTGTCTTTTTACACAACGGCATTTCCATTTTCCTTTAAACAGAGGTGTTGATGCGCATGTATTTTCTCCTCCTCTGCAGGGAAACGGCCTCACGAGTGTGGCATCTGCAGCAAGGCCTTCAAACACAAACACCACTTGATCGAACACATGCGGCTCCACTCGGGGGAGAAGCCTTACCAGTGTGACAAGTGCGGCAAGCGCTTCTCCCACTCGGGCTCCTACTCCCAACACATGAACCACCGCTACTCCTACTGCAAGAAGGAGACGCAGGGCCGCGGCGAGGGCCGCGAGAGCCCCGAGGCGTACGGCGAGGCCCCAGTCGAGATGGAGGCCCTGGGCCGGGCGCAGCGGCACCTGGCCGCCGCCCAGCTGGACCTGGACGAGCGAGGGAGCAGCACCAGAGAGGACGAGGAGAGCGAGGAAGAGGAGGAGGAGGACGGTGCAGTGGACATGGACGACATTCAGGTGGTGCAGATAGGGGACGAAGGAGGGGATGAGGATGACGAGGAGGAGGAAGAAGAGCGGAATGGGAAGGAGATAGAGAGAGTGTTGGTGGAGGGAGGAGAGGAGGAGAAGACAGAAGTCGAGGTGGAAGAGAAAGAAGAGGAGGCTGACACAAGGCAGGAAGAGTTGCTCGGGAGCATCCGGGAAGAGGAGGAAGTCCAGATGGATACAGAGGAGGGGCGGATGGAAGAGGGGGAGGTGACGGAGGAGAGCGGAGGCGAGACACACGAGAACACGGTTTCTGAAGAGCAGAACCCGACGCCGCAGGAGAAAGGAGATACTGACTGAGAGAGGAATCCGACTCTTCCGTGAGACACAATCAGATTCGTCCTCTCCCCGTGCAGAGGAAGAACGCAGGAGATGATGTCTGGTCACTCTGACAGTCCATTTCAGTTCACTACTGTGTAGAAATCCTGGTGTGCCTGAAAAAAATACTAGTGACTTTTCCGCAGGAGAACGGTTTTCTCACTGCTAGAAAAAAAATCAGTTTGTAAAGAAAAAAAGATGAAGATGAACACAAATTTTAACAAACGAAGGAAATGCATTATACAGACTTTGGAAGCTAGAGCCGACACGTTTTAGATAATGTTTTATTACTAAAACACCTTGGGTCTTTTCTTTTTATCAGTGTTACTAATTTTATCACTCATATTTTAACCTTTAAAAGCTGTACAGTTGGGAGATATTTCTATACCTTTTTATTGCCAATGAACAAAAAAGTCAGTATTTTATTAAGTTGGAAGGAAAATAAGAAAAATCCTGTGCACTACAAATGGCTTGGTTTACCTATGGATTGAGCAGTTGAGTCGTGTTGTCTACCCTTCAGTATTACCGCACTAGATATACCACGCCATCAAGCTAGCATATGTTAGCATTGCGTTTCTTTTTGATGTTCTTTTAATTGGATTGTGAGCCTTAAGAAGAAAAACAATGGAGAGCAGACTGGGCTTTCCCGTCGTCATTTACTTCCTTTTAGACTTTTAGGCTCATTGTTGTTAAAGTTTCTTATACAAATCAGTGTTTCATAAGAATAGTTTGACATTTTGGGAAATGTACTTTGTTCTGTTTTTAAGGAGAGTTAGATGAGAAGATCGAACCCACATAACTGTCCGATAAATACACGGCTACAGCCAGCAGCCACTTAGCTTAGCTTAGCTTAGCTTAGCATGAGCACCGGAACGGGGGGGAACAGCTGGCGTTCATGGCTTTCAAACAAACGTGGCAGTTGGTCAAGGCCACACCCCCAGCCTCCACCTCGTATCATATTCCAAACAACAATTATGGTCTGTTTTGAAATCCGGGAGCAGACAACCCCATGTGACGCGTTCGTCCAATCAGGTGCAGCCATCGGGTGTAGCCTATTATCTTTGCATGTCAGTGGTCAGTAAAAAGAAACTGATAACTGCTGGTGGCAAGCCCACTGCCATGCCATGCTGGGAAGTGGGGCGACACTTAGACCACCAGGGAAAAAAGCAAGATATATTATATTGTAATTCATTCCCATGCAAGCTGCTCAGACTAATCACAGTCAACAGCATTTGGTCTCTGCCTCTCCTACTGCACGGCGCGCAGCCAGTCGGTCGACATGCAACATTACATGTATGCAAATGTTAAGTGATGACGTCAACAATATTCAAATGACGTCATCTGGCGCATCTAGCAACTTTTGGAGCTTGTGCTAGCCACCTTCATTGGAAAAGAGTTGGCAACACTGTTAGTGACTTCCAGATAGAGCCAGGCCATCTAGTATTTAGCTGCATTTTTACCCGACAGATAGGCGAGTGGTATGAATCTTCTCATCTAATTCTTATATAGCAAGCAAACAAGCATATTAAAAATGAATTAAAAAAATCTCAAACTGTTGCTTTAAATGTTCAGAGCGAGCAGGGGATTTGGAAAACTGTCCCCTCCCTATGCCTACAAACCACTCCGAGCCATATGCAAAAAAATCAAACTAAAACAAGAGAAACATGCATATCAAAAGTGCCATTGAATATTGCTGTTGAAGCTAAGCAGCTACGATCAGGTATTGCCGGGTCCCAGATCAACCAATAAACCGGAATACTGTTGACTTTGGCTTGCACCTGAGAAAGTCGAGTTTAGCCTACCACATATTCATGTTTCCTAGATTTTAGAGAAGTTGCTTTTATTTCTAATCTGAGCAGCTAAAAGAATTACAATGCACATGTGTTCCAATGGATGATGATGATGAAGTATGATTTCTAATTGTCGTGTCCTGCCATTGCAAAGCTTATTCAGTGCACTTGTTTAACACACCATAAAATGCTCAGATGTGTCTTCAAGTAACAAAACGTAGGCAAATATGAATCCCAGGAGTTTAATTCAACCATGTGTTTACCTGTCAGTATTATTGTGTGTCCCTTATGTTGTTTTATGTTCTGTTTCAGTGTGTGTGTACTGTACGTTTTCAGCAATGGCAGTATTATCCCCCGCACCCAGGAGATGGGAATGTCTGTTTAGTCATAGAGAACTTTTATATTTATGTTTCTTATTTTTTTATATTTCTTTATGGTTATTTATTACACTATCTAGTGTACAATACTGTAGTTTGTATTAATACGATAATATATTTTAGTATGGAAAAAAAAAAGATTCAAAGGCAAACAACTACAAGTCTGGAAAAATGAGACTCCAGCATACTGAAGTATGTTTTTCGAACAAATAAAATTACGTTTTTCCTTGGATAAAAAACTCGCACCCTGCAAGCCTGAAAATTGGAACCTGTGACCTCTGTGCATCCATTCTCATGTTAGTTTTCTTTCCCCTCTCTAATATGAAGCTACTGAACTTTTGAAAACTAATCGTATGTCTAATAGCATGAGTGTGGCCTGTTTTATTGAAGGATTACCCTTAACCACACAAACTGTCCTTTTTTGCCAAGCCAAAATAATATTGACGTTTGTTCTTTGTTTTTATTTGTGCCAATTTGTTACTTTTTTGTCAGTGCCACGCCCACTTGTATATGCCCCTCCTTCCTTTAACACCCTCATCTTTTTATAGTGATTGTTTTTCTTTCTTTTTTTTGTTAATTTTTTTATGACTCCCCATCTCACAATAAAATACATCAATTACAAGATGCTGGGTTTGTGATGATATTATTTAAAATCACATGTTAAGATGTTACTTGTACTGCAATATTCAAGTTAATATTACCATTAATTATCCCATGAGGGACCACTGAAGAAATGTAAAAAGAAAGTGGGGGACATACCATAAATGAACATTTTAGACCCTGGGCATCTTAACCAGCTCAAAAAACCCACATAACATTGTTTTTGTGACATCTTCTTATGATGTCTTTATGAATGACTTTTTGATGAGGAATACACACAACACACAAAACATGAGATGACGAAAATTATGAAGTAAAGCCAATGCCATCAGAACAACAGGGTTAAAGAAAAAGTTACAAAAAAAAGTTCAATAAAAAAAAATTAAGCTACAGCCAGCAGCCGGTTATCTTAGCTTAGCATAAAGACTGGAAGCAGGGTAAGAGACCAGGAGGTGACTAGACCCCGCCACAAAATGTGTAAGATAGAGAGTATTAATTCATTTTATTTTAGGCAAAGCCAGGCTAGCTGTTTCCAGCAGCTGGTTAGCTAAGCTAGTGGTGAAGCTTTTTAACCAACTGCTGGCTGTAGCTTCTTATTTAGCATACAGACCGTCTCATCTAAAGAACACAAAAGAGCTTAAATCCAAAAAATATCAAACTACTTCAACCTAAACTCCATTATAGGTACTGTATATATAAATAAAGCATCAGTGAATGATAACACATTTCAGTCTGGTCTGCCTGTTAGCAGCCCAGCCCAAGGTCAACCCTATTGATCCAGATTAGGTTTCCTGCCCCCCTCACCCCCTAGCCCCTCCACCAGCATTAATTAGTAATGGAATGGACTAAAAATCCATAGTCTGTTGAGGAGTTAAACATGATACAATAGGTGGTGAACATATTTGATAGTTCTCTCTCTCTGATGGTTTTTATCTTCCCAGAAGCACTGCCTCACTCTGCCTTCAAAGGATAGTTTTTGGGGGGGCATTTTCAGGAAAGGACTTAAGTCTTAAGAAGGCAAAGCAGGTGCGAGTGGGCCAGGATCCAATATGCCACAGCCTCTCTCTGTCCACGGGTTGGAGTCAGTCTTTAACTACCTGAGCTCGCAGGAGAGTGTTTGTAAGTGCGTCTTTGGGGAATACAGTGTGACAGGGAGGGTTTGACTCGGTCATAATGTTGAGTGGGTCCCAAGAGACACTTGGCAGAGGGGGTTGGTGGTGGAATAATGCTTTATAGAACAGATCACACCATAACATTACTGTGTCAAACTGTTCCAACAGCATCTTGTAATTGTGCCTATTATAAATGTCTTTAACAGTGGTCACAGCAGCCAGAGGCACCGCTGTGAAACTCCAAAGAGGTCAAAGAGTGTGTAGCCTGTGGCTGCATGTTCAGGACGCGGGGCCGTTTTACAGGCTTTCAGTCCAATCCGCGACTTAAAGCCAAGATATTGCCATATGTTCTGCTGGGCTCAGCATTTCAAAGGAAAATTGAAAAGCTATAACTGCTAAGAGGATATGGAGTGCTCTTGCCAATAATGGTGCAAAAGCCTGATGAAGTATCATGGCTGCCGGGACTCTGACACCAAGCCAAACCCACGGGGCTGAAGCTCCCCGGGGAAATTTAGAGAAAAGCCAAGAGGAGGAGGAAACAAAAGCCTGCTCTCAGGAAATAGCAGTCACTTAAATATCATGTTCATTTACTCAACCACTAAATAGCAGAATGTACACAGAGACGTGTGTGTGTGTGTGTGTGTGTGTGTGTGTGTGTGTGTGTGTGTGTGTGTGTGTATATAAAGGGGGCGGGTTAATATGTCACTTCATCTGACAAATTGCCGTTTCAGAGCCCCATTTTTAACCCGCTGCTCAACATAAGCTCATATGTACACACGTACATATGAAAATCTATTTATTATTTATATTGCTGGTCTTTCCGATAGACTTGTTGAACAAACAATTACACATTCAAGTCACAGTCAAAACATGACGTGCTCAACATAACACAGAGTTTCCCATACATGGGTGCTACTTGGGCGCACCACCCAGGTAGATAACATCCAAATTTGATTTTCTTTCCGAACAACAACAATTTATTTTTACAGCGCACACAGACTATGGTTATAGCTCAAGTTAAATATCATTATCGCAATATTCAACAACATAAAGACATACCGCATATTTTCCTCATATGATAAAGCCCTAATAACTACCCAGACATTGTGTCAGACGCAGCGTAGTGTTGCAATATTTGAATCTGTATCATCTTTCAGTCTAATTTGTTTAATATGTAAATAGTGTTTTCTTTCTAAATTATCTGATAATGTTCATGTAGTCATTGTTTTCCCCTTCGTTTGACTAGTTTATAACTGAACCCGTTATTACTGAACCCAGCCATTACAGCCTGCACAACACACCACCGCAAGTAAATGATCTACCTGTTGGAAACCCTGTAACACTGTAACTGTAAGTACGGTACGCCCTCCGACTTCAGAAAACACATGCAAATAGACAAAACTAATTAAGCTAATTAAGAAAAAAAAAAAAAAAAAAAACTTCATTTGACAACACATGCGCAAGAAAAGCACACAAACCCCAAAAAAACCCCACTGCATCCAGGCCTCTAGGGGGAGTGCTAAGTAGAACAGCTTGATTTTCAACCCCACAGTGGGCGAGAGAGAGAGAGAGAGAGAGAGAGAGAGAGAGAGAGAGAGAGAGAGAGAGAGAGAGAGAGAGAGAGAGAGAGAGAGTTCAATCTCAGAACGGTGTGCCTGTTGTGAAACGGTGTGCAACTGCTTGCAGGTCATAGACTGTAAATATTAGGTCCATGTTTGAGATATGTTTTCTCTCGTTTGGTGGGTGTGTCTCTGGCTCAGGTCACCGGGGATACCCAGTCAGCAGAGACGTGTCTGTAAACTCGTGGTAATAAAAAGGCAGAGCGCTCTCTCCGCGTGAAGATGTTTTCTTAATTTGCTTGTGTTTTCTTAAAAAGGTCCCATCGCATGAAAATTTCACTTTATGAGTTTTTTTTTAACATCAATATGAGTTCACCCAGCCTGCCTATGGTCCCCCAGTGGCTAGCTACCGAGCCCTGGTAGCCTGCTCTGCCTCAGAGAAAATGAAAGCTCAGATGGGCCGATCTGGAATCTTGCCCCTTATGACCTCATAAGGGGCAAGGTTACCTCCCCTTTCTCTCAATGCCCGTCCAGAGAATTTGGCCCACCCATGACAGAGAGAGAGACACCATGGCTTTTTAAACAAGCAAAGTGGCAGTTGGTCAAGGCCACCCCCTCTCCTCCTCAAGAGCTACAGATTCAGAAATGGTACATACTAAGGAAAGCTCATTGTGGGACTGGCTCTAGCGGCTGGAATTCTGGACCAAGAGACTTCAGATACAGTATTAGGGGACCACTAAGGTCTATATAAAAGAGACTTCAGATACAGTATTAGGGACCACTAAGGTCTAAATAAAAGAGACTTCAGATACAGTATTAGGGGACCACTAAGGTCTATATAAAGAGACTTCAGATACAGTATTAGGGACCACTAAGGTCTATATAAAAGAGACTTCAGATACAGTATTAGGGACCACTAAGGTCTATATAAAAGAGACTTCAGATACAGTATTAGGGACCACTAAGGTCTATATAAAGAGACTTCAGATACAGTATTAGGGACCACTAAGGTCTATATAAAGAGACTTCAGATACAGTATTAGGGACCACTAAGGTCTATATAAAAGAGACTTCAGATACAGTATTAGGGGACCACTAAGGTCTATATAAAAGAGACTTCCGATACAGTATTAGGGACCAATAAGGTCTATATAAAGAGACTTCAGATACAGTATTAGGGACCACTAAGGTCTATATAAAGAGACTTCAGATACAGTATTAGGGGACCACTAAGGTCTATATAAAGAGACTTCAGATACAGTATTAGGGACCACTAAGGTCTATATAAAGAGACTTCAGATACAGTATTAGGGACCACTAAGGTCTATATAAAAGAGACTTCAGATACAGTATTAGGGACCACTAAGGTCTATATAAAAGAGACTTCCGATACAGTATTAGGGGACCACTAAGGTCTATATAAAGAGACTTCAGATACAGTATTAGGGACCACTAAGGTCTATATAAAGAGACTTCAGATACAGTATTAGGGACCACTAAGGTCTATATAAAAGAGACTTCAGATACAGTATTAGGGGACCACTAAGGTCTATATAAAAGAGACTTCAGATACAGTATTAGGGACCACTAAGGTCTATATAAAAGATTCAGATACAGTATTAGGGACCACTAAGGTCTATATAAAAGGATCCAAAAGGCACCATGTCATGGGACCTTTAAATAGTTTAGCTAGCTGTGTTTTTTTTCTGCCTCCAGCTTCTTTTGAAACTAAATTTGTCTAAGGTTTTTTAACTTTATTATGAGTTCCCCCAGCCTGCCTATGGTCCCACCTGTGGCTAGAAATGGTGATAGGTGTAAACCGAGCCCTGGGTATCCGATCTGGAATCTTGCTCCTTATGAGGTCATAAGGGGAAAGGTTGGGGCGGCCTCTAGCTCACCCAGTAGGAGTGTGTGCCCCATGTAGGCTGAGTCGTTGGCAGTGGCCCAGGTTTGAATCCAACCTGCGGCCCTTTGCTGCGTGTCATCACCTCTCTTTCTCTCCCCCTTTCCTGTCTATCCACTGTCACTAATCGAATAAAAGAAATATATATATATATATATATATATATATATATATATATATATATATATATATATATATACACACACTTTATAAAAAATAAGGAGAAAGGTTATCTCCCTTTTCTCTGATTTGCCTGCCCAGAGAATTTGGCCCACCCATGAGAGAGAGACATCATGGCTTTCAAATGAGCAAAGAGGAAATCACAGCCACACCCCCAGCCTCCACCTTGCCCCCCTATCTCCTCTTCAAAAGCGACAGACTCAGAAATGGTACATACTAAGAAAAGCTCATTGTAAGACTGGCTCTAGTGGCTGGAATTCTGCACCAAGGATGAATTTTAGGAAAGAGACTTCAGATACAGTATTAGGGGACCACTAAGGTCTATATAAA